>CM057821.1:8592989-9067989 GCA_030067965.1 Latrodectus elegans
ATATTACAGAAATGCCAAATAGGAAAAAATCCACGGCTCATATTCAATCATAATATTTCAATTGACACTGATTTTCAGTGCTATATAAAACCCACCCACCCACCCACACAACTGTTCTGGTTTCCATTCATCCATTTCTAATGAGTTTGGAAATTTTTTATGAAGACTGAAGTAAAACGGGATTTGACAACAAGACCTGATTTCAATAAAAGATGAAAATGTCTTTAACCTCTTTTTTTTATTGACCAGAATAAATGAAAATAGAGTATGTCACAATTCACTGAAAACTTTTTTCAAAGCGTTTACAAAGATGTTTTCCCGAAAAACTTGACATTTCTTGAAGTATTGAATTTATACTATGCTTACCATTTTTTTTTACTGGTGATAAATATTTCTCACGTATATGCAGTTTTTGCATCACACGAAGTGAATTAGAGTTTAAAGCCATTATATATATATCACTTCGTAGTTTAACTGATTCTGGAATTATATAATGGAAAAAAATAATATATCGTATAAGTAACAAAAATTGAATATTTTCTATTACAATATATAGAATTGTAGTAAAATAATAAATACGTATTATGATCTTTTTGAGCAATAATCAATAAAGTTAAAAAAACACTATTACATATAGAAAGAAACAGTTTTACTATTATTTTGATTTGTATCGTAGTTAACCTATGTAATGTAATTTTTGCCATTGCTTCTGTTTCATCTCAATGTGTTTTTCATATTTTGTCTGCTAATTAATTTGTTGTTTTATGACTTAAAATTCTCTTATTTGTGACCACAGTTAGTCTATATTGCAAAACCTAATAAGTTTTGCGAAACGTGTTTAAGATCAGAGCTTAGTCTATATTAAAAGTATAGTTTGCTAAATTACAAGACTTCGTCATAAAAAAACTTGCAAAACAAATTTAAAGTCAGACCGTAGTTCAAATAAATCAAATATCACTTTCTTTTACTAAATTTCTACTATTTTGATAAAGTTAGTTCATACACAAAGCCCTAGAAAACAGATGTATGAATAGAACTATGTACATTCGTTTGAAGATTGTTTCGTAATTCTGTACCATGTTTTATGTTGTTATTATTGCATACCATCTTTAACCAGCAATACTAGACCAGGTCTGTAATGTTGAGCACCCCCAAAAATATCAGGCGCCATTAAAGTATCGTTATATAAATCATCCTTGGTAAGCCCCAGGTACTCAAGGATGTGTTCTGGCGTAGCTTGTTCTGTGGAACAATCGGTACAGGTCTCGAAAGTTTTGGTGCCCTCAGAAAACTTTAATGATTTGAGATGATCACTTCAAAAGCGGGAGAGAATAGTTTGTTCCTGTATCTTAAAGCCATGAGCCAGTGAGCTTCCCGGACGAGAATACTGATACCATTTGTTGCTGCTCCGGAGGGACAATCCATGTGAATATGATCCTGTTTATTGCTCTTGAAAAGCTTTCTAAAAAGGTGAGAGTTGCCAATGGTTTAAGAGCCTCACGAGCTCCCGACTTGGCCATTTCCCTCTCGATCGACATGGGAAGGTATCCACTGTAGATGAATGTCATGGCACATTGATAGTCTTTTTAATTTCACGAGTATCGATAGTACAGCACTCCAGTTGGTCAAGTGCTGAATGGCATAGACAAAATTCATATTTCTTTTCCAGTTGAAAGGGACTCAAGCCCCCTCCCATGTTCCTTAAGTGCATATTATTGCATTCTGCATGCTCACTTCAGATAAAATGCGCGATTTCAATACTCTACATGCCATGCAATTTCATTCGGGTCATTCCTTAAAGTTTGATTGTTTGTATCGTACACTGAATAAATTTTAATAAAAGAAACGTGTATATTATCATGATGTACTCCGCTATATGTGGAAAGAAAACTCATTAAAGAATAGGAAAACTATTAATAGTTTGTGCAAATATTGTTCTGTGTTAGGCTTAGAAATCATGATAAACCTGGAAGTTGCATTAGAATTACGAAGCTCGTAAAATTATTCACAACAAGTGGACAATCAGGGGAAAAATCCAAGAAGTTTTTCATTTGGAAAATCTTAGAAATCGTTTTGATGGCAGTCATACTTGCTTAGTAAACGTCACTGATATCAAACAAAATTGTTATATAGAGTGGACTTAATTTGATTTAGTTTTTGCAAAGCATCCTTGTAGAAGTGTTAATTTCAGTATTTCACAATCTACGAGAGATCTGACATGGCGAGCCAATTTGAAGTATAGGTTTTGATAGTGTCAATGTGCCTACTTTTTTATGAACGAGGCTGTGATTATGAGATGTCAACAATTAACGCTTACACTGCGATGAATAGAATGACTTTACCAGAGATCTTAACGAGTCAGAAGCTTGTGAATCAGCTAAAACAAGGAATTAAAATTACTGTATAAGACAAAAACTATTCCTTTTTTCTCAATAAGAATACATAGTTATAAAATTATAGGGAACTGTTGGAAAATATGATTCTTCTTGAATATTATTCATAAGATTTTAGCCTCCTTTTTGACATCTGAAGCAAAATTTTATATATGATTTGATTTATGCAAATAAATAAGATTAATATTAATGATTCATTCAACAAAAATGAACGAAAAATATAATATAAATAGCTTTGGTCTTGAAGAACATAAAGTATATCATCATTATCATTACGGTATTTATATAAACATAAAAATGATAATTTTTTTCCGTTTACCACATCAACCGTTCTGTCAAATACCTTTTTTCTTCTGAAGCATCTGGGTAATAGTGATAAACATGCTTCTAGGTCACAGAGGAAGCTTAAGAGAGAAAAAATATGCATTGGAAGTAGGCCAATGCTCTGACCACTAGGATACCATCTGATGAGTACTTAATCTTGCAATTGTTAATGTTTGGACGTCGAAGTCTGTGATGAGTTGCTTCTTAAAAGTATGAGGTAAGAGTCTGAATCTAGTTACTGCGTTTGCATCAGCCAGTGTGATAGTTGTACAAGGTTAACCATGGTCTCTGGCTTCTTTGCCTAAAGAATCAGCATACTCATTTCTTTCGATATTTACATGTGCGGGTATCCATTGCAGCGCACAGGATTTTTGCGCGATTCATACTCAAAATGGGTGCCATTGCCCCCGAAGCGGTTGCACTTCCGTCTGTTGATCTGTAGGACGTATTTTATATTTCTCCTACCACTCATCTAAGGAACAGATGGAGGTATTCCCTATCCAGGGACCACGGTGGCCTGGTTGGTTAGGACATCGTTCTCATTATTAGAAGGTAGTGAGTTCGAATCCGGCCTAACCGAAGATCCATCATGTTCGCTAATAGTCGCTGGGGCACGTTATAGCTGGACATGGTCGCAGTATCAGCCAAGTGAAATGACATCCCTGGGAGTGGTAGGCCAAGTATTTGGGGTTTTCTGCTTGGTCCTTGCTTCAAAACTGAGAAGACTCCACCCGGTTGCTTCTGTCTAACTGGTAGAGCCCAACTTATGGCAAGGTACAGGGAAGGATGCTGGTGCAACAACAACAACAGTTCTCCTATCCGTAATCTGAGAATGCTCCATCTAGGAGCTCTACTGCCCCCTCGACAGAGTATTTTGTAAAAAGATTTAAAAAGAAAGAGCAAGTCTTTCACATACGAAGAGGAAATGCCAGAGTTAAGTATACGGTACGAAAAACAGAAATATTTGATGATCCATAAATATAACAAATCATTTAAGATTTTGCTTTATTAAATTCAATGTCCTAGGCTAAGCGAAAAGACAAGATTTTAAATGTTGCAGTTGATAAACTTTCTGGCTAACAGCTAACTGAAAATTATATTAAATAAGATACAAAACAGTTTTGAATTATTTGGTTGTAATTAATGTGCACTCATTATACAACTTTTTTAAATACTTTGTTGAAAAATCATGTGACACCAATGAAAAATGTTGGCTCAATATATCTTCACTATCCATAGACAAGACCATTGTCTAATGCTATTTATCATTACTAAGAATAATAACCAACGCCAATAGATGATGGAGTGGATAGTGTCTATAACTTCGAAGCAGGGAATCCCGGTTCGGGTATGGATGTTCCTTTCTCTGTGGGTGTTTCTTTATCCCTCCAATTTCGGGGCGAAGGTGGCGCACCCTCTGGGAACACCACTGTTTAACATGCCGCACTCCAGTGGCTCAGTAGCTCCACGCCGCTTCTCGTTAAGATCAGCAAAGTGAGGTATCATTTGCCGCGGGCAGTGATTGCGAGGGTGATTACCTACTTCACTTCGCTGGGTTGCTGAAGCTCCGTGGATTGAGGACGTGTGCAGCTTAATATGTGACGTCTAAAGTCCTTCCGCTGGTGTGGCGCAGATGTGGAGCGAAGGGTGCCAGCTCAAGTGTGACCTCGACAACAGACCATGAGTCAAAATTGTGAGGCATTTTGTGGTGAGTATTCCAAACCCGTCAACTTAAAGGTACAGCGCAGGACTCACCTGCGCCGCTGTGTGTGTATAAGATGCAATCTCAATCTTCCATTGCAGCGCTGTGAATTAGATACATCCTAAATAAAGCCTGGTATTAGAAGAAAAAGAATGATAACCGTGATCAAGAAATACAGGGTATGTCAATGACAGAAGAATTCAAGATATATATATATATATATATATATATATATATATATATATATATATATATATATATATATATATATATATATATATATATATTATTGGCATATTACAGCTAGATACTGTAAAAAGATCTATTTCAGAATACAGATACATACCATTGTTTAAATATACATAAATTTGTACAATACACGTATGATATCAGATTTTTATGTAAATAATTTGCTTCTTTATTCCTATTTAGAATATGAATTGCAACAATTCGATAATTCATTTGAAAATGTGCTTTGGGAAGAAGCTATTGAGCTTTAGTTGGAAAATAAAATTATTCATGTAATAAAAATATTTGAAAAATATTTTTGAACTCCTCCATATACCAATGGTAAAAGATATAATTATTTTATAATTTGCCCTGCGGAAAAGCATTTTAAAGATTTCATCTTCACATTTTTTTGTACTACTTAAGCATGCTTGGTGGATCCTCATTTTAATGAGGTGGATTTCATAAAACCATACACACCTCCACTGTTAAATTATCCACAAAACAGACAGTCTCCATGGCGCTTTTACTTTTACATCTCTAGCATGTCACGTAACACACCATGAAGTTCATTATCTATTTCCGATATTTGTAACATTAAGTTCTGTATGCATGAATTAAAAAGTAATATTTACATAAAACAATATTAATTTTCAAAATTTGTTTTAATTTCTGCGAGTGTTTGATGATGTGTATTGAATGCAGTTGCTTAAAGCATGATTTTTTGTAAAATATTTCAAAACTAATCTAATAAAGTTGATGTACCGTACGTTTTAATCACAAAAAGTACAATCAATATGTATATTTATGCATGTCTTTTTTTAATTTAATGAGCACACACACATATCACGTTAACATTTTTATACATTGTATGTAATTGAATGGCAAGAAATTAAAACGAACAATTTTTATCTGCTTTTTCATGGAACGAAATTAAAAAACATAACAGATTTTATATAAAATTTCATAAGATGTATATATATATAGTTAATAAGATTTTGATTAACCACAAAGTGGTTGATTCTTTTGTTCTAGTCAAGATTATGATTACATCACTTTCTTACAATTCTCATTGGTTTAAAATATCTATAACATTAGATAACATTTCATTTACATCACATCGTATTGAGAAGACGTCGCCAACCTGACTTATCAACGAATTTGCTGCCTGCCTTCAATTCGCATTCTTCGAGCGGCAGCAAATAAGGCGAAATTCACCATCGAATATCAGAGAATATTGTTGAAGTCCATTTTGTTAAATAAAACAATTTCTTATATAAAGGTCAAAGCATCGGTTTGAGAAGTCATTTCCCATTCATTCAAGCCGTGATACACATTGACAATAGAGCAGAAGAAAAAGTAAAAACGAAAAATGCAAAATATCCACTTTATGCTTAGTTTAAATCGGCAAGGACGACTTAAAGATTTAAACAAATTTTTATTAATTAATAAAATTCTAAATTATATATTAATTCAATATTTGTAAACAATCTTTTAAATCTTAAGACAAACGCTTTTCTAGCGCCAACATTAAAATATTTTTTTTTACTATATTTTTCTAAAAATGTGCCTATTTTCTGATATGGCAAAATATTAGTGGCTCTCACGTATTTATGCATTCATTTGATGAAACACTTTTTATTATAAATTTATTTGAAAAGTCTCCCACAGCGAATTCCTCTTCGAGTTCGCGGCATGATTTACGGCATTTCGGGGAGGTCGATTTATCGAAGTCCCAGAATAGATCGGAAATACTTTGAAGGGAAGAAACATGAAAAGTTAATAACTTCCTCACGAATGAAAGATATCTTCGAATTTCATCATGTTTGAAAGTGTGGCGACGTCAGGTAAATCGTTTGGATATTAAGTGAGGACCGTAAAAGCAGAGAGTACTTTTTAAGAGGACTTTTATTATCGTTTCTTGAAGTTTAGCGGAAGTTAGCGTGGGACATAAAGTTGGCTGCCATAGTACTATTTTTATTTGAACTAGTATCGAAAAACTATGGTATAAACTGCAAGTCGGTAATTTATTGCTTTCGGGTATCGTTCGAGTCAGGCTTTTTAATATAAATAAAGACTTGAATTTGTTCACCCACAGGGAATGCTTAGTTTTGAAATTAAACGATTAATGACTTACATTTCGATTTTATTCGAAATAATACATAATACGTGTGTTCTGAACATAGAATAAAACGGTGAAGTTTAAAGTAAATATGCATTAGTTAATATGAAAAGTTCTATGGGATATTGCCATTTAATCTTTTTGTTCATTTTTCAATCGGATATATTTTTGTCTGTAAATGAATTATGCGATAGCTTCTTAAATCAATAAGGAAAAAATTATAATGTTAATTCTTAAAATTTCAAATTAGAATTCTTCCTTCATTTTTTCGCAGAGATGAATTATTGTTCTAAAAACTGTTTATGTATAAACAAATTTAATGGTTGATGAATATCATTCGCTTATAATGTGGACAAGACAATTTCACTAAACTTTTAATTTTTAGACGATTGCCAAATAATGTGATTTTAATTTCTTTTAAGCTGAGCATTAGCCCGACAGTTTTCGCTTTTCCCTTCGGTTGAACAGCTCGTAGGTTCAAATCCCACTTTAGAATTGAATGTTCATAATAGTTCGGAATCTACTTTAAACGGTAGATCCTTTTTTCGTGGGCAGAAAATTACAATTGAGCGACAAATCAAAATAACTTGTTTCTAAATTATATGTTTCAAGTAATTTGTATTGTTGTTGTTGTTACTTATGATATTTGGACAAGCCAAGCTCGATAGCCGACGGCTATGCGAAACTAAGTGAAAAAGGTGCTTCTTTCGTTTAGCCAGAGCACCACGATTGTAAAAATGCATCTTTGCTCTAAGACAGATGGCACCACCAGAGAATCCCCTCTCTGAATTTTGATCTGGAGGAAATTTTGTCCAGACCATCACAATCATGATAACTACTCAACGATAGACCATAAGACTTTCGATTCCACAGATCTGATGAGCATGTATATCGCATGTACTCGGTGGGTCTTTGGTTGCAATGGGAATCAAACCCAGCCCTTCCAAACCGAAGGCCTATCCCCTAACCACTAGGTTACTACGGCCTCATTTTCATTCTTATCAGTGTTTGAAAAATAACTAATTTCATTCTTATTAGTGTAGAAAATTATGTCTATTTTAAATGATCTTGAAAGAATAATTTTTTAATTGATTTTGAAAGTCATTTATTGTTTTTAGTTGCCATTTGATACACGCTTTTTGATACGAATGGATAATTTTCCTTTTATGTTTTATGCAAAATAAAAATTCTAATATATTTATATTTGACTTTTATTTTACAGCTTTTCCTAAATTAAGTATTTTACGACGAATCCCGTTAAAATCTCTTATATTAAGTAACGTCAGTAATTTCAACAAAATTTAAATAAGTTAATTAGTTAATTTAAATTATGTTATTAGTTTTTATTATAAATTAATATTTTATAATTTTATTTATATTAATTTATCAATGGGACTGGGTAGAAATAATCATTTAATAACTGTTCTAAAATTTAAGAAGTTATTGGTACTTCTTGAAAAATGAAAATTGTGCAATTATACTCTACAGCAACAGTTAACACTTACTTAACAAATAATTTAACATTTAAGAAAAATTAACAAAATTTTTGATGAACCAAATGTATAAGTGGAAATAGTAAAAATTCAGAAATAATTGTAAGATCACATGAGGATTGGCTTTGGAATCAATCATTTTTAAACAATAAAAGATTAATTGCTGTAGTTTTGAATATTGTCTTTATAGATTATTGTTTATATAAGTGTAGTAAATGTGTGTGTGAACTAGTATACTTCTTTGTGCCTTACTCCAGAGATAGACTCTACTAATGAGGTTGGAGCAGTTGGATGGGGGTCTCTGTAATTTAGAAACAGGGATTAAGCAAAAGGCCCCCGATATTTAACTTGCTCCCCCAGAGGTATCACTTGGATAATATTGTGTCCACAACACTACCTATTTAATATTTTCCAGTCACTTTTAGTGAACAAAACGGATTTTCATTTAAGTCGGGATACGAACTCACTGTCTTTCGATAAGGAGGCCTGAAACATTACACCCAACTACGGGAATCGAACTCTGACAGCCTGAGGTATGGTGATATTTGTAACATCATATTTGGCGGTTCTGGTTATTTTCCGATCAGAAGCAAAACCATTATCTGTAAAATTGCTCACTGGAAATAGTGGCAAATTAAATAAAATTTTAATAACTCTTTGTGATACATCACCTAGCAGCATATAACAGTTTTTTTTCTATCAGGTCGGTTTTTATTCTTCTGTTGAAATTTAAAACAAGACTTTCTTCCGGTGAAATATTATGGTTTAACAATGTATGATTCTTCTGTTATTATTTCATAAAAAATTTACATAAATCTTCAGGATGTTTTATACTTTTATAGATTAGTTAGTAACGACAGTTAAATTAAAAGGTTAAATATTAAAATTGATAATCATATGAACTTTTATTTCCTTAAAATAAATAAATCTTATGTTTCAAGAAATATGAAAGCATTTTTTTTTACGTTTTGTTAAAACATATTAAAGTAAAGAAAAAGATTTGATATATTTACTATCTATTTTACTTTTATATTTTGAATATCTATGAATGATATTGAATATATCAATATCGTTAACATTGATAATAATATATTCATTATATTTTGCAACTTATCGCAAGATATACATTTAAATAAAATAAATAATTAGCATGCTTTAATAAAAGTGACGTCACTTAATATAATGTAGGGAAAACAGAAAAACGTATCAAATAAATGGCATTAAAAAGATGTTATTAAAGCGTATTTTTTAATAATTTATTTATTAGTAAATGAAACGCATAAATGTTAAATAATGAATGCAAATAAAGTATCATTTCATTTTCATTTCGTGCAACTGTTCTTCATTCAATTCTCGACAGAAATTCAGCAAACAAATAGGATTTAGTTTTTATTCACACAAATGCGCTAAAATTTTTTTATTTGTTTGTTTAAAAATGTTGAATTAGAATGGCATCGATACTATTCAATAGTAAATAATTATAACGACTTAAAGCTTTATATATCTAAAAAAACTCCCACTCTGAAAATATGCGCTTAACTTGGCGACGGAAAAAATTCGTAATTGTCGCCAATAAAAGGTATATCCTATTAATTCCTATTTTAAATTAATAAATTCAATATTTGTAAACAGTCTCTTAAATCTTAAAACTTATACTTTACTTAAGCCAACATGAAAAAAAAATTCTTTCTGAAAACTTTTTACGAAATAAGTCTATGCGCAAACTGAATGATAATAATCATCGTTAGCTTCACTACGGCTATAAGTAATTATGCAAAATCTTGTGCAACTTTCATCTGAAATATTTTTTGGCGTTTGTTTTAAAATGAGTGCATTTAATTATTATTTACATTTATAGAAACTCTCACAGTAAATTTTTTATTATATTTTGCCATTTGATACCAATGCTTGACATTCACGAAATTAATGAGTAAAAAAAGAATGAATGCATAAAGTTATTCATATAAAAATCTCTTAGTACAAATAAAAGCTTATTTAATGTTGTAGAAAATGTATTTAAAATTTGATAGTCTTAAAATTATTAAATAACCCTTTTTGTTCTCAAATTTTATTAGTTTTCTGATATTAAATTTAGGCGAGTTAATTTTATTTTGTAGTTTAACATCTACATTGATTCATTTTTCTAATTTTTATTTCAAAAGAGTACATTCTATTTAAATAATCTTTGAAGACCTATAGTCCATCAACGTCTAAAAACTGAAAGCATTTTTTTTACGCTTTTCATCATCCAAGCCATTTTGTTTTCCATAGAAATATTTAATAGATGATGGGCTGTTCAAAGGAGAAAACCCTGAATATACCCATTGGGTTGTAATGCATGCAGGATTCAGAGGCACGACAGATCTTTCTCTTTACTCCGCTGCGTTTGCATTCGAAGCTCATATTTCGAAGACCATTAAATGACGATGAATCTTCGATGAAAAATCTTGTGTTACATTTTTATATAATCGATTTAATTAAAGATATAAATTAATTTTTAAGTTCTCAAATTCTATTTTAAGAGTCCTTCTGCGCTCGTCAAGATTTGTAATTAATGACTTGATCTGACAAAGACAGGTTCTCGGTTTCGAAAGTGATGACGCTTAAAATCCTTCTCCTCTTCCGCTCTTCCGCGTTGCTGGTCAAAGTAAGGGATGTTTTCCTTTGTCAAGCGCCTGACAATCTTCCGACGATAGTTATCTGAAAGGATTGCAGATAGGGTGCATTAATCATTTGTCGTCTCCTGACGCCCCCGCCACAATGCGTAAGTCGGTAATGATCTTGGGGTTGGAAAGTTTCAGAGTGACATGGCAAAGAGAATAACATTGACAATCGATGGAAGAAATTAGTTCTTTTTTTAGATGTAAATAAGAATCCCCTTTAGAAACTCAATGGAATGCTAATTTTGAGTACATTATTTATTAATTGTGTAAAATAATAGATTATTTAACTTCATTTAATGCTTACTTCAGCTTTAGTGTCTAAAAAATATTTGCGTAAGAAATTAATTTTATGTAATTCTTTTTTCTTTCATTTTTTCTTCAAATGTCACCCGATCAATGAAACAAAATAATCTATAATTGAATAATATAATTTCTTTAATTACAGCACATTTATAAATATAAAATAAATTATCTGTTCATGACTGTTTGGTTTGTTTGTTCAACGATCATTTTTTGCATGCAAAGTCTAATAAGATTGGGATCTGCAGATTTAAGTGAATTTCGAATAATCAACAACATTTAAACCCAAGTAGGATTCAAACCCACGAACTGTTGGGGGTAGTGAATTCAAATCCCAGTTTAACCAAAGATCCATCGTGTCCGCTAATGGTGGCTAGGGAAAGTTAAAACTGGCCGTAGTTGCAATGTCTTCCAAGTGAAATGATACATCTGGGGATGGTAGATAAGTATTGAAGATCTTCGGCTTGATCACTGCTTCAAAATCACAAAGACTCCTCCCGGCTGCTTCTATCTAACTGGTAGAGCCCAACTCAGGGCTAGGTACAGGGAAGCATGCTAATGCAACAACCAACTGTTGACCGAAAATCAGAGCTCTAACTGCTCAGATTGACATGTGTTCATGACAGTGATTAAGAAAATTAAAGATATTTTTTTTTAAAAAAAAAGTACATAGAAAATATTGTAGTCATTTTGTTTCACCTATTAAGGTAGAATATAGAAAATTTTCAGCTCATCATATTTAAAAACAACAGCTTTTTTAATTTATGTAAAAATTTAGTATATTAAATTAAATTGCTTACGTCTTCTCATTGTCTGTGTGTTTAAGAAACATCAATTATTTTTAAAGTGTTATATTAAATACTTTGTAACTATCTGTATATTTTAAAATTTTTGTCAGCTGTATACTTAATCGTCTTATATTTTTTCTTCTTAATGAATATTTTTTATTCATGAGCATATCAAGTAGTTTGTCTATATCATCTATTCTCACAGTAAATAACTCCTAAATTTTTTAATGGTATGCATAAATTTAATGCATACCATTAAAAATGATGTTAATTTTTCAGGCACAATTAGTTTGCTAATCTCTAAATTATTCGACATTTAAATAAGAAATTATTTAAACTGTTAATCAAAATCTTGCGTCTTTACCACACAAGGAATATTTTAAAACTTTAGTAAAACTTAGAATATTTTAAAACAGAAACTAAATTAGAAGGAAATAAATTTTTTTTCTTTATAAATTTCTATTAATTAGGAAATTGCACATCAAATTTTCAATTATAGGTTTAATCATTTTGTAACAAATTTTCAATTTTTAAACTTTTCTTTAGTGAACGTCATTGTTAGTAGAAAAATAATTAAATGCATACTTGACATTGTTACGAAAATCATGTTGTTTTTTTTTTATTTAATCTGATGTGTATTATTTGTTTTCAAGCTAATTTTGGAACATCCGAAAAGAATATGAATGGAATATATCAAATGTTATATAATGTGGAACAGATGTTAATTGTAGTGACAAAGCATTTGATTAAGATGATTATACTTGACACAACAAGAATTTGAATCTACCAGCTTAAATTTTCATTAATTCACATTTGTTTGAATGGAAAAAAAATTCAATTCAGAAAGAGTCGGTTTTACTAGTCCTCCTCTCTACAAACAGTCTTGACAATTTTTGGTCAAGATTGCTCTTTACAGCTAAATTAATTAAACTTCCAATTAATTATTGTAAATTTTTTCGGAAGTTTTGGTTTATAAAATTCTTTAATATGAAAAATTAATTTTCAGACAAAATGTGAGCTTCAGATGAATATGAAAACTGAAATTTAGTTTCTGTAAGGTATATCATATAAATTTAATATTTAAATTTCTTGAGATTTACAATTTTTATTCCTTAATGTAAAGGCTGGAATCAAAGAAAATAACGAATTTAAAGTTTAATGTTTTATACACTTTCCTTGAGTTCATTCCGTAACAAAAAATATCTTTAGTGGAAGATATTTAAAAATAGTTTACAATGAGAGTTTCTATATATTACAACAGAATTTATTTTACTCTTCAGCTTGATCAGTAAGCGCATTAGGTACAGTTTTTGATCTCTTAAGAAACAAAAAGAGCTATGAATTAAGCAAAGTGTCAAAGCTGACCTCAAGACCAAGAACTTCATCACAATTGCCTTAATGAGATTCAGAAAAAAAATCTAATGATTCATTATCCATAAAATACAATTAATTACTTTCAGATGTGATAACAATGTAAAAGTTTCTAATAAATATTACTGTTTATTGCTGTTAAAATGATGCCTTCATCATTACGTTTTTATTCAAATTTCTCCAGAAAACCTCTAAAATAATATATATATATATATATATATATATATATATATATATATATATATATATATATATATATACATACATACATACATATATATATATATATTATCATACATTCTTTGTCTTATAAAATTAATATATATATATATATATATATATATATATATATATATATATATATATATATATATATTAATTTTATAAGACAAGGAATGTATGATGAAATGTTCAAAGTAAATTCCTGAAATTAATTTGCATTCCACACTCCATGCATTCTTAGAAAGTTTCGAGGAAGACATTATTCTCGTATTGGTTAGAAATAAAAGATACATTTCAACTAAATTTCTGAAATTATTTACTGTAAAACTCACACTTATTTATCATCATCTAAATGTTTCCATTCTTATAAAAAATATGCAGCACGTTAACCACGAATACTTCATAATAAAAAAATGTCTTCTCTTAAGGGTTTTCTATTATCGCACTAAACTGTCTCCAAAAATTTCTACATTTGTCTAGGAAACAGTAAGAAAAATATACGCATTGTACGAAAAAGGTTTTCTGTAAATATTTGTCTGATTGATAGATTTATCACAATTTTCAATAAATTATTTTCCTTCTTTTTGGTAATATCATCAACAAATCTTTAATTAATTCTTTATAAGGAGTTTCCATTTTAAAACTATTAACAATAAATTTTTGTTAAAAAAATAACTTCATATCTAATTTTATCAAACATGAATCGGGATAATTTGTGGAAAATAACGTACCTTCTACGAACATCTTTCTGAAGATAAAAGTTGCCCGGAAATTTTTTTTTTGTTAATTTTTACGAAAAATATTTTTAATTTCTTTGTTGTCGATTGGGTTAAGGATTTTGTAATTAATTCTTGGCTTGGCTCAAAGTTCTAGAATGGAAATTTTAATGATGGCTTTAAAAAATTAGCAAAGCAAAAAGAATCTAATATATAAATGTTTAAAATGTTTTCCTTATAAAAAATATCAAAGAACCTACTTTTGCACATAAATACTAAGACCACTGTAGTATAAATTCGACTAAGAAAATTGTGTAGTTAAATTGTTTTGAAGTACTATTTCTAAAGCATTTTTAATCCTTTTAAGTGAAAAAGTTTTAATTATTTATTTCGATAATGTTTTATAAGTATTTTTATAATATTTTTGTGATATATATGATAAATATTTTTTATAAAACATATAAAATTTCGTTTAAGCTGGAAATAATATAATTTATTTCCTTTGCAGTCATAGTTAAGGATAGACAAGGTTTAATTATAAAAATCAATACAATTTAATAAAGTTCATACTTTTTTCAGAATGAAATATTACTAAAATACGGAACACATTTCTAAGATATCTAGTCTCATCTAAGTATTCTTTAAGAGAAAATGGTCTGTTTTATCTTTGAGAAATTGAGTATAGAAGTTTTATGCAATCTTTAAAAAGTTTGGATTTCTGTAATTTTAGGTATTTTTAAATCAGTGAAAAGTTCCATAAAACGTTTCCGAGCTCAAATGGAAGAGAAATATTATTTATGATATTTATAATTCAAGGGGTAATTGTGAGGATGCGCCAGTCACACAAGGGAAAGCGTGGGCGATGAGGAGCAGGAAGCCTGAGATAGTATGATGATGATGATGGGGAATAGTTGAAGTTCCACTCCTGGGCGATGAAAAATATATATATCTCTAAATATATATATCTATAATTTATGTTTATTTTAGTAATTAATGTTTGTATATGTCAATATGAAACCAATAAATTTTGCTGAATTTCGTATCAAGATTTTTAAAGTTTGAAAGTAAAAAAATTAATACTTTTGTTATTTAATATCTCGATATTAACCATAATAATCTAACGTCTTTAATATAAAATTTGAATTGATTTGATTTGAAAATAAATTAGTTAATTAAAGGATTGGATGTGTGTGTGGAAAACGTTTATTATATTAATTTTATAGGAGATAGCTTTTCTTATAATATTCATATGAAACTGTTCAATTTATTGCTGTTTCCAGTGTACTGTCATTGAAAAATTTCTTTAAGAGCATTTCCTTAAATAACAATATCATGAAAATTTAAAACTCATAATAGATCCATAAATTATGAAATTCAATAATCATTAATTGAAATTTATTTAAACAGAAAAAGTATAAAACGTATTTATATAAAAAAAATAAATGTTCAAGATAATCAACCTTCATAATATATTTTCTGCTTGATAAAATATCTGAGCTTATTTCTGAGTGAAGTCTTGGGAAATTCACATAAACGGAAAAACATCAGATGAATTATTTATAGTAAGATGGCAACAGTTTCTTTGCTGGTAGAACGTTCTCTTAACATCGTTTTGCTTTTAAAGGTCTTCAGTAACGCTAATGAAATTACCATTAGTTGAATACAAAAGTTTTCGAAACAATAGTTGTACATTTTATAAAAGAAAAACTTTTTCCAAACAATTTAGAAGAGTATATTCTTTCTAAACGTATGCATATATATATATATATATATATATATATATATATATATATATATATATATATATATATATATATATATATATATATATATATATATATATATATATATATATATGCATTACATTTTTCAAAGAATTTATGAAGTATATACAGTTATGTGAAATTGGTTTTTAAAATTAAGTGACATTTTATAAAAGTACACTCAAATAAACCTAAGGCATTTTTTTTTTTACCAAATAAACAATTTAAGCTTTATGTTCCTCATTGTAACACATAATCCAAAACTTTAAGATAAAAAATGTGTTTCTTAAAAGCATCTGGAGTTAAATTAGAAAGGCTGATTGGAGCTTATACGGGAATGCTAGTCTCTGATTGGTTAAAGACATAGATTATATTTTGTTATCGAATTTTGATAGGAACTTAAATAATTAATGTAAACCTTAAGAATATACATAACGCTCAAAACCTTATTGTAAAGCTGTTTAAATTATGACCTATATGAATTAAATGATGTTCCGGAGCAATTATCGCTTCAAGAATGGAGGCGTGCGATTTTCAAACTTCCTTAAAATCTTCATTTATATATAACTGTTACGAGAAAATATGCACAGCATCTTGTCCATTCAAATTTGCGCATTGTCTCAGTGCTCTTTTATGAAGCCTTATTGAAAGAAGCTTTATTATATTATATTCGTTTAAGAAGAGTTATCATCAGTCAAATTTTATGACGGAGAACTTAATTTAGCAAACAAAACAGTCACAGAGTGGAATAATTATATGTGAGAGATTTGAGTTCTCCACACATGGAATGTAATGAAATAACGAAAATAGGTATACCTGGCCGCATTGTGGAAATAGATGAAAGCTTGTCAAATATTGCCAGAGTTTGGTCCTTGTATAAGAAATCGTTTTATTAATAAAATAAATTCTACACTATTCTCAGACATTCAATGGTGAACTTCGCCTTGTTTGCTGCCGCTCGAAGAATGTTATTTGAAGGTAAGCAGTAAATTCATCGGCACGTCAACGAACAATTATTTCGTCTCTATAAGATGTGACGTAGATGAAACGTTATCTGACGTCAGTGATAGAATAATAATAAGAATGCCATTTGAAAGCAGGTAGTAAATTAATGGACAAGTCGGAACTAAGACACCGTCTAAATAACATGGCGTAATTAATTATGTGTTACGTAGGTGAAATATTATCGGACTTCATGGATATTTTAAACCAAGGAGAACTGTAATAATGGGATGTAGCCATGGTTTCAACTGGATATGAAATAAATAAATTTATGATTAAAAATTTTTTGCATTAAAAAATCGTGTTGGTTTGAAATAACAAATTAATTGTAACTCTTTATCTTCTATTTTTCAGTTCCGAATTCTATCTTATCATTCAACTCTTCTAGTCACCAACTAGTTATTTTTTCTCCTAATGCCGTTGTAAACATGATAATCTTTTATACCAATTGCTCATAAAGTAAACTTTGCAAAATTAATTTGATACAATCTAAATATTCATTTATTGATTTATATTTCACTAAAAATCAATTCCTGTTTTCAGGGACTCCAATTATTTATCTTGATATTTCCCATTCCACACACACTCATTGACTGGTTTTGTTCTATTTATCTGAATTCCGATCTCTTTTTTAAGGATGATATTGCATAAGGTGATACTGCAAATGATATCCTGGATAAAAGAAGATATGATGTCACTCAAAAGTGCTTATAAAAAGAAACGCGGTCTTTCAAAGAGAGCTCAACGTCTCATATTTTTGAAATATTTAACTTGCGCTTCAGCAAATGCATCGGAGCCATTTTCAAGTGTATGGAGAAGACATGAAGGGAATATTATTTCATTTTCACTTACTGTTTAGCAAAATAGTTGTAAATATTTTTGAAAGTTCAACTCAGAAGAGCAAAAATATTCATATATAAATTAAGATCACAAAAACTTATATTGAATTTTATTTTTTTAATTTTGCTTTCAAGCTTTATTTATTAAAAAAATTAAATTTTGTTCTATACTTTTTATTGCTGTTTTTTTGTATAGTAAATAAAATTAAAAAAAAAAATTTTTTTTTGCATTGTATTTTATTATTACATTTTAGTTGTTACACCATCTTTTCTTTTTTCTATTTATAAAGAAAATTTTCCCAGAGTTTTCTTCTGAATTTGAAATTCAATCAATTAATTTTTTTCTTACTAAATTTGTTAGTAAATACTTTTCAGTGAATAATAATTCTAGAGTTATTTTTCACTCATAAGTATTAATTTCATTAGGATCTTCACTTTAAAATTTATTCTGAACCACGAGAAACTTCATTGTACATGTACTTGTAAGTGAAATTCCGTTTTTTGAGAAATCATTTAGTTCCAATTCTGTGTTAGCTCTTCATGGATGACCAGGCAGACATAAGCTAATGTCTTTTTTTTGATTATTTTGATCGATATATAATTTTAAAGTTATCTTCATCTTGATTATGATCCAAACTCTGAGTCATTTTATTTCAGTGAGGATCATTTCCTAAATTCTCATTCTGTCTTAAATTTATTTCGATTTCTTAAAATAATTATAAAAGTTAAAGCATTGCTGCAAAAAATAGAGAAATTAAAATTTTTTTTAAATAATAGAATTATTAAACACACAATTTTTCACACAAACATATAAAGTTGCGTTATATATTCGTATTAATTAACTATGCAAACTATTCGCATATGGTTGAGGACTATTGATCAATGTTCTTTGTGTGTAGGTTTAGTTCATTTAATAATTATTATTTTCTATCCTATATTTTCATCAAAATATTTTTAATATATATTTTTGATACATATTTCAATATATATTATTACATAATAAATTTCCCCAGCAATTAAAAATACTTACAGACATCAAAATCTTTAATCACTAAAGAATTCCGCAATTAACTTCAGAGTTATTCAGTTGCGGTTCAGAAGTTATGGATTATAGTGGTTTGCAATTTATTTTGAACTGCAAGAATTGATTAACTTTCTTAAACATAACGTTGTTATTGATCAAAATATAGCAGTAGTTACAAAAATGAATAATTTTTGTAAAAATGACCTTGTTAAATATGGAATTATTTCCCCTAAAATCTTAAATCTTTTATTCGAAAATTCAAAAAAATTAGAATTAATGAAAAAAAAATGTATTAAGAATCAAATTTTCGATTTCATTTTTCTTAAATATTTGGGATGGGGGAATTGGGAGATTCATACATTGGAAAGTTCAATTTTAAAATAAACATATTCAAATAATTTCTCCTGGTATTTAGATACATATAATTTTTTTTGAAAATTTGTTAAGAAATTAATATTTAGTAATAAAAATTAAATTAGATTAATTATTATTTTTTAGCGAAATTTATTCAGCATTTTTTATTATTAAAATCAGATTATTTGAGAAATCTTATTAAAAATATAGTTTTTATATTTTGAAATTTTTATAAGCTCATTCTTATTGTACTTTGATTTGCTCTATACATTTATCTAAGAAATTGAAGAAATAAAATTTTCTTAATTCAGTCATCACGCATTGAAAAGATTCGATGACAATTTAAAGTTTGGTTCTTTTGTTTTATCGAAAGAAAAGTTTTATTTTCTTTCTTCTCTTCGCTTTATTTTAGCCGAGTTACTCTCTCTCTCTCCTTTGTTTCAAAGCTCTTAATCTCGTGCTTTTCTTTATTTTTTGTCTTTTGCAGTGACTTTTCAGGTGATAAACTTTTCTGATTTTAAGGAAGACAATTCTTTTTCTTTAATATCGATGATTAGAAAAATAGAAAAGAAATCGCAAAGCTAAGTTTGTAAAATTTTGTTTTTTACTGAAAATAAAAAATTTCGCAATGGAAAGAAAATATTGTCCATTTTAGTAATCTTTTTCTATTATTTTAAAATAAAATAATAATTGGATTTTGCTTTTGATTTTTTTCCTATTTATTTGGTCTCTAAAGTATTTTTTTCTAATGAATAAAGTTTAGGTTATGTAGTTTTCTTCAATTAGTTTTATACATGAAAACTGTGAAAATTAATTTCATAGACAATCTGTGATAATACGTATTACATACATATGTTATATGTTCAGTGATTAATACTTTCCTTTTAATAAAAAATGTATTAGAAAAAAATAATCCATATAATACATATTCTAGTGTGTATATTGTGTACAAATATAAAAACGCTTGAATGTTTCTTCTTCTTTTTATATCATCGTAAAAGGTTATAAAATATACTTTAAATTCGTATCCATAGACTTGCAAATTGTTAAGACAACGTAAAGCTCTGCCTTTGGCTGATATTTGTAACTACTTTTAGTATGTCTATATATGATTCATATATTTTTACAGAATCACATAGCACTTATATCATTATTTCATTTGCCAATAATTTTGATTTTATTTAAAAAACTGACAGATATTTGGCAAAATACTTCCTATAACCTTCACGCGGAATTGAATATCTTTTTACAGAGAATTTTTATATTAAGTTTGCTTAATTGTGCAAATTTCCATTTTCATGGAAAATTCCAAAATATTTTGCATTTGATTCATTAAACTCTTCGCTGTTATTTGTCAAATGAGCTTTTGCAGGTTGCATTTTAAAATGTTGTATTTTGAAAATATGCTTTCATTTAAATGATATATTTATCATCATTTTGTATTTTACTATCAAACGGATTTTTTTTGATCAAAAATTGGTAGGATGCAGGAATTGTTCCCATACAAAGGTATTTATGAAAGGAATTTCAAAATTTAAACATGTTTGAGTATAATGTTCTATTTTCGTGTAAGGCCACGATAGCCTAGGTTGATAAGACGTTCATCTCGTTATTGAAAGACGATGAGATCGAAGCATGACCCGGATGAAAATTCGTCGAGTTCGTTAATGGCGGCTGAGTCATGTTAAGTATATTGTGATCGCAATGTCCTCCATATGAAGTGATACTTCTGGGGATCCTTGCCTCTAAATTTCAAGATTCTCACCCACTTTCGGGAGAACGATGATTATTCTCTATATAAGTTGCCATTACTTCCGCTCCTTCTAGTGCTGAAAAGATTTATTGTGGAAGCAATCAGGCAGCGAAAATAGAACATTTTAGTTTTTATGAAATAACTATTATCGATGGGTTACAAATATATTTTCAAGAATGTAATTAAACAAAGAACGTACTCGAGATAAATTTTACATTTTTCGTGCTTCTTTCTTGCTTTATGTTTTAACAATAGTTAGTGAAACTTCACATTTTTAAAAATTACTAAACTAAAAATCATAATTTTAAATACATAAATTTTAAAATCATAATGTAGAAAATTCTTTATAGTTCAATTTTCTTAACTTCCTAGAAAGGAATTACAATAATGAAAAAAGTAATTATATTTTAATCTATACTTTTATTTCAATATTACTATGAAGAAAATGAAAATACCACAAAAAATTTAAGTTGGTAAATTTGCCTTTTATGTGTCAAATATTTTTTCAATTTTTCTTGCCATATTACTTAGAGCAGTGATTGACAACCTGTAGAGCGCGGCCCTTTAGAAGGCAAGAGCACACCAATAAGAGGGAGTGAACATATCCAAAAGAAAATGTTATTTAAAAAATTAATTTACAGAGTGAATATCGCATATACACATATAAAATGAAATACATTTTGACATAAATTTCAATAATTAACTTATTAAATTAAATTATAATTTATTATATATATATATATATACATTCAAAAAAGAAGCCGCCGCAGAAAATCTAACTTCACAGAAGTAGGATATTAAAAATGGTAATAGAATGCGAAGTTCCCTTTGTGTGTGTGTTATTAGGACAGAAAACTTATCATCTACTCCTGTTCATCAAGAGAAACTTATTACTAAATTGCTTTTTGGTTTCATTACCGGTTAAACTAAAATATAAGTATTCTGGCAACAAATTTCTTGATTTTATTACCGGAACAACTTTTTTCCCTGTACTTGGTAATGATTGTCTCCTCTCCTCTTGCGACGGCTTAAAAATTTATTTATGTTTTTGAACAAGTATTATGCTGTGAATATTTAATATGGCGAACTGCAATTAACACAAAATATATATAACATACACATTCAGTTTTGTCAATGCTAACAATTTGTGTTGCTAAATGTCAAAAATAAAAATGCAGTATTCTTGGTAGTTTGTATGGTTTAGATTTAAACTCGTATAGAATATATCTTATACTCGTATTTAAACTCTGTGTAGAGTTAGTGTCAAAATAATCAAAATGCATTATTTTTGCATATATTTACAGGAAAAAGAGATGCTATCAAAATTATGATTGAAGAATGGGCGTGGATAATGGAAGTCTGAGGAACGCTGATTTAAAGAGTACTCTGGCCAGAAAATTATAAAATTCACTCAAAATAAGCTTCCATTTCGCTTAAATATGTTGCATATAGAATCAAAGCAAATTAAAGGAACTATTTTTTGTATTATTCTCAATTTTAAGATAATTACAACTTTTTTTTCAAAACTAATAATTATAACTTTTTCATTATAAAATTGATATCCTTCTTATTAATTTTGTAAAAAAGAGCATGACTTGTGTTTTGCTTATTTTTTTTAAATTTCTAAGAGATGAAGCATCAATTAAAACGTGGACGTGTGTATTACACCGTTCTAGAACTCTTTCGTTTAAATAATTACGAGTATATAATAGAATATGGTCACATATATAAATGTTAACAAATATCATCCGACACCCTTGAAGCATTTTTCTTCATCAGTTCTTGTCCGTGAATGTATGAGAAAAATTAGAAAAGAATAATCCTATCTCTTTTTCCACCGAACACAGTTCTGAAAAAATGAATAGATATATGTAGGAATAAGTTTTAATTATGGTCGAACAACTTGGTCACTATTCATAAGCTATCATTTCTTTGATGGGTGGAATTATCTGCAAGTAAAGGAAAGAAGCTATTAAGTAAAAATTCAATTAAAGCTAGAATGAATAACTTGAACATTTCCATGAATATAAGATTCTTAAGAAAATATTTAAATGCAGCCGCGAATATAAAATTGGTGAAGAGAAAAATATTCTTTAGGGTGGATCTTGGCAAAAATTGCATATTTTTTTGCCTAGATTATTTTTGTGAATGTTTTTAGAAACAAGAGGGCACTGAAAGCACAATAGACCAATCAGAAAGAAATCAACATAGCTAACAATATGGTACTAATTTGGCAGAGGAAATAGAGGTACACTCTAAAGTATGGGCCACATATTGCTGCAGGTTATGAACCGAACAAGTTTCTTTCAAGTGTTTGACATTTAATGATAGCCTAAATTATTGAAATTACTTTCGTTTAGTCTTGAATATAGTTAGTAATCAGTTGTAAAATTATAATTCTAGGCTGTTAATAATGTATATTTAAGAAAAGAAAATTATGTTAATACTGAAGATAGTTAACAGACGATATTAATCCTGAACAACATTATACGGTTATTTTATAACTTGTAATAAGTCTATTGCCATGATTCTCATTCAACTATGATTATATATGTTCTGTTATCATGATTTGATTGTGACTATATTCTTTTTAAGAAACAACTCAACACAATTTTTTTATTACTTCAGATAAGTCTATAGCTATTATTTCCATTCACCTATGATAATACTTGTATTATTATCATAACTTAATTGTGAATATATCCTTTTTAAAACAACTTAATACAGTTATTTTCGTACTTGAGATAAGTCTATAGCCATGATTTTCATTCAACTATGATTATACATGTACTGTGATCTTTACTCAATTGTGACTTTTTAAAGTTCAAAGAATAAATTAACTCATGTAATATTATCAGGAAGTTATTATTATGCAATCATTACTTGAGACAAATCTATATAGATGATTCTCCTTCAACTATAATTTATACATGTACTATTACTATGATTTAATTGTGACTATAAAAAACGTATGCCTTGAGTACCCTTGGGTTCCCAAGTCTATTTGGTTTGCAGTGTTGAACTATCATCGATATTGCTCTGAAGAGAATTTTCAAAGAAATTGACGAAATTAAATAAAAATATTTTCTTTAGTACATATGATAAGTGACACCAATATTCATAGAATATAAGAAGGTACCAATGATGATAGAAAAATGTTATTAAATATTAATGTCAACATTTTTATTAGACTACAATCAAGTTAAAAGATCTATTTCTAATAAATTTCTTAAAATTATGTGTCACTAATTATATTTCATTTTTTTAGCACTTTAAAAAGCACATCTTAAAAATAACTCTGAGATCTTTTTTACGCCTATTTGCTTATTTACACAAATGACAGACATTGAACCGTCTTGAACTTGCTCTTTAAGAGTAACAGAATTATAATAGGCTCGTTCAGTGCATTGTGAATATGCTGTTTATATATATATGAGTTGTCCAGAGTTAGAGAGAGCAATTTTGAGACACAGGAGTCCATTTATAAGAAGGTGTAGGCATTCAGACAATTTTATCCAGTCTTAACGCTACTGGATCAAAGAGACTTGAATAAGTGGCTTTCAGCTAAGCCTTTTCCTTAACTTCATTTGAAAAGTAAGAAGGAAACATTCTTATATATTTTAGATTAATTAGGAGTTTTTCTGCATATAACTTTGCACAAATTTATTTATGAATGATCATTATTAATATCACAGTGTAACGCGGCGCACAATTACAATATATTGAATGATAATATCACAGTATGTGACAAACAAGTAATAAGTGTTATTCATAATGTTTTATAATGAAACAATCAAAAATAGTAAAAAAAATTATTCTGTTATACTTTAATAATAACTCTTTATTCGTACACATTGTAAGGGCTTTTAAACTTGTTTTTCATTTTTGAAAGAATAATTCTCTTATCAAAAGCCTTTTTCTGCTAGCATTTATTTAAATAATGATCTCAACTTTGACAAAAAATTAGATTTTTTTGATAACTTTTACATAGGATAACTTATATGTACTTAAATTGTTTCGTTATAATCTCTCTTAACATAAGGTTTCGTTTACATGCAAACATACATTTCAGTTGTTAAAGAAACTAAAATATACAAGCTAAAATTATTTAATTATTTTATCATATGAAATTAGAAGAAACATAGATGTATACAAAATGAGCTTTATCTTCCAATATTTTTCAAGAGATTACAAAGTAAAATGACACAAAAAAAGAAAGCACTCCTTTAAATTTAGTCCATCTAGAGTTCAAGTACTTAATTTTTAAACTTTCTTCTTTAGTTTCCAAAAACGCAAACTTTATTCCTATTTATAAAGAGATAACAACGTCACTTGTATTCAGTGTCATTGTAATAGGTTCCGCTTTATTTAATCTCGAGCCCTTAAGATCATTCTCGATTTATGCACTGCTGTCGGAAGATCACACTTGATTAATGCACCTCATCTGCGCTCCTTTCTGACTGCTGTCAACGAAAGATTGCGAGACACTTGTCGAAGAAGACGCCTTCTGCCCTGCAGAGGCACTTACGAGGGAAAGAAGTCGCTTTAAATAATCACGTTTCAGCCTTGCTCCACTTATTTGTCAGATTGCACACTTAAATATAATTCTGTCAGGAAGCGATTAGAAATTTTTGTTGAGTGTAATACTATTAAGTCAATCAATTCTAACTGAAATATTTGTGTAGGTAAGCCATACCCGTACTATCTGATAAGTGATTGGGTAATCTAAGTGACCATGAAGCAACGTAATCAACTTATTCCTTTTGAGGTTTCTTTAATTCAGTTAAAATTATTTGGAATCTTCTGTTTTGATATGGTTGATTGATTGAAAATCTAAATTAATTGACACTGAGTAGAGGATAACTAAATAATAAAGGATAATTCAAAGAACTGAAATAATGTAAGATAATGCAGAGATTTTGTATTGTTTACTAAGAGGATTTTTCAGTAAAATTCATGTGTGAAAAAAAGAGGGAAGATGCAAAAAATAATTATATTAGTTTAAGAAGTAAATCAAATTTACTTACATTTACTCATTGCATTCGTAAATCAATCATAATTAAATTGTCCCATTCTTATTAATTTACATACTCATTTGAACATCTTTAAGTCTCTCATTTACTGGTGAAATTGAAATTATTTTTTTAACGTACACACAACTTTTATTTTGTACACAATGATAATTTCGTGTTAGCAGTTGGGTTTGTTGGTATTTGTGGTTTTGAAGTGTTCGATCTATTCGCATGCATTTTTTACCTAAATTAACTTATTTCTCACAAATGCATTAATACAAAATTAGAATATATTTATAAAATGAACGAAGATATTTAAAAATAAATATAACAAAAATTTCATTGAATTAAAGTGTTGTAAGGCTAATTACTGATATCTATTATGAAATCAGATAATTATTTTTATAATCAGATAATTATTAATTATCAATAATAATTAATTATCAAATATTAGTAATTTTATTATTAAAATTATAACTTAAAACAGTAGGTTCCTGTTTCGAATCCTGGTTGGAGCATGGATGTTCCTTTCTCTCTGTGTGTGTGTGTGTGTTTCTCTATCCTTTCATTTTCGGTACAAAGAAGTCGCTACCCCTGTGTGCCCCCTACTAAAACGCCATCACCTTCACGTCTTGAAGCGCGGAATGGATTTATCTTAAGATCAGTCAGGCATTATGGAAGAACCATTATGAGTATTCTTAATAGATTATAATTAATTATTATTCAGCTAACTATTAAATTAGTTATTCAGATAATTTAAATTAAATTATCTGAATAGAAAAAGCTAAAAAAATCATACAGTATTAATTTCATGAAACACTGCAACATGAGCACTTGTAAGGCATGAGAATTTCTACTGATGGACAAAGGAGTAACGCACCAGGCTTTGTCCTCCCTGCCCGGGAAAACACCCAACTGTATCCACAAAACATCTTTAGCTGCCTAAGCTTTTTAACTTCAGCATAGAGGGTCCTGTGAGCTCCTTTTTACAGATAAAGTTGTAGAGATCGCCAGGGCTGTCTTCGACAGCTTCGAGGACAGTTAGGGTTTTTGCACGTACTCCATGGACACGACATCGTCATCACTGCATCATAGAATAAATTCTAACTGGACTGGTTTTAAAAAAATCTTCCTATTGAAAAACATAATTCAAAAGAATAACAAGAACACCACAGACATTTTCAGAATAAGTTAAGAATGCCATTTTTCAGAAAACAGCAATCAGTAGAACAAAATGTAAAAAAAATTGGCATCGAATACGTAAATTTTGTAACTCCTGAGTTCCAAAATTTATTTTGTTATTCTAAAGCGTGAGATTCTTTGGATAGTCTCTGCATAATAATTAAAATAGAAATACTTTTTTTTATTTATTTTATGATATTTTTATTTATTATTACAATTTTATTTGAAGACACTTATATTTTTCTTTAAAATCTATTTAAAGTATTTTAATTAATGTAACGCTCTTATATATAAATAACTTAAGTCGTAGTGAATGTTTTGATGCAATCTGCAGTACAGTTATCAATTATTGAAAAATAAATTTACACATTTGAATCACTTCATCACATTTATTAAATTCATACATGATACATTTGTTAGAAATCTAAGTCTACTTATCCTTACAAAATCCCTAAAATTTTTTTTAATATTTTGTGACTGTCCTAACATGAATAATTGAAGACGATTTGAATTTAAAATTGAAATGTATTTGAAAGATAGACTACTTATGCATTTTCTTTTGAAAATATATGCTTAATCAAATATCAAGGCAATTAAAACACTCAGAAAAATGTTTTGATTTAATAGATATTATAATAATTGACGGTATAATTTAAGTTGTAAAAGTGCAAATATATATTTACACACAAAAATTTAATTTTAATAATACAACTATTCCCCTTAAAATCATTTATAAAATTCACATAGGACATCGTTACTTTTCCTAAATAGCAATTTTTACCAAAAACTAAGCATATGTTTTTCATCGGAAGCCACCACACGGCCAGTCATTCTATATTACACCTGCTATAATGGTTAGCAAATAACCAAAATTATGTTGTTATTTATTTATGGACTTCCCAATATTTATAGATCAGAGAAGTTAAAAAATTTTAATGTAATAATTTATTTTCAAGAAATTCAAATTTTGAAAAAAAAAAAGAAAAGAAAAGAATTTTAATTGAGAATAATATACTTAAATTCTATATTACTTTATTTGATTTTACATTATTTGGGTATAAATATATTCGATAATAAAGTGATGTATTAGGAAGAATGAAAAGTAATAAAACTTAGAAATTAAGTTTTAATGTATTTTGTATATATACATAATGATCAAAACAATTACAGAAATCTAAAGATTTCCAATATAAATTGTTCGTAAAAAGAAATATTTTCTTGACAGATATTTGATGTATACATGTTGAAAACTATATATATATATATATATATATATATATATATATATATATATATATATATATATATATATATATATATATATATATATAATAAAAAAGCTACTAATTAATAGCATAATAAATGCTATAATATGATTGCTTATAAACATACAAACATTCAAAGCAAGAAAGAATGTTTTAAATTGTGAATTATATATAATATATATTTCACTATAATTAAATACGTAATAATTATATTTAAATATATGTCATAAAATAAATATTTAACTATAATAAAATGAGAAAAGAAAATTCAAAAACAATAAGTGATGCAGAAAGATGCAAATTTGAAAGTAATTCGTGCTTATATTTCACGTGAATTTCTTTTGAATTGAAGAGTAAATAAAGTTTCCCTTGGGGTTTCTGAACAATCCTTGCTGATGCCACACGCTTAAGAGTTTGGTTGTCATTAAGAAAAGAAAATGGCACAAACTATTTATGAAATTTTAAAATGTATCAGTAAAGCTGAAACAGAAATTTATCAGGAAATTGCTGTGAAACTTTATGAGAATTTTAAATTAATTGTGTTAAAAGGCAATTTTAAATTAATTACAACATCAAAATTTCTGAAGTAAGGCAATAAAGTGTAGGTGAAAGGGTTCCAGGTTTTCTATTGGCATTATTTAAAAACAGTAAATGAATCATAAATGTGGAATTTTATAAGCAATCCATTGAGCTATTTTAACATAATTTACAATTTCAATCAAAACGTAAATTGCTGTAAGGATTCATTTGAATGAAAAAAACAGTAAATTCACTAGCATCAACACTCAGGAAAGAAGCAATGTTTTTTTGAATCCAATAGAAAAATTGGATTCAAAAAAATTCTTTAAGTAAGTATAAAAACTATTAGAACTTTTTTTTGGTTAAAAATTATTTCCGGCTACAAAGTTATAACAATGTCTCGAATATTGATTATTATTACTTAATTTTTAATGATATAGACTTAAAAAAGTATCAAAATAAAACATTAGAAAGTAAATGTATAGTTTAACTTAAAACAAATGCAATTTTTAACAATAAATATTCGAATTATGATTTTTAGTTACAGAATAAAAAAATCATTTTCGGTACTCATTTGCTATGGCTTATTTTTCTTACTTACTTTCTACTTTATTAGAATCAAAAATTACTAACATTGATGATATTTTTTTAGTGTAATTTTTTATCCAGAAATAAAACTTGTGATATTACTAAAATAAAACCTGCAAAATACCAGATACCTGTGAATTTACCAGTGAAATATCTGTGAATTATCAAAACATAACCTATTTATTACACCAGACAAAAATTTGTGAACCATTGGAAATAACCAAACTATAAGAACAACTTTGGTGAAATTGTCATCTAATTTTGGAAACATATTATCTTGATACATTAGATATTTCAGAAAATAAAATTAAAAAGATCCGTTACAACAAAAATTACCATATTTTTGTTGATCTAAATAGGAGTAAAATTACATTTTCCATCACACTATGTTGAAAAATTTCAGTAATATAATTTCTTTAAAGTTTTATGACTAATAGAAATAAGGAATACTCTCTAATTTATGAGTTTATAAAGGAACTGTTCTCAGTGGAACTCAGAAAAAAATATGTTACATAAAATTATTTTTCTACGTTTGTGTGGGTGATATGCAGCTTAGATAAGAACAGAAATTATTTTATAACATGATATATTGTTTAGAATAATCATTAATTATAAGGTATCATTATTTTAATACATCATATTTCATATTATGAATTTGCTTTGACATGAGCACATCTGAAAAACTTGTTATAAATTTTCCCACTAACAAAATTAGAGAAGATTTATTGTGGTTGATGGCAAATTGCAGTCTTATTATTTTCCCGCCAGAGGGAGCACACAACTTATTAACTCCATATGAATTAGTAATGTTTTAATTTTTTAAAACAAGTCATCTTTAAAATTAATCTTCTTTAGGTGTGTCAGCATCAAAGCTAAAAAACATGATGTATTGATTCATTGCTTTAAGAAAAAAAGACAACTGAGACGTTTTTATTTTTTTCTTAGAAGTTGCCCACTTCTCATAATTATTTTGCCTTTATAAACACGGCAACAATCTCTGACATTTTGAAAGGTATTTATTTCTCAGATAAAATAAATACTGGTTTACATACGCTAATTTTTAGATAGAGGGGCTTTAAAATTTAGAGTTAATCAAATTAGTTTTTAAAAAGATTCTCACGTTAATCACAAATTGAAGAACCATGTTGCTTTGAATGGAAATTCTCAAGTTCAGTTCTAGCCAACGTTGAAGATAAGTATTGCACTTTTTATTTTTCCATGTACATGAGACTATGAAAGTGCTTGAGAATTTTCCGTGTTTCCTCATTAATAAAATGATTAATTGTTGTAGAAATTTAAATATTGTACAATTTGCAATTAATACTCTTTTTACAACAAATTGATAATTGAACAAGTGGATTACAGAGTATTAAACTGATGTAGAGTTGTTTCTATTATATACATACACACACACACACACACACACACATATATATATATATATATTTACAGTAATGTTTTCTGTTATATATTATTTATTTTCATATATGACACGTCAAACTTTAAATTACATTATTATTCAAATTAGATGATATACATAGCCATAGCATCACAAATATTAATCAATATTGGTGATACGAGGGTCACTCTGATGTTTTTGAGATACAACTAAGTTTTTAAAGTTATACTTACAAAATTTTAGGTGTGTTATAAGTAGTCTCTTTTCCAGCATCAATGTACTTTTGTAGACGAATTTTCCACAGATTAAATGCCTCTAGCCATTCATTTCTTGGAATAGACGAAAAAAAATTATTTATAGCCACATCAATCTCTTCTTCTGAATGAAAACAACGTCCAAGTAAGTTCTTTTTTAGATTAAAGAATAATCAAAAGTCACACGAAGCTAGATCAGGGGAATACGGTGGATGTTCGATCTCTTTAGTTTGTTTTTGTTTAAGAAACTCAACTGTTAATCCGGCTGTTTGGAAGATGCATTGTCATTGTGAAGCATTAGTCCCATGACATTCAGTTCTTGTAGAATTTCTGGAAGACATTTAGTGGTATACCAGTTTGCTGTTACTGTATTCTCTCCTTCCAACTGGATGGCTTTGACCAATCCCGTATTTCTGAAGAAAACGGCATACATCCCTTTTTTCAGTGCACGTTTTTTTTTCACCATGGTCGGCGTGGAATCATCTTCAAAGACCCATACTTTGCTTTCTTGACGCGTTGGAAGGTCAAAAAACGGTATGTACGTTTCATCACCTGTTACAAACTTAGAAATGATGCAGTGGCCACCATCATTTAGCAATTTAGGAGTTTCTTTACTGATTCCGACACGCTTCTCATATTGGTGTTCTGTTATATTATGGGGAACCCGACGGCAAACTACTTTTTTCAGATGTAATTCTTCATGAGAATGATTTTGTGTATGGCTGCGGATGCAATGTTAAGTTCCTTCTGCATCAGTTGATAGGTACAGCGATTATCATCCATTAACATTTTTCGTATGGCAGACACATTATCCGGGATTACTGCCGACGGCGGCCTTCCTGTTTGTTCTTCATCCTGAAGAAAATTGCGACCTCTTCTAAATTCTCTAAGCCGTCTGGATGCAGTAGCACGAGCTGGAGATTCATCACCAAATGCTAATTGCAACCGTTGAACGCATTCTTCTTGATTTAATCCTGCTTTAAAATCGTAGAAAATCATAGCGCAAAAATGTTCTCGCGTCGACTCCATTTTCTCTTCTGTTTAAAATTTATTCTACGCTAAACCAGTTGAAGTAAGTCAGTAAAAAATCGTCTTCTGTGTTAAAATACTTTGTATTTTAAAATTAAACCGTTAGTTTTACTTTGTAAATTCTCGTCAGCGCGTATTTCAAAAATTTCAGAGTAACCCTTGTATAACAGGATACCATTATATTTTCATAATGTGGTCTGTAGAAAGTATTATGGGTAACAAAACTTATTTAAACCCAACTCATCACCACGAATGAAATGTGGTGACAAATCAGAAAATTATGACGCGAAAATGGATTCCTTAATACAACGAATTTAAAATGGCAATTCATTTGTCTTTTATATGACGATTTTTGAACTGAACTTTTATTGGTTGTGATTCTAAGGCAAACACAACTGCATGAATCCTCCGACAAAAGTTTTTTCCATAAAGATCTATTAAAACGTTGTATTAGTGAGAAAAAATTAAATCCACTGAAAATTAAATGATTTTTTTGGAACTTTCAATAAAAAATTAAAGTACTCTGATATTTATGAAACAAATATTTTAAAATTAATAAATTAATTAAAATTAAGAGATATAAGAAATATTTATTTTTAAAAATGTGTAAGCAATATCTTTATTCTAAGCCATTGATTAGAATAAAATATTTAATAATTATTAAAATATTAATACAATATTTATACTCTAAGTTATTTGGTTTTAAAATATAAAATAAATACTTTTTAAAAGAGTAAATTTCTTTATGATCTGTTGCTTTATATTGAGCATATATCTAGTATCATGAGTGAATGCACAGCCAAAGTTTTCACGTAATCGGATGCTAGAGGTAAGAAAGCTAGTGATTGAAGAATTAGTCAATTTAAATTCTAAATTGTATGAATGTCCAAGAAATGTTGAGAGTATGATTTTAAGAGAGGGAAAATATTTTAGGGATAGATTCAAATGTCGTAAAAGAAATGAGGATGTGGATGCAAAGGATGTTTCTCATAGTATAAAGAAAAGATCTTAGTTTGAAATGAGTAATTTAGGTATGAATGATGTAGTACGGATAACGAGGGCTTTGTTTGGCAGATGTGTGAAATGTATGAATGAGTTTCTTGTGAGTGAAGTGAAAATGAACAAAAATACTGGGGTTGAGAGAGAAAGAGAGAGAGAGAGATTTGTCCATGTTTAGAGAATCGCATGACAGTTATGATGGATGACATAAATTATGAAGATTAGTGGAAAAGATATAATTGTGTGTTGAAGTATGGAAGAGGAATGTCTGGTAGGTCGTGTTATAGAAAAATGTATACTTAAGAGGAACTTTTAAATGTGATTAAAGTATGGATGTAGCCGGAATCATTGATAATATTCGATTGCTGGAAGTCTTAAGATTGCTTACAAGATGAAGGTTTCTAGAACTTAAAAGCGAGGCCAGATGTCGTATAATCCAGGATGCCGAATTCTGAGTTTGGTGATTTTTTTTGGTGGATTTTCTTATTTATCGGTTATTCTGATTTCTTATTACGTCATACAGATGGAGATCTATAAGAATTATGCAGAAAATTCAATTTTGGCAACCCAAGTATTTAAGTTATCGAGAGACTTCACAACACATCATCTTGGCAACATTTATTTTTCGCCAAAAATTCAGAATTTTGTATCTTGGATTATACGGCATTTATGCCAAAAGTGAACCACAGCCTGATATATAGAGATGAAGATCGTGGTGCTCTTACTAACTCAATCGAGAGAACACCGTCAGCAATAAAAAAAACTCTAGGAACCTTTGTAGCCACATTAAGAATGAGTTTGGCTCATATTTTTGAGAGTCATGTGGTGTAGTTTCCCTGACTTTTTCATTAAATGACGATGGACACTGTAAATTCTTAAAAGATGTTTAAAAATTTTATGAACCTGAATGAAGAGATGTTAAGCAAGGAACATAAAGTAAGTACTCTTTTATTATTTAAATTATTTGTATTAAGCTGTAAATAAATTGGAAAATTTAAGATTTATGTATTTGGGATTTTGAAGATCAAAGTAGGAAATACAAAAATCATACATACGAGTATCAAGAATATAAGTTGTGAATATACAAGTATAAAAGAAAAATAATTAGTTTTCAAAACTGAATTAGAAAACGTTATTTTCGTTTGTCATTTAGCTTTATTGTCTGGCTGTTGAAACCTGCCCGGAAGCATCAGGAAAGATTTTTTTAAGGTGTGAGTGCCACTGTCCTGTTAAATAAAGACTAACATATTGCAAAAATCCGATGTTGTTCACATCATTGATATAGTTGTGTTGTGTGAATTGCGTGATAAATTAAAACTAAATCTTCATACAAAATCATATTTCTTGCTTGTAGAAATGTCATTGTTTTTTATTTTTTATTAAATTTTAAATATAAATCCTCATTAATGGGATAAAATTATCTTTTTTTCATTTGGCATTGGCGTGACATGCACTAAAAGTCAAAATTCAAAATCCTGATATTCGAAATGATATAAAAATCATATAATTATGCAAATAATAAGAAATATTAAAAGTTAATTTATTTAACAGACGAAATTAATTAAAATCGCATGCTATTGAAAACAGATACGCTATATTTCGAAATTGCTATACTCAAGTTTATAAAATTGCAAAAATAAAAATCGCTAAAAAGAGATATTCGAAATCCCAATCTTCAAATGTTAGTCGCCATTTTTACAGCTCTCGCTTAGCGGTTTGCTTGAATAGAACATTACTAGCATTATGTTGTTTACTTGACTGAAAAACCTCAGCGACATGAGCTTTCATATAAAATAACAGCCGATGCACACACATCAAAGCTTATTTATAATTCAAATAATTTAAACAAATGACTTAAACTTTGTAATCATTTCCAGTTAGATGTAAAAAGTGTATTTGTTATTTGTGATTTATCAAAGATAAATTTTGATATGAAAAAGGACGAAGGACTGTTAATTTATTTTAAAAATAAAATATTGTATTCTAGAAATATATAATTAATTTGACAAACAAAAGCTCTGTAACTCAGAAAAAAATTAATATTTTCATAATCAAAATTTTATTGAATTGCATAAATTAAAAAAAGAACAATTGATTATAAGATATTCAGGACTAAGAAATGACTTTTCATTAACTATCGTAGAAGTGTAATTTAACTATTTAGACTTATTTATTTTTTCTTTAGATTTTTATTTTTGATGCATTTCTGAAATGCCATTATTTACTTTGCCTATTTAATGAGAAAATCAGAATATGAAATTCAAAATAATAGCTTGTGATTTATGTATTTTTATTAGAGAGATAAATAAAAATGTTTTTTAATAAAAAAAGAAACAACTAATTCTCAATAAGTAAAAATAAAATTCTAATTACGAGCTCTTTTTTTTTAAAAAAAAGTCTTTCAAATTTAATGCTGAAAATTTATTTTCTTTTTAAAGTTAATTAATTTAAATTTCAATTATGAAATTATCAAATAAAAACATTTAACACTGAAATAAGTATATGTAAAATTTAAATAAATCCTTGTATTATCTATTCAACAAGAACTTAAGAATTTATATTCAAAATGAATACGTTTTGGGAATTTATGATTTCCCACATTTTTTCATAAAAGAACTGGATTTTTTGGCTATATTATCTTATGGTTCTTTCGATACAGTAATGTAATGAAATGTTATTTAATTTTTGATTAAACTTCGTATTTTTTAACTAGACTTTGCATCATGATTAATTAATTTATTTTAAGTCATGGTTTGTAAAATCACCAATTTAATCTCCTATTTTGATTAAATTTTATATTTCTTTTCTTAAAAAATCTTCAAAATTAATTAAAAATTAAATTTTAAATTTCTTTTAAGAAGTTTAGAATTATGTTATCAAAGATAAATAAATACTTTAGAATCAGTTAAAAAAGCTTTTTATTAGTAAGATTTTTTTATAAAGATTATCACATTTTTTATGATATTAGAGTAAAAGTTATATAATATTGGGTTGTTCGGAAAGTGGCCTCGTTCTTTATAAAAATGGAAAACGTATAACGAATAAATATTTTGTTGAATTGTATATTGTCAATTTCCGTCCAGCATCTTTTACTATCTTCACGGTGGTAGCTTGATTCCACACTCATAAATAGGTTGGTTTTTTCTAGCAAAAAACTGATTGAGTTGGGTAAAACGAAATTACTTTCCGAACAACCTAATGCCTAGTTGTGTCATAAGTTCAGATACAATTAAAAAAAAATTGAAATCAAATTTGAAATTAAATGTTCTTTAACTTTTATTTTACCTTTATATTTAACATATTGCACATTTTATTCAAAATTATCCCCTTTTAAATTCACACAATCTTTTTATCTCTCTGGCCAATCACCTGTCGAGGCACGGATTTTTCCATTGCTGCTTTCTTAAAAGAATGTTTGAAGCTTTTTCAAACTGGGATGTCGTTTTCGACCACAATTTATAGTCGAGAGAATTGAAATCTGGACTGCTGGAAGACCAATCCTTGGCTACTATCATGTCTGACACATTCTCTTTCAATCACTGCTGTCTTTACTTTATGTGCAGGTGCAGAATCCCTTTGTAAAGTGTAATCGTGTCCATTGAAGAGGTACATGTTCAGGGGCTTCACTACTGGTTCTAAGATTGGGTCTTGATAAATTTTTGTCTTGGTTTTCAATCCTTTCTCGTAAAAAGGAACTCCTTCCTAACTAAAACCCCTCCATACCATTACGGATGCAAGATGAGGTGTTTTCTATACCATCAGGCGCTTTGATTCATTGGTAAGAAAATGACCAGCTGTTCATCGTTAACTATGGGACACATTGCTCTTTTTGACATGCTCCTTTGTTTAATAAGGAGTATCTTCTTTCGGCAAGGAATTCTTTCTTTTACTGCTTTGATGAGAGCTGGTGTTCTCACCGAAAGTGGGCGACCACTTCTAGTACGGTCTTCAATGCTGAATGTCTAAGAAAATATTTTAATTGTTTGATAAATAAATAGCATTTTGATGCCTAAATGTATAAGAGCCTTAAACATTTCCGAATGCCTCTTCATTTTTTAATGCAGAGAAATAACAGTCGCAAGTTTCTCTTTGATATTCATTCTACTGAGTCAAAACTCTGCCTGTTTTATAACCAAATAATTGAAACAATTTGGAATGTTCTGAAAAACTTTGCAGACAATCTCCAACGATGAAATCAATCTATTATTTTATCGTCTTCTGTGTTTGTAACACAGTAAATGATCTCAAACTTTTGTACCAGAACTCACCGCATTACTGAGTATTTTCGATACACTTACAATACAAAAATTATAAAGTGATAACATTTAAGTGTATTTACATTCACTATCATATAATATTAAAACATAGTAAAAGTATGTATTAATATATAGTACATGACTACCCTAAAGATTTTTATAAAGATTTATTAATGTCAATTCTAAGTCACAATTAAATATATTAATATATAAATACAGTTTTTTAAATACATATATATATATATATATATATATATATATATATATATATATATATGAATATAAATATTATTTTTTAAATATATATATATACATAAACACAAAAATAAAAGAATATTTAGATATGATTAACTATTAATCGATATTGTAAAGTATTTCTCATCTGAAAATGGCTAGCAAATATTTTACTGTCAACGATTTTAAAAACTACCGAACATTTTAATGAAATTCATGCTTGATATATATATGGCAATTTTACATCTTTATAGGTATTCAAATATGTATATGTTCAAGAATATTCTGTTCTCTTATACTCATGTGGTTGGAACTACTTGCGACTAAATTTTATTCTATTAAATACTTTTATCACAAGGTAAAACATTCCACCACCAAAATATTAATCGCTTATGAATTGTGGCCAAGCAGCCAGAACATAGTTAAGGATTAATCCATCATAAATCTGTTTCTCTTCCAGAGTTGGCTGTCATCGAAAGAACGTCGATTCTTTGTCCACAGAAGATACCGTCTATTGCTGCGGTTGTTAAAGACGAGAATTGAAGTAATAAACTACGGACGATTTCTTTGTTGGTCTTTATTCTTTGTTTCTGATTGAGATTTTGCAAAGAATCCATAAATTATTTCTATCCTTCTATCAATATTTAATATGTATAATATAAATATAGATTCCGTTATTATATAAATATTATGAAATTAATTCAAAACAGTTCTAATTAGTCTATCATCTGTAAATAGTTCCAATTTGCAAATGCACATGTTTTCTCTATATGAATCTTATTTATTAGAATTGGGATATGAAGGATACCAATATATAGATTTCATACTCTTCTAGAAGCGAGGTCCAATTTAAATGTACAAGAATTCTGTAGTTTTCATAAATATATAGATATAAAGAATGATGGAAACCATACACAGCATGTGACATGACGTAAAAAAATGCTAGATTTATAAAATGCCTTGCAAAATTCCTACTGCCTCTGCAAAATAGCCAAATGGATTTACAATTTTTCGATAAATAATTTCATATTAATTTATATAAAATATATTTTTAAATATTACTGTAAAACAAGTGAAATATTGGATGTTTCATTAATAATGAAAAATATATTTATAAATTCCAGTATTTATGGGATTTTATTCAAAGCTGAATAAAACTAATAAAACTGCGAAGGGAATTGGCAACACAAATGCCAAAACATTCATAGTTAACTGTTTTACTACAGAGTGTTAAGTACACATATAAACTGAATATTTTCAAATTTAACGTCCTGTACTTTAAAGTCAGTTCTATTTTTAGTTACATTCAAATTATTTTAAAAATTTAATTGTAAAATTAATATGAAACTAAATTTTTTATTTTATTAAATTATTTTAAATTAAATTTGAAAAATTACCTAATTAAATGTAAGAATTTAATTTAAGTTCAATTCTTGTATCAAGTAATGTTTTGTAGAATGATTTTATAGCAGGATATTAAATTTTGCGCATGTATTTAATATTCACAAATATTTCCATATCCACATAAAAGATAAATAATAGAATACGTTTCGTTAAAAAATACCTGAAAAGGAAATTTTCTATGCGTAGAATTATTGTTTTACTATCTTAGTTAATTTTTTTTTAAACAAATAGCACGTCTCGGACGATTCTGAAATAAATTGAGGTAATTAAATGCCTCTTTCTAAATTTTCTTTATCCTCTAATTTCAATTAAATACGACGGTTTACCTACGCATAGTTAGCAATTCATAATTGATTGAAACAATTTAATAAGGAACCACAGTAAAAATATTTCTGTTTCATCAAAAAGAATATTAAATGAGGGACTCATAAATAAAAGAAGAAAAAGCAACACATCAAAGATCCGAAGCGCATTTTAGAATAGTACTTTGCCAAAACTAAAATTTTCGAGCTGCATAGTGCATATTTGTGAATATTTAAGGAATATTACAAATGAATGATCAGATGAATGATGAATTTAATCATAAATTACATCAGATGAATCAATAATTACATCAGATGAATTTAATTCCTTGAAATTTAATCAAAATACGATTCCTCAAAAGTTTTAAAATTATATATTACAAAATATAATGCAAAATAATTAAAAGAAATTCTAGAATCACCGTACTTTTGAAATGAAAACAAATTACAGTTTTACAAGCAAATTTTTTTCTTGTGTAATTTCATATATTTAAAGTTTTATTAGAGATTTTAAAAAAGCTCTATGATTATCTGCCTATATATATGTGTGTGTGTGTCAGGAGAGACCATATTTCATGCTATGTATCATGATACAGTTTCTGCAGCAGTTCATATAATATATTTAATCAATTTATAATTTATAATTTTTTAATATTTTTTCATATAAATATAAAAAAAATCATAATATAAATCATAATTATAATTTTATTATGTTCAATTTATGTTTTAAATCTTTATACTATTCTTTTACACTTTATTTTCCTCGAAGTGAGGCCGTCATTAATTATGAGGTGAACCCTATTTGAGTTTTTGCATTAGGATGAAGTTATAGAAGTCTGAGTTTTTTTAAATCTGTGTTGTGACCTTGTAAATTTATTTATAAGTATCCTATATTATACAGTAATTCCCCTATAACAGGATACTCTTATAACACGATTTCATGTCCCTCGTGTGACACGTGTTCCCCCCCCCCATACAAGGCGTTGATTCTCCATGTCACAACAACTCTGTACTGAGTAGTGTACCATGCATTAGACAGTTCAGAATCTACTTCGAGTACTTTTGCACATTGTGTCAATAATAATCACATTGTCTTCTAAAATTAAATTTAATTATATTATTGATCTTTGCACATTGTGCTAAAAATATATGTTGGTGGAACCTTTCAGATAGCTTTTGAAGCAAATAAATATGTAATAAAACTGTTTCTGGAGTTACTTGAGATACGATTTTTAGATACATTTATATAAGTTTTTTTCATGTAAAGTGTTCTTAATTTGATTGTAATAAAACGTACATATTTCACTTATAACGGAATTACTCATTAATATTCGATTTAGACTCCCTTTAACGATAAAAGTTGAACGTGAATCATTTCTTCCTAACGCGAGGTCATACGATCGCGTTTTATGAGGATGCTCGTACAACCTTTTAACGCAGAACTAACGCACCATGTTATAGGTGGATTATTGTATTAATTTACAGATCGTTCCTTTGATATTTCATGAAAGATTTTGAGATAAAAATCATCTCAATGACACTTGTGTTAGTTTACTGTTATATAAAAATTACAGGCTCATTCTCTAAAAAATAATTCTTAAATTATCATCGTTATATTACTATACACCATTTAAAAACTAAGAATTCGCTTATGTTTCTGAGAATAAAATTCTTTTGCCTTAATGTATTGCCCTATATAGTTCTGTACTAAATATTTTTAAAATGAGGTTACACAAACACATTTTATTTCCGAAAAGCAAAATGCTTTCCATAAAAAATTTTTATCAAGTTTTACACCATTTTTTATTTTTTTAGTTTAATTAGTATTTACCTTTGATTAACTTATCCTATTTTCCTTATAAAGTTTAATTGAAAATCATTGAATAAGAGATAAGTAAAAGGAAGAAATATCAAACAGATTATAAGTTTCCTTACAACATCAGTGGATTTAAATAGTAATTGCAAAATGTTCGGAATGTATGTAATGTGCAATACATTATTTATCTCGAACAATTAAATATTTTATTATATTAAGAAATGATTTGTTTCATAATAAGAAGTTTTCAAATATCATTCTGTTCTGTCTCTGAAATGTTATTAATAAGCCATCAAACACTTGACTATAGCCTAAGTTAGTATAATTCAGAGTCGAGTTGGCAGATGAATGATTAGAGTTTTCTGGGTTCCAAATCAACAGTTCGGGGATCCGATTATAAATGAAGCCTTTTTATCTGTAGTAGTTCGGAATCCACTTTGAACTGCTGTCTTTGGTCTCATTAGCTTTCGCGTGCAGAAAATGGTATTGTGGAAGCAAAGTTAGAACATAACAAGGCTGAAGTTACTTACTTCATTTTTTCAAGTAATGAATTTTTACACGGTTGGAATGTATTTGAAGATCATCCTTGAGTATTATTAATATATAAATTTTTGTAAATTCTTGACTGAATATTCTACATGTCGTTTTTAATTTATATCATGATAAAGACATTGAAATTATTCGTTAGATAATAGAGAAACTACTTTGGACATTAAGCTTGTAAAATCACTAAAATCAATTCAAAAGTTACATCGTAATTAGAACACTATTGCGCTTTAATTTAAATGTAAAATATAATAAAACAAATCTGAAAATTCTAGACAAATTTTTGAGCTGCAATAACACAAAAATTATCAAGATAATGAGATTGATGTGTTCTTGTTTCAAAGAGGAGATCATAAATTTGAGAGATATTCTGGTTCAGCTGTCATCAAGCACTGGAGTAGTGAACACCGTGCATTTATCGTAGAAGTCCAGTTTTTCGGGTGCCTCATTTCAATTAGAAACGATTTGGAGACGCCAGCGCGTTTTCCCGACTTGGTCTTGTGTAATTCATCTTTGAAGGGGTATTTGAAGTCAATAGCCTGTACTGACCACCCACAAACTTTGGATGGTCTGAACAGAAACACTTAATGATAAATGGAGAACATACCTGCCAATGTACTGAAGAGAGTGATGAGAACAGCAGAATTTAGTTCACCCAGAGTATCGTCAATTTAGACGTCAGTTGCACAATATGATATTTAAAATTATGTAAACTAAAACTTCAAATATATAACTTTTGAATGCAAAAATATATAAAAATATAACTTTTTGTGTTATTACATTACAAAATAAGAACGTTATCTTGCTGCACTCGCAATGTGATTAAAGGATTATATCACTTTTATTTCTGAATAAATTTCCATAAAAAAGACTTTTTTAATGTTAATTTTGAATTTATAAAATTAATAATACTTTTTTTTTTCGTTCGTAATTATATCTTTAAGAACGTACTTACTAATCGAAATGAGGATTTGTAAAATTACTTAATCATATCTTTTGGAAAACAAGTTTTTGAATAATCAAAATTTATATAATTTCAATAATTCAAAAACGTGTTTACACACACACACACACACACACACACACACACACACACACACACACACACACACACACACACACACACACACACACACACACACACACACACACACACACACTAAAAATATAACTTTTCTAGTTACCTTATGTCACACTCCTTGGTGACAATTTTTCTCACTAAAAGTGGGTTGCCAAATAAAGAAAAAGTTGTTAACATGTACTGAAGATGTTTCGCTGCTTGTCAAGGGAAAAAAAGCTATTTCCCGAGACAGAGCCACCTAGAATTGCAGTCCTATTTGTTGGAAGGGAAATGAATGTCCTCATAAAAAATATAGATTCTTTGTAGAAATTTCCCATAAAAAATTGATTTCTAGGTGACTATTGGTAAAAAGAAATTTTTTTGTATAAAAAAATCTTTGTATTAATCAGTATCTGGAGTTTAACCATAGAGGAAATACGTTACTATGAGTAACATATAAGAGCTTAGAGATACAAAGGAAAAATTTGTTAGTTTTGACATTGCAAATTTAAAAGAATGATTCCAAGACATTTTATTTATTTTTTTTGAGTTTTTCGTAAATTTATTGGTAAAAGTCATTAGAGATATGATACATAATAATATCTTTACATGAAAAATTTTAATTCTTCAAGTTCGAAATGTTGAAGTTGAAATAATTTTTTCATTGTGTACAAGATATTTTGGTACTTTTCCATTAAAACCCCGCTTTTGATAATCACCGAAACGGGAAAGGAAAACAATCTTAAATTATTATCATAAACAAACCTATTTGCGTCATGTATTATGTAAATATGCTTACATTTCTAGAAACTATTAAACATAATACAAACATTTCATTTACATTTTATAAACTAAACGCTTACCTTTTATTGATAAAACTCATTGAAAAGTTAATGTTTATTTCCGGCGGAAACTTTAGTACAAAATATGCATTTCTGTTTTCCCAAGTTGTTGATACAGAAAAATTATCAAGTTTCTCTATTTGTTCATGGAAGCTGTGCTCATTTATAGTGCACTGCAAATCCTGACACAGAGTCTTAGTTGACATTTGTTTTATAAAAATATGATTGATTGGTTATTATCCTGTTGGTTATTATAACTGTTCTAAAGTTCTATTATCAACAAGTAGAAATAAATATTCATGAAATGAGAAGGTATAAGGACTCCGTAAAATTTTAAGTGATCAGATTAATTAAAATTATTCTTCAAATATTGAGCACTTTTTTCTTACTACATCAGTATTAATTTACACAGCGTTTGATTATAAGATTTGCAGCAAATTTGATATAAGCGAAACACACTGACTTCCTAGAAAATAGGAAATATATTGTCATACCACAATTTTATTCCGAATACCAAGGTTATTTGTACTGATGAGCATACATTATAAAATCAATGCTATTTAAAAACTAAACTTTCAGCATTACTAATAAATTATAATAAATATGAGAACGTAATTAAATTTTTTTTCTCCAACCTTGAATCATTTTATTCAAAAATAAGTTAGTAATTTTTTAGAATAAAATTAGCTCCATTAAAAACTCAATTTACTCCATTCAAAATAAAATTTTAAATAAAATAAATTATGAATAAAATGTGAATTTGTGTTGAAAAATGCCCAGACAGCCTTTCAGAACTATTTGCTTTCTATCATAGGACTCAGCGAAACATGAGGAAAGGTTTTGAGAACCACGTTTGCGGCAACCCTAAAGGATGGTAAAAGGGCGATATTGATAGATTTGGCTTAAAATCACTCATTTGATGTTACAAAATTGCTAATGTAATATACGTATTCTGAAAATCTCGTCCCCACAAAGCACATTTCAAAATTTTTCTAAAACCCTGCGAAATGTTAAAAAAAAAATCTGCAAATACTTTTTTTTAGAGGAAAATCATATTAGAAGAGTTGGAAGCTAAATTCAAACTCTTAAATACATTGTTTCACTCTAAACTGTGTTTATTGCTGCCCCCTAAATAATATGTGAGTGAGTTATTTCAATGCTTCAGTGTGGTGCATATTAGTAAGAGGTGTAAAAATGTTTATGTGCTTTTCTGGAAATTTTGATATTTTTTTTTTGGAAAATTAAGGTAGTTTGTTTTTTGCGAATGATTATTCTTTATAAAATCCAGCACATAAGTCTTAATGCACCAACATTATCTCCCCACCACACCATTAAATTACGTTTTCTATCATTAAAGCATTTATTGAAACTTGTGATTTATAATTATCAAGGGAAGTTATTTTTAGAACCATGTTGAAATCTAACATAATATAAATGAAATATTTTTAATATAAAAAATTCATATACACTTCCCAATATCAAATAAGTGTAAGATAATATAACTATTCCGGTTCATTATAAGTATTTTCATAATGTCACTATATTTAAGAATGATTAAGTGTTCCAATTTTGTCTATTTTTTTCTTCGGCGCGCGCAAATTTAATATAAGAATATACCAGATTGAATCATGAGTGTGTGTGTGTGTGTGATTTAAATATATTTTTATAATTCATTTTCAGTTGGTAAGAAAATATTTTATTTTGGGAATTTTGCGAAATATCCATGCTTTTACTTCCATTCACAATGGAAATTCTGTTAAATATCAATAAACATTCTTTTAACTTTTACAAAAAATTTCATTTTTTAAGTGAAATGAATTGTAGGTAAATATTGCACATATAAATAGCATTTAAAATACAACTTAAAATAATACACAGAACAAAATTAAGAGGAAATTACGAAAGGATTTATTTAAAAATGAAAATGATCAATGAATTTATGATGTATGTATTTTCTGAAATCATATATTAAAAATGTTCTTAAGAATTTATTGCAAAAAATTCAACATAAAGTGATTTTATAAGATCTTTTCTCCTTTTCCTTTTTCAGTTTCTAATTGTACATTTTCCTGTTAATGAGTCTTGAGAAATGATAGTCTATTTAATAAAATAAGTAAAATAAAAATTATACAAAAGCCTTGAGACACAAAAGAAAGTAACCTTTATAAGATATGCACATTATCTAATAAATAAATAAAAATGTGTTTTTAAGCGCACACATTTGAAGGAAGTTATGATGATACTACGCATTCTCATTTCATATTATTTTCTCAGAAATTTCATACCGTGTAAATTTTATTTAAATATTTTCTGTTACTTATAATATTATATTTAATTATTAGTATTAAAATTGTAAATGTAAAAAACTTAATTCAAATTGCTATAATTATTTGAAAACTTATCAATTTTGATCGAAATAAAAAAGCTAATTTTTCCTGAGATGTAACTAAATTACATAGTTCAATTCACAAAATAGCATTCGTTAAAATGTTCTTTTCAGGTTTAAAAAAGCTTAAAACAAATTAATGAATAAAGTTCAAAATTGTTATGAGAAAATGTGTATGCTTCAGAAAAATGCATAAAGTTATAATGAATGAAACTTTTTTTCTTCAAAACTTAACTAAAATTATGTGAAAAATTTTATTTTAAAAAACTACAACTATTTGATGATACAGAAATATGATTGCATGTTTTAACTTAGCTGTATAACATTAATTTGTTGCATCCCTTAAATTTTCTTATCATTTTGTACAAAAATATTAACATTAAATTCTTAATAGCTTCTAAATATTATTATTGAAATCAACTTTTCGTTAGAACAACACTTGTAACAGTGACAGAGGCTAAAAAAAGGCTGAGGCTATATAATTTCAGTATTTAATTAAACGACGTGCATTTCGATTATGCGATAAGAACAGTTTTTACTTTTCCAATTCTTAGTTGGGTAATTTTGTTTCCAGTTTTAATAATCGACTTGATGAAAGCTTAAACGTCCATTCTGAAGAACTCATGTGGCATCACCAATAAATTACTTTTTCTTGTATTTAATGAGCACAGCATTCGCTCTAGAAACAGAGGCCCTTAACTTGGTTATTTAGTAATTTAATTTCCTGTTTTTAATTAATTCAGAAGAGACTGGGCAATGAAAGAAGAAAAAAAAACTGTTTTAAGAGTTTTACTTAATTTTGCTAAATGTTCGTAAGAAATTTTATGGTGCAATTTTGCTGCTTAAAATAAATTGAAGTTTTGTAGAAAAGCCTAACTTTTGTTTTCAGTATTCACAGCTTAATTAAATATTTTAATATATATATATATATATATATATATATATATATATATATATATATATATATATATATATATATATATATATATATATATATATATATATATATAAAACTGACTTTTTCCGAATGATCAATCATGAAAAATAGTTAAAGAAAAAATAATATTTTTTATAAAACATTTACATGAACAAACTGTTATTAAGAACTTAAAATTATATATTTTGCATATATACATAAATTTATAGATATCTTGTATTTGCAACATGTTTTATAAATAACGAATATATGTACATTCATATATTTATAATATTTGAATTTTCACATCACAATTGTTTTTAAATATGAATTGGTAGTAACTCCAAGAAAATAATGATCAGATCACTAAATGAAAATTCAATACTTTTGAAAAACCTTGTCGACCAGAAAAAGAAAATGACGCCAAAGAATGATTTTTTTTTACAAACAATAGAAAATTATTCCAAATACTCGGTTGTTATTTTGATAAAATTTTGTGTTTATTTAAATGAAGAGTTCAGTACTACTAAACACTTCTGTACTGTTATTACCCAAAGTGATAAACATTTACAATCTATGTACAAAACAACAGAAGGCGATTGTTTTCTTACTATTATTTTGTTATTCTTTTTAGATTTTCATTTAATATAGCTTTATGTCATTTTTTTATTATATATTATTTCGTTTTTGATTTTATCCTTGAAATTGGTTTTTTATTGGTGTTAAAATAATGAATTTAAATATTATTTATTATACAAAATGAAACGTGTAAAGAAACAATATGAAATGCTTTGGTGTTAATTTGTCGAAATTTGAGGTTTCTTCTTTCGATGATGGAATTTTACATTTTCCAGATAAACCAAAAATTCTTCACTGATGGCGTTATGATGGATAGTTATTTTTTCAGCATAATATTAAGTATTGAAAGAATCGATGCAGACATCTGTGTAATTTTCACATGAACATAATCATAGAGATACGAATTAATAATTCTATAAATTCAAGCTTATTCTTTGCGACAGTCAAATAAAATATGGGTATATATATTTGCTTATGGCATAAAAATTTAATTAAACATTTTATTAATTCAGTAAAGGAATTACTTAATATGTAAAAAACAACTTGAAATGTATTCATTATATTTAATAATCCTACACTTTTGCAATATTTAATATTTTATAATTTATAAAAAAACTATTAAAATATGTTAACTATAAAATAATACACAATTCTTCGAATTTCTAAAATAAATTGCTTTTTTAAAACCCAAATATTTTGAACAATGAACAGCCTATTTATATTCTTTATACATTAAATTGAGTTGTTTTCCACTGTTATTTATAAAGATGAACCGTCCCCACACACAATAATTTTGCCTCATTGCATTTGGGAATGCAATTTTCGATCAATAGACAGTTCTACTTCGGTTCAAGAGAATTGGTAGTGTTTTTTTCTTGCTCCTTCACCACACTATTCAATAAACTCATAATTTATTTTATTAATATTTTTAAAAAAAACTTTAAAATGAAAGCACTTTTAGAAATTTAAAGAATATAACAAATAAAGAAAAATATACAAAAATATTAGATAAAAGAAATTTTGACACATGCCAAATTTCTCTAAGCTGTGTTACTCTATTTCAGTTACATATCAACTCTTTTCCTACATATGATTTATCCTTTTATCTTTTCAGTTACAGAAATATATTTCTGTATTAATAGACTCGTTTCCACCAGATTGCTTTTCATTTGACACTTGCTCTCGGCCATTGATAAAAACTTAGAAACGCAGTGACTTTGTGTGACGTAAAGACTACGCATTTGTTGAATGGAAGTTGTAATTGAGAATTAAAATTGTTATTCATCGCTTAGAATTCTAAATATATGTTCATTATAATAAAATTTCTTCTATTGTACCATTTGCTTCGTGATGGCGATCTTCATAATATGTTTTTTAAACAATAAAACCATAATATTTATTCTAATTCATTATGTTCTTGATATAAGAACTATTCCTTTTTATGAAATAAAAACTAATATTCATTTCATTTACGTTATAATCAAAAATATTTTGTATCAGTTTTACAGTTAATACGTAATAAATTACAATTACACACACAGCTATAATTTGTACATAAAATACTCAAGAAAGCGTTAAATAGGCAGTACATATAAAAATTGTGTAATCATATTAAACCAAAAGTAAAATTATAAAAAAGTAAAACATTTCAATTCAGTTCCATGAACACTGACAGACACATACTAATTTGTAGTAACAACTATACACATAGTTATTCAAATGATATGAGACACACATAACTGATTAATGGTTTATATTTGATTTGTACAAGATTAAGTTTTCTTTTCTTTTTTTAAAATAATTTAATCGATTGTCATTGAATTGAAAAAAATCGAAATAAATGACTGAAATGGGAATTGATTGCGTACTTTTAACAAAAGGCTGCCTGAAATTTATAAATACTGAGTTTTATTTTCTCAAAAAGAGAAAGTAATTCCCTTTTTATGAAAATGAAAGACAGTTAAGAAAGAGAAAGTTTAAGAAAATGAAAGACAATTTTTTTGGAATAAAGTATTTTATTGAATGTTTACTTGCTGTGTGTGTTGTCCATTCTGGTTTCATAACTTTTAAAATAATTCTGGCCGTTGCGTCTTTCCCTGCTGTGGAAATGTTTAGGTTTTGCTACAAAAAATTAATTCAAGTGATTTCTGACCTCTTCATTTAAAATAAAAATTTTACCGCCTAAAAATGCTTCTGGAGATAATAATAATGAGAAGGTAACAGATCTAGTTATATAATACGTTTGGTAGTACATCTCGTCCAACAGTAGAAACTGGTGGCGAGTTAACAAACTTATATTCAATCTCGCTACGTCTTGCTACACCTTTTCTCTTTTACTTAAGTGAATCACAGAATTTAGGCAGCAGCTTTAGAATGAATCGTTGTCAATTAAAACATAAAATAAAGTGATTTTTTTGCCAAACAAAAAGCATCGCTTTTTTTCTTGAATTATCGGCTTTCGAAGTGTTTTGTAAATGTCATAGAGTTCTTTCCGTGAGAACATGAAGAATCCACATGTCAAGTGGAGATCAAACTAAGGAGCTCTATAAGTGATCATGAAAGGTCGAATTCCATACATGAGTAATCTGTCACCGATTTCGCGAGTTGTCATTCGCCAGTTTGCACAAATTAATTAATACATCTGTTGTGCTCTTCACCATCTTCAAGTGAACTGTCAGAGCGAGATGGACTTTAATATCCAATTTGACCCATCGAAATTTTGCACAGCATTTTTGGAACTGGCGTTCTCTCAATACGCCTTCTTCATACACATCGATATATATATATTTTTTTGAGCAACATTTTTCGATTGTAAAATATGCCCCGAAAATGTCGCTTTTTACATTGCATATTTGGAAGGGATGCCAACGATAATTTGAATTCTTATACAGTAGAATCAGTCAAACTTTTTCCCATAGCAAACCGTGCTATATATATATATATATAACGATTTAGGTTTGATTATATATATATATATATATATATATATATATATATATATATATATATATATATATATATATATATATATATATATTATAACGATTTAGGTTTGATTAAAGTAAGTTAAATATGAATAGCTCAAAATTTAAATAGACAAGTAAACTTAAATAAAAGCTTGTGTGTGTGTGAATTAACAGTTTAATTTACTTACATTAAAAACATCCAATCTTCCGTCATTTGATTAGTAAAAATTCCAATAATCTTATCATTTATTAGAAGTACAAACTATAAATGCAAGAAAAAAATTATTTTAAATTAACTTGTCAGAAGTAAATTTCAAATTTTAGTTATAAGACATTTAAGAAATGTTACCGCTATTATACATATAACCTAAATTATTTGACTAAATAACATAAATTAATATTGAGAGAAATGTCTTTTTGCTTATTGTGTTATTAACTCTGTATATCAATCTGCTATTAATTGTAATGTTTGTTTATTACATATACGACTTTTAATACTATCGAAAAACTAAAGTTTCAAAAAACTCTTAAATCTTGTTGACTTTTAAAACTAAAATGCTACATTTAAAGATTTGTTTTTAACTTTCTATTCCCAAATACAGTGTATCGTGGGGATAGTTTTTATTTTCCATGTATCTGCAGGAAAATAACAGCTAATTTCACTTCATGCTTTTTAATAAACTTGGTTTATTTTGTGCTAGCTTGTTGACTACCTTTCATGTTTTTCTTCTTCATTCCTCTTTTTTTGCAAGTTTTTTTGATATTTCAAAATTTTTATTCGATTTAAAGCCGATATTCACATTTTTTTATTGAGCCAATATAGGATAAATTTAAAAATTTATCACATAATACTTTAACACATATGTAAAAGCAATTTTGATTATTTCAAAGTACTTTCATTTTTTAATATGCTTAGACCTAGTAATTAATAATAATAATAATAATAATAATAATAATATATATATATATATATGGATGGATGGATATCAACTATCACCACTTTTAATTTGTTATATATATATATATATATATATATATATATATATATATATATATACAGGCGAATTCTAAATTGTTTTCACAAATTAAAAGTGGTGATAGTTGATATCCATACAAGCAATAATTACCTATGAACTCATTCCACTCTGGCAGGCAGAAAAGAGGAAAGTAGAAACGCATCAAGAATTGATCACGAATTTACCGTATGCAAATTTCCACAGAGAAGAAGCAGATTTTGCTCTTATTGGTTACCGAAGAAAGCCAATCAGAGTAGACATTGTCCTTTAAAGACGCGACGGGGATGAAGATTAACATTCAACGATTTCCGGCATTAGTATTATTTCAACATTTATGCAACATTCAGCAGAGAAGGCATTTTCGACAGGAGCAATGAACATGTTTGGTCTGACAGTAATGCCCACTGTACAACCCCTAGTAGACAACAGCAGAAATTTTGCATGAACATCTGGGCAGGTTTTCTTGGTGCCTACCTGGTAGGTCCCTACATCAGGTCAAAATGGCCCGTTTTCACTAAACAATAAATATGATTGTGAAACTTTTGGTCTTATTCATTCTCTTACTCAACACTGTTGTATATTCAGGTGGGAATTTCTCTTTTCTGCCTCTCAGAGTCAAAGTGGAATGCCACCCTATGTTTCTATGTAATTATTGCTTATATGGATGTCTACTATGACCCTTTTTAATTTATGAAAATAAAACTAGAATCACCTTATATATATATATATATATATATATATATATATACATATATATATTCATATATATATATATATATATATATATATATATATATTTGATATAAACATAAGCATTTTTGATGATTTGGTATTTTTATAGTAATTTTATTGAATATTTATATGGGCATTATAAAGCACATAAGAATTTTAAAAATAGCTCTACTTAACTTTATTAAAAAGATTTTTTTGGAAATTGAACTTATTTTACTACTTAATGGAATAGGTCACGTATAAATTTACGAATTTCCTCTATTCTGAATTCCTAACCCGGACCACGTAGTTTTACGTTTCTGTTTGAATTTTTATTATTCTGCGAAATATACTTTTTCCTTAAGGGCCTGGGAATTTTTTCTGTTTTTTAGGTGCACGCAAATAGCAACGATAGGGAAATAATCGTACCAAGAAATATAAATATCTTGTAAAATGATACGTTATGTTTTATTTATTTATATATATTTATATTTCATTCCTCTCTTTAACTGGTATTTGCAACTGAGCAAAATAGGAGAAGTATTGGCAAATGTATTCCACATTTCAATCTAAAAACTTCACATCAAAATGTAAATTCATTATCAAAAATATGGATTAGATCAACAGCAATTTCGTCCGTGTATTAAAATAAACAATTTCCGAATTGCATCTACAATATTCTTTTGTCGTAACAAAATTATAATTTCAAACATAAATTTTTGTGGTAATGCATTTAAAATGTCAATGACTATATCACTTGTTTGTAGATATATATTTAACATTTAAAATATTGAAAAGTCAATTATCCCTTTTCTTAGATAAAATGTTATGTTAAACAATGTGAAAAAAATGCTTAAATATAAATAATTTATATTTCAATCATTTTTGTATTTTAAAATGTTCAAATTAAAATAAATACGGTAAATATTTTGATTTTTTATTTAAGAAAAAAATTATTGTAATAAATTTCCTTAATTAATTTTGGGCAAAATCATAACTGTACACTTGAAGATTTTATTGTATATAGTTACTTTTTTTAAAATAAATATGATAATAGACCAGGTTCCATTGTTATATTTATGAAAATTGGGTTTGGAACTCTTATGCATCATGATCCGGGACTCGAGAAATGCTCGTTAGAATTCGTTTTTTGCTCGTTATTCGAATCTGTGTTCGTTGTTCGAATGCAGAAATCATTCCTGAAAGTGTTCGTTGTCCAATTTGTTTGCTGGCCGAACAGTTCCTAAATCGATCGCCCATTGTATAGTTACCGATTTAAGATTTGGCATTTCTGTTTTAGCAATAAATTGGATCAAGGTCAGGAAAACGTGCCGAAAGAGTAAAAAATTATAAACACTCTGAAATCAAACAAAAAGCAATTGGGGAAAAGTTTATAGTTCTTTTTCTTAAAAATTCGAGATAAATGTGTTGCAATTTGTATTGGCTAAGTTTTCAAATTAAGATGAATTTAACCAATACAAATAGAATTTTTTTTACTGTTCTTTATTTTATTATAAAGATTGATTTCGTAATAAACAGATAAATTGGCATGATTAAAGTTCGAAATTTTAAAAACACCCGCTTAATGCAAGTGAAAATTTTTATATCTTGTTATATTTAATGTTTCTAAAATTAAGAAAAGCATGAGAAAAAAACTCAGACCAAATAAATGTTGTAAACAATTTATAAAATTTGAATGAATAATATATTTTTATGATAACTTTTTATATAACTCGATACCGATGAGTTTCCACGATCTTCGTCTGCAATACCCGTCCTCCAAATATTATAATTTTATTGGTATCAATTTTTCGTTAAAATTTTACGGAAAAATATTTTTTAAAATTTCTTTATGATATCGGTAAAATTACATTATCATTGTTATTTTAATAATATCACATCATATTTTTATCTGCCTTATTTGATAAAAGAAAATAATGGCCTTTAAAATCAATGACATGGTATTTTTTCAATGCCCGGCTATAGGGTTTTTCACCTTCTATTACTGATGGAATTGAAGTGGTGGTACTTTTATGTAGTCAAGTATCCAGTGTGCGTAAATTCGTGATCCTAAATGTGGGTGGGTTTTAGCAGTCTGGAAGCAGGGACCAAGCAGGGAAGCTCAAGGCGTAGCTTGCTACCCTGAGAGGTATCATTTACATGAATGTCATCGGGAGCGTGACATATTTCAAGTACCTCAGCGGCCATCAAGGAAGACGATGGATATTCAGGTGGGTTGGAATTCGAACTCACTACCTTTTGATAACGAGAACAACACCAAAACTTACCAGGCCACCGGGTACAGCTAGAGATATGAAGCATTCAAATATTATCAAAAAATGAATTGATTTGAATGATATTCAGGATATGAGGATGAGAGATTGCACTAAAAGAAGATAAGAGATTGCATTAAAAGAAATTTATCATGTAATTTCAAATCTCTTAACACCTTTACTATCATATATTATAATACTCTTTCAAAACATAACACTCCTCATATGAATATTGTTTCAAAATTAGGAAATCATTTGAAAAGAAAGTTTGTGAAGCAATTACTTCAACAATCATCATTTATTTTCTTGTTCAATTAATAATCGAAAGTTGGTGCAGCTTTGTTGGTATCATAAAAGTTGAAAAATGCCAAAAAATACTTTTTCAATCTGTGGGGCACGCCCCTTTAGAGGAGGTTGAGCCACACTAAAGGGGGCGCGATCATTTCCAAGGGAATATATTATTAAAAAATGATTTACTGACTGAAAGGAAAGCACATACACTTGGAAAACAAAATGCCTTTTTACATAATATTTAATAACTATTAAATATTATGACAAAAATTTTATAATTAACTTATTAAATTCTCATTAACTGATTGATTCTTAGTAGTGACAAAGCAAGAATTGGGAGGGAAAAACCACCTGTTTCTTAATATTGAAAATCTGCGTTGCCAAGGTAAAAATTCAGTATTCTTTTTAATTTGTAAAATTTAAAATTATGGTCGTAGTGTAAATATAGCCCAAAAAATACACAAAATACATAATTATTCTGTACATTTTATTTTATATGGGAGGAGGCGAAGTGAAAATTATGATTGAAAAGTGGGTAGCAAATATTGAAAGTTTGAGAAACGTACACATATCACAAAGGTGAAAACCAGGAAAATTCCAAAGCACCTATCTCAACAGAGATGCACGTAAATGGTGAAATGAAGCCCTCATCTCTTGGACTTCAGGATGTAAGATTTGAAGTTTAGATCTTCAGTTTTGTAAGAGATGGCCTTTTATTATTCGAGCATCCTGAACTCAATAATAATATATAAACACTTTCGATCATTCTCTTTCATATATATATCTATATCTATCTATCTATACATATATATATATATATATGTTTTTTTATTCTATAAATTATCATGATAAAATTAAATTATTTTCATTATGTAATACTTTTTTCTGTTCTTCCTATTTATCTATTCACAGTTGTGGTCACAATCCATTGAAGCCATTCGTAGCTGATAAATAACAGCAGAACGAATTCTCAACAAAGCAACGGAGTATTTGAGATTTTAAAGTCCATGCTGTAATTATTTAATAAATTTTTAATATATTTGTAATATATTTGTATTCATTTCCTTTCCCATTCACTTTTCCTAAGAATTCAAATCAAAACAGTGTCCTGTATTTAATGTACAAAAATATCATAGAATTTCCAAATGAAAATGCATTATTTTTAGTGTTGGCTTTCATTATTTCTAAATTTCAATTTGTGAAATATATTCTGTTAAATACTTAACTGAGCAAGGAAAAAGTGTAGAAAATGAAAATTTAAGACTCTTTACTCAATGAATTGTAAGTAAAAATGTAATCTTTTTCATTAAAATAACTGTGCTTTCACGCACAAACGCACACAATTTAATTTTTTCTTTTTATTTTGCGACTCTGAAAACTTACTAGCACTTTATATGTGACGAGAAGCTATCTTATACACTTAGAGAAAAATATTTTTTTTAAAAATAATGACGAGCACTTTGGGGGCTAACTCTTCGCCACAACAAGCGGAAACTGATAATCATTTGTCGTTACCCAGTGGGTATCTGTGAACCAAGTAACGGTGGCGAGTAACATTACCCACGCCATACCACCACAAACCCATTTATAGTGTGGACCACATTCATACATCACTTCATAAGAAAGGACAGTGAAACACAGAGAGAAAGTAATATCCATGCCCTAACCGGGATTCGAATCAGGTACCGGCAGTTCAGGAGTCAGGAACGCTAACCATTCAGCCACTGGTCGGCATTTAGGAAAAAAATAGGAGTAGCAGATAAAAAACAAAATGCATTTATTCCCCATTTTGATGTACCTGATTAATAAATTAATTGCATTACTACTTAATTTATATTATGAGGTAATACAAAAGGTATCTTAAAGAATAATTGAATTCTTTTCGGAATTTATGAATAAGAATTGGAATTTCAAAGTAAGATTCGAAAAAGATGTCATTCAGAAATGGAAACAATTCAATCCAAGGTCTCTCTTCTCTTTGATGAAAGTCATGGAGGGGGTGGAAGGTCATTTATAAACGAAAGATCTTGTTATTTTTACGACAGTCACTGAGAAAGAGAACGAAAGTGAGGAATTGTCCATTAGAGATTGTCTGACAATGTAGCCCCAGAAGTTATAAATCTATAACAATCTTGTTAGGATTTTCCATTTCTACAAAAACAGCTACTTGAAAGATATTTTTCTTTAATACACAATCGTGTTATTTTATTTCTATTAATGTTTAAAACATCAAAACGTGTAAGTTATAAAATTCATGCATTAAATAAATCTCAAGTTTATATATAATTTGATCTAATGTTGCATTTTATATAAAATCAAATAAATAGAGATTTGTCAATTTAAGGAAAATATGCATTATCAAACTGACAAAGAGCTAATATAAACATTGTGTTATCCAAAAATGACAATATTTTTTAAATTAAAGTTCTTTTACTTTTGTTTCTCACAAAAACAGTATTACATTAATGAAAATTTTCTAAATTTGGAAAATAAAATTGTTACATTTATGTTTAAGTTGTTTTGCAATAACTCCGTAAATTTTGTTTCATTTATCAAACAAGATAAGCATAACGACATTAATTAAATAATCATTTCATTAATCAAATGAAATTGATATTTTTTAATTATTAATTTAATCCCTTGATGTTGAAATTTATGTTTTATGTAGAAAAATACATTTAGTAACTAAAAATTTTGCAAGCTATTTATCTGAAAATAAATCTAATAGTTTAAGCATTGAAATTAGCATTGGATATATTCTGAATATAGGGAATCGAAGTACAACACTTAATGGGCAGTCTGTATAAGCGAACCAAAATTTACCATGGGTTTAATTTTAAATAAAAAGCATATTTTTTTTATCTTATAATAAATTTAATACAATTAAATTTTTTTTAAATTTATGAATCATTGTTTTAATTGTATTTTAAATACGTATAACCAAAATTTCTTAACCGTCTTCGTACATACATTATTCAAAACCATTTTCAGTGCACTTTTTTTTTTTTTTTTTTTTTTTTGACAGGCAACCATGTTTTTTGAAATTGTGAAAATGTTTTATGCTTTTTTTGCATGGTTCTGGCAACTCATAGGTATGAATACGATATTTAGGGACTTATTTTGCTTATTCCCCTACAGTTATTTATTCGTTTTCATTATTTATCCGCAACTAGCATTAATAAAATAAAAATCAGCTATCATTCTTTAAATAGGATCTTGATTATATGTTCAACCTTACATTTTAATGATAAATAACACTTTTTTTCTTTGCATATTCTTTGGATTTATTTTCCTACTCTACTCTCTATAAGACTTATTTCACAAATAGATAAGAATAATCATAGGCCGTATACGTTTATATCAGCAAGTTGCCTAACCCAAGAAGGGTTCTAACAGTTAGGGTGGGAGTTGCTGGAAGGAAGAAACAATAAGAAGACCGAGTGGAAAAATGAGGGAGACAGTTGCGTATGTTGCACAATTTAGAAAACAAGATTATTGAGTACAAGTAGAAAAAGGGTAAGCAAAATTGCGGAGTAAAGACAAAAAAAAAAAAAAAAAAAGATAATACAGTGGGATAAAAATAACAAACAAGGAGAAGAGAATACAGGTGAAAGTCTTGATTAGATAAGAGCAGTAGATGTACTGCGGGAAAATATTCTGTGAGTGGGAAAATAAGTTATGAGAGTATGTACAAGTGATACAGTCCTAGTAGTCATGAAAAGAGTTCGAATGATCTTGAGCACTGGCGAGATAGGTGTTGAGGGAGAGTGGCTCATAGTACTCCGTATCCGAGTTACCCTTGGGTATCGTCATCATCATCATCATCTCCGTTCTCGTTTGGTATGATTAAGTCTCCATGATTGAGAAAGAATGAAATGAGGGCGATTAGCTTTGGTCTGGCATAGTGGTTGCCAACGATGTTCCGAGTCCATTCTAGACGGAGATGTTCACTTGGTCTGTTAAAGTGGTACGAGCTAGTAAGTGGGCAGGTGGTGGCGTAGTGGTACAGGATTCCAATGTCTCCACAATTCAGTTGTCACTTGAGAGGGCTACAATCCGGTGGAGATACGTGGGGAAGGGCCCGTGATCAGTGATGAAGAGAGTAATTTGGTCTGGCCAACAAGGAGTGTAGCAGTTCACCTTTGGTATAATTTTATGGACTAGTTATCCCGTTGTGTTCTGATCCCATAGTGTTTGCCACTCTTGATGAATCTCATCTTTCAGCTTCTTTTTGAGGTAGGAGCGTAGGGAGGAGACAATGATTAGCTCATAATTCAATGTAGTAGCCTCCTTGGCTAGGGAGTTTGCTAGTTCATTCCCTTTAATTCCAACATGGGCTTTTATCCAGCCTAGGGTGATTGAAGTGGTTATGTTTAGGTCAGCTTGGATGTTCCTAGCCAGGGAACTAGTGGTAGTTGAGTTAAAAATTGCTTGGCTGTCAGACCAGATGTGACAGGGGTGGTTAATTTGTATTGTCCATTTTGTTGCCTGCTGTATTGCATAGAGTTCAGCTTGGAAGATGGTGTTATGTTCACTAAGCTTGAATTTCTCAGAGTGGATTTGAGAGTTGTGATGTATTGCAACAAATGCCGCTCCTACGATGCCCTCCAGTCTAGACCCATCCGTAAAAATTTGGAAGGAATCTCGGTCTTTATTAGAGTGCATCGAAAGTTGAAGCTTATGTGGTTATCCACATTAAAATCACCTGTATGGATGGATAATTTAGTGACTCTCCTCTATTTGAACGTTGGTGGTGTTCTTCAGGCTGTACTTAATATTTGCCTCAATTTTGATAAAGAGATGTAATGGCAGTATTCCAAGCAATAGTTTGTAAACCGGCTGTGGTGTTAAATGCTCCAGTTAGGTTTAACAGGAATTTTCATTGAATCTTGTTGAGGAGAAGTTGGTTTTTTACGTTGAGGTCTCTACCCCAGATCTGAGCTCCGTGTGCGATAATTCGTTCTGCAACTGTTTTGTACAGGATAATTGTTTGCTTCTGTGAGAAGCCCCAGGTTGTTCCTGCGAGCTTAAAAAGCTGTTGTGGAGCCTGAAGCTTTGGCGGCTTGCATTTTTATGTTGGGACCAGTTGAATTTTTCATAAAAAGTGACTTCCCTAGCAGCTTAATTTCTTTGAAAGATTTTATGTGACATCAGCTTGAGAAGGTTGTTGACTGTCAAAACTTTTATAATATTAATCAAGTAATCTGATCTTAAATCCTCCTTAGAATGTCCAAAATAACCCACCAGATGTTACGGTGAAGTTGGATGGTCGCAGCATTTTTAACAAGTGGGTCAAATTTTTTGACTTTGTCAAAGCAACAAACAAGTGGCCAGCTTAAGGTCGCCACTTGTTTGTCCAGTCAGTGCAGTCTGGTAGTTACGATTACAGTTGATTTCTAGAGGATAAGTTTCTGTGTGTAGTAATGGTGCGTAGTTGGAATGTACCACATCAAATTGAGTTTAAATTTTTCATACATATTTCGTTTTTATATGAAACTACGTATGCTTTCCTTATCTCACTAACATATATATATATATATATATATATATATATATATATATATTAATATATATATATATATATATATATATATATATATATATTAATATATATTTTATTTATCATATCATGATTTCGCCAGATAAAAAACAGATTTTATCTTACAAAATGTTCAGTATTATTAAACTTTGAATGGTTAATAAAAAATTTCTATCAAGAAAATGCTATAAAGAAGTCTTCATAAGGCCGTTTGAAGTATAGTTCCTACTGATTTCATTAATTTTTAAGTTCCCTCGAGAAGAAATTTTTTCACTGATTTGTAAGTAGGAGAGATTTGGAGCTTCAAATGAATTTTCGACTTTTGCTAGCACAACTGATTTTTGGGTTTTCGAGTCGTAAAGGGCAAAGGGTATTGATTTGTAGGCTTCTTGAGATGAAAGGAAATTATTGTCTATGACGTACAATTGAAAAAAAATTGGTAACAAAAATTGGCGTCAAAAATCATACTGACGTTGCCGTATGTGCTCTACAAAAGCACACGAGAAACGAACAAGATACCTTTGTCTAGTTTGCAGTGTCCAATAAGTGTGCATTTAATGCAGGATACATTTAATTCCTAATTTCTTTTGTAGATTTTAGTATTTGCAAATTATATTTTAATGAATGTAATGTAATGTGAAATTAAAAGAAATGTAAACCGAAAGATGCTCTACCATTGCATGTCTCCCATGGAGTGACGGGAAACATCCCATCTAATAAATGGTATTAAAAATCAATAAAAAATTTGGTAATATAGCTGAATTAATTTTCATAAATAAATCTCAATTACAAAAACATTTTAATATAAAACCAATAGGAAAAATGGCTTTATAAAAGGTTAAATGATTCATCATTGGGAAATGCATCTAGATTCATAATTATGTGTTTCTCTAACATGAGTCTCAAAAGAAAAAATTATTTTGATCTGTTTTGATTTTTTTTATCTAAAAATGGCTATTGTGTAGAACATGATTATTTATCTTTCTTGTTTATTTCAATCCGAATTTATAATTGATTACAATTTTTGGCAATTCATTTGATAAAAATAGATTAGAACTCACTCAAATGAATTTCTTACTTAAAAACTAGATGAAAGTAATTTAAATTTGGCACAAATGTCGTATAATCCAGCATGCAAAATTCTAAATTTTTTTGGTGACAAAGAAATTTTGCTAGGATTACGTATTATGATATCTCACAATGACGTAAATACTAGAGTTACCTCTAAAAGAATGCAATAGAATGAAAAATATTAAATAATACAATTATTTAAAGGTTAAGAAGAAAATATGTGTTTTTTAATTATACAAATAAAGTTATGAAATATTAGCCCTGTTGATGGATTAGTTTCCTAAACAATTTTATTTTAGGCAAGAAATAAAATTAAACCTAACAAAATATTTTCTTATTGCTTATTTTTCCCTTTGCATTTTAAAATAAATTTTCAAAAAAGTTTTAAAAGCGGTGAAAGTTAAACACGTAGTACTCAACTTCTGTTTAAAAAATTGCTAAAATAAAAAAAAATTGATTAATTTTTCAATTTACTATTGGCAATTTGCTGAAAATAAAATTTCAGGATATCAACTTCAATTTCAATTTACTTAAAACGAAAGAAAATATTTAATTAAAATTGTTCCTCCGCATTCTGCTTTTTGTCTATGGGGAGAAATACTTTTTATAATGAATTACAAAAAACACAATTTAAGATTACATTTCTCAAGACATACTGGTACAAATGAGAGAATTTTTTATAAAAAAATATTCATAACAAAAACTAGAATAAGTTACGCATGTAATTTTATTTTAATATATAAAAAAAATATTTTCAATTTTTATTTTATTGAAATTGATTTCACATTGTCTTAATTAATTGTACTGAAGAAAAATTGATTTTACTAGCTCAAGTTTCTGAATTATTAATGAATCATTTTTAATGTATGCATTAAAATTAATATTTTCAAAGTTATTATAATATGAAAATGTATTTTCTATAAGTTGTGAAATTTAACATATAATTTCTTTTAAGACGTAATTAAAAATCTTAAAATTTCTTTTAAGATGTAAATTAAAATATGAGTAAAAAGTTTTTAAATCATTAAAATAAGATCTTCTAAATAAGAATTTTAAATGGATTGATTATAAAATGTGAAAATTCATGGGATCAGAAAATTTATATTAAGAAAATAAAACGAATTTTTTTTTTTCTTATACGAAATCTATATTGGCATTAATTTTGTTCTTATTATTACTGTAATACTATCCTTCCGCTAAACCTAATGTGGTGGCTCAGTGTTGATGACAGTGCATTTCTATCAAATTAGGCAGGATCGAATCAAGCACGAAGCGAATGGAACATTTTTTAAATTTAATTTCGAATGCAACTTCTCTAGAAAGTTCTTTGTAGTTTACTGGAACGATATTCCAGAATTTTCTGTTATTGTATGAAAAACAAGTAGTTCAGTATTTCAGTTATATATATATATATATATATATATATATATATATATATATATATATATATATATATATATATATATATATATATATATATATATATATGTATATATTCCTTATATTATTTAGGTAAACCTGCGATTGGATGTCTTCAGTGACTCAATTAAGAATGGAATGACATTTTCTTAAATGAAAATCAAAAATATACGATTATAAAAGAGGACAATTATGTCAATTAAATCTTCGACCCATTTTCTGACATCCCTATGAGCTAAATATCGATAAGAAAATTTTTGACATGTAAGATACTAGTAAATTTATATTCTGAATTGTAAAACATACTTTATTCTTAATTTATTGAAGTACACATACTATTGTTTATTGTACACTACAGACAACACAAAATGCAATATCCTAAATAAAGAGTGTAAATCAATTAAGATTTACATCATGCGTTTCTGGCGATGAGATGTACAAGTCATTGGCATTGCAGCATACCCACATTATATGGAGAGGGAGAGCAGAAGTAGTGCCACTCGCAAGAGATATTTAAAAGGGAAAGAAATTGCCAATTTTCTTTTGAGTAAAGTGTTTTACTATGCTTCGTTTAAGACATCGACGATAATCCTAGCAAATGTTTGAGTTTGACTGTATACAGGCTGATATAAGGATTATATAGTACCTTGCAGTGATTTCTCTTTTGAGAAATCAATAATCATGATGGACGAAACCAAGCGACAATGGCATGTAATCATTAGATGCGAAAGGGGTGTACTGTGAGGTAGCGTAGTAATCCTGAGTTCAAACCACAACCTGAATGACCAGGATTTTCGACACCTCACTATAGAACTGTCTGATTGAAGAGACCCTGGTAGTACCTAGATATGCTGATGGAAATTGAATAGTACCCTATAGAGATCGTGGAATATCTTTTGATAAATCGATTATCATGATTAAGGAAGCAAGGTAACTGCGTTGCAGATCTGTTATCGTTAGATGCGAAAGAGATACTCTACGCGACAGATCAGTATTTTGCATCATGATTAACAAAACCAACAACTGCCTTGCAGAACAGTAATCGTTTTATGAAAAAGAATACTACGAGGTAGGTTAGTAATTCTAAGTGGCAACCACAACTTATTTGATCAAGATAAGGCAGTTTTATTTTTTTTTTTTATTTTATTTTTATTTTTTTTTTTACCTTAGCACAGACTCTGTCAGTATTTAAGCAACTGTCTGCAAACTTTTGACTCTAATGATACTTTCAATCGTAATTCCTGTTATAAAGGGAAGGACTATGATTAAGATTTAAGTTATATTGTCTCAAAGTCTTTTTAATAAGATCACCCTGAAATTTTTATTCCGACCGCAAAATTTGAAATCGAATGCTGTCAAAATTTCTTTTCATTTAAACAGTTATTAAAGCCAATTTTTGTTTCAATTTTTGCTTAGAAAATGTACTTATTTTTAAAGCAAAATTGCAGAAGGAATATTTAAAATTAAGGTTCATTTTAAAATTATCAAATATTCTCAAATTTTAATTTCTATTATCGAATATTTCAAAATGAGAGACTTTGTACCACCTATTTTCTTAAATATTTATTTTAATTGTATATATCATTTAGAAATATATAAATTCACTAATGTATTTAATTAATTAATTTTTATTGTATTTGTATATTTATTTTAAATAATATACGCGCGTCTTAAGTACTTTCATTTTCCTTTAATTATAAAAGTACGATTTAATACACTTTCGGAAGTTTTAGGGGCGTATGAATATCTTACACTTCAGTTGAAATCGCAATTTAGCAAGCACATTTTATCTTATTTTTGTAATTTTTATTTTCTTTCCTATTGCTAACTTTAAGTGTTTCTCTCTCTCTCTCTCTCTCCTAAGTTATAAATATTTCCCACAAAATCAACCCAAACTTTAAGATAATTTATGAAATAATAAAGAATTTCGTCAAACTCATTACTGTTTTCAATAATATAGCTTTTGTTTGTCCGATAAAAAAATGTTTCAGAAGATGGAGATAGTTAAGTTTGCAGAATTTAAATAACTGTTTAATACAATATTAACTATCTTAAGAATAGTTAAAAAGATATAAAAGTACACTAAACACATTTCGTTTGAAAAGAAACAAAACTAATTAGGCATTTTAAAACTTTATATGAAGTAACAAAATGATTGTCACTATTCTAAGCAACAGTGTCCTCTATGAGATACAGTTTGGTGCCAGACATTTCTAGTCTCCTAAAATGTCCTAATAACATTATGTCCTAATGTCCTAATAATTAATAATAATAATAAATGTCCTAATAATTATAAAATAATTGTACTCCATTATTAATTCCAGTTAAATTAATAAATAAGATTTTACACAATAAATAAGACACACACACACACACACACACAAACACACACACACACACACACACACACACACACACACACACACACACACACACACACACACACACACACACACACACACACACACACACACACACACACACACACACACACACAAATGCAATTATCTTTTTGAAAATTTCGTATAATTTGTTTCAAATTTATAAACAACTTTCTATTTAAAAGACTTCATTCCAAGCCTAATAGAAAAAGATATATTTTCATTCTAAATTTTTACTGTATGTTAATAAAGAACACCTCTATGAAAAATGTACCAAAAATAAAATTTCCTATTTATTGATCTTTTCCTTCAAGTTAACTATAGTTTCTTAAAAGAGAAAAAAATTTCGTTACCATTTTGCCAATATTCAAGAGAGTAATTTTGAGAGTAAATTAACTTTGAAGAATATGTTACTTTTTAATTGATATTTTTTATTCATATAAATATAGCCTTTTTCTACATTTTATACAAGGGAAGGAAATAAATTGTAAATATTTTTCAAATATTGTGTCAGAACTTATAATGTTATTTGATTTTCGCGTGTGGCTAATTTTTTAAATTTATGTTTTACTTTTGTTTTATAGCAAACTCATTTATTCTGTGTATAATTTGGAAAAGGCAAATATATATTTTGATTTCTAATGCTAAACGTAAAAAGTAAGTCTTTTTGTAGAATAATTAACTTCATTCCCGAACCCATTGAAATTATAATTTTAAGACAATAAATTGTTGATCGATAGTAAAATTTGTTGATGTGATTCCAGTTTCTACTATTATAACATAATTAATCTAATAATTATAATTATTTGAATGATTGTAACCATAAAATAATATAACTTTTCCAACAATTAAATCATAGGGTATTCAAAATAAGTCATTTTTAGGTTTAAATTTTTGTGTGCGATAGTTAGAATACAATCAATAAGTAAAGTAAAAAATGTCTATGTAATTCATAAATAAATTAAAGAAATATAATTGTGTATGTTTTTAATTTTTTCAGATATCTTATTAAATTCATAACAATTTAGGTTTAAATCTAATAGGAACTTTTTTCATCTTAAATCCGGATCATGTGCAAATTGAAAGGCACGCTGACTATTTTATATTTATCTGCATACAGATGAAGATTAAAAGCATCTGAAGCTATGCAAATAGGCTGTTGACCGCAGCTTTGTAGTTAGAAAATAAAAATATAATGGAGTATTTCAATCAGTAGAGGGCAAGCTGGACACTCCACGCATGATTAATTGCAATCAGTAATTATTTTTTTCCAATGGCAGAGTGTAGACAGTTACAACTGCAACAGAGTCTATTAATCTATTGTTCCCTGATACCAAGGAAGCGGCCAGATACAGCTACCTCTTAGCCGCCGAGGCGTTGCCCCGGATGCACCATAGGGGTGGGCCACCATCGCACCCTCACACATGCCATAAAGACCCGTTCATAAGGTAGGCATCATTCATACTTCATCCACACACACTAGGAAAAAACAAAGACAGGATAGAGAGAGAGTACATCCATGACTGAACCGGGATTCGAACCCAAAACCTTCCGATCCGTAGTCAGGCACGCTGACTACTAGACAAGTTGGCCGGCGCAATCAGTAATTAAACTTTATACATTTTGACCTCCTACTGATTGACGATTTATTGTTGAAGGGAATAAAATTTACAGGAAACGAAATTGATGGTTTGCTCTGAAGAACTTTGAATTTGAAGATCTTGCGATACGCCAGTGTGAAAGGACACAGTTCCCAATTAAAATTCTTCACATTAGAACAGGAAAGTGTTTCTGTTAATTAAAAAGTAATATACTTGTTTGGAAAAATAATTCATTTTTTTCTGATTAACAAATTGAGTATAATTTCAAGAATTAAAAAATATCAGTAAAATTGAGGAAACTTTTGCTTTCTAAGAAAGAAAACAATGCAATGGAGGATATTTAAAAATCATAGAAATCTTGCTTAAAGCTACCTGAAGAAGTTAATTGATCATTGCAACAAATTTGCTTAGAAAAAGCTTATTTTTATATAATTTGATGAACCAATTTCGAAACGTTGTCCAGATAATTCAAACAAACGTTCATAAATATGAATAGCTACCATTATTTTCATTAAAATTCTTTTATAAGTAAACATTTTGAATAATAATTGAAATCACTCAATACCATTAATGGTATTCTACTCCAAATTTTCGAAAAACATCACAAAGAAATTGTGACATTTCTTATGGCAACACGTATTTTATTTATCTTAAAATTATAATTTTTCATTCGCCTTTTAATTCTGATTCCTCTTAGATATTAAAAACAATATACAATAATCCATTGACACATGACTTGTGGTTTTCTTAAGCTGGAAATCACTCTAAGGTGAAACTACTACTTTTTGTAACAATTTGCTATAAAAGATTATGTTGTATTAAACGGGTAATTGACACAAATATAGGGCAATTTATATCATTATTATATATTTCTGTTATTAAAGAACATTTACAAGAAAGTATGTTCTCTCTCTCTCTCTCTCTCTGTCTGTCTCTCTCTCTCTCTCTCTGTCTGTCTGTCTCTCTCTCTCTCTCTCTCTGTCTGTCTGTCTGTCTCTCTCTCTCTCTCTCTCTCTGTCTCTCTCTCTCACTCTTATACATTATAAGAAAATAGTTCTTAGGGTATTTCCTCTATTTAGTAGTGCGAGAGGCAGTAGTAATGGCTATTTATATAGTAAAGCACGATGTTAGTAGATGCGCTATTCGTTGCTCCGGATGTGGGCAAATCTTTACAATTTAGAAGCAGGGATCACAAACAAAAGACCTTCAGCACCTATGGTTATTACTACACATGGAGGACAACACGACTACGACAAATTTAACGTGTCCCAGCCACCATAAGTAAAAACGACGGATCTTTGTTTGGGTCCAGTTCCGAACTCACACCTTTCGGATAAAGAAAGCGAAAATCTTAACCAACCAAGTCAACGTGGCTTCATATCTATTTGAATTAAAATACAGAGAAACATCTTTCTAAAACTGGAAATCTTTGGACATTGAAGTTAGTAACAATCCATAGAATGGAAAAGAAATGTATACCCAAATAAAATATCAATCTCATGTTTTTCAAGTTAAAGGGAAAATTCAAAACCAAAATTTAATGTCTTTTGGGAACAACTACATGATCCGCATCACGAAATTTTATAAAGTCATTTTTCAAGTTTCAATGTTTTATTCAAAATAATATTTAAAAAAAATTATATTACAGAAAGTATTAATATAATAGGATTGAAAGGATTTTTAGAAATCTAAGGATTAATTTAGTTAGGATATGTAAAATTTAAAATATATATCCATGCAAAAATATCGATAACAGTTGATACTATGAATTGTTGAACTGATGAGAAGAACGCTTAACGTTCACCTACCTAATCTTCAAATTTTTTGACAATCGAACACACTAAAAAGTAGGAAAATAAAATAAAACGTAATTAAGCTACTGTAGATTTTGCTTTAACGTTTTCTTGTTAAAAATTTTCTTGCTTAAAAAGTATATGAGTCAATTCGACTGTCTTTTGAAAATCAAATCTACTAAAATTACTAGGTTAAATCAAGATATTAAGCTATTGTAGATTTTGTTTCAATAAGTTCTTCTAAAGTATGTTTGTTGTTTCAAATGAGTTGTAAATCAGCCCTTCTAAAATGTAGAAGGATATAATGAGAGTTAATTAAATTATTATAGATTTGGTTTCAATGTTCGTTTGTTAAGATAATATATGAGTAGAAAAACTTACCTACAAAAAATAAAAAATTCAGATTCGGAATAAACAAGCTATTTGAGATTTTGTTTTTTAGATAAGGTATATAACTCGGCGCGCGAAAATAGAAAATACTAAAATGTAGTAGAATAAGATAAGAGATAATTAAGTTATTGTAAATTTGTTTGTGCTTAGATAAAGTACATGATTTTTTGAAAACCAAATCTCTTAATTAGTATTACGATAAGAAAATAGACAATTAAGGTATTGTAGAATTTGTTTTAATCTTTATTAATCAAAATAAACAGACATAAAATTAAATGAAGAATTATTCGCTAGATTCAATATTTATAAGGAAAACTAAGATTCGGCAATATTTAATAAAAAAATAAAATGAGAAATAATTAATTTTCTTAGTAATTTTACGTTAAGAATCCTAAAAAATCACTTAAATTTATAAGTATTCATCGAAATGATATCTATATTTGAAAATGAATTTACTTATCTTTTCTCATTCGAAATTCCTAGCATTAAGTCACTTTTGATTAAAAACAATTTTTTCCTAATTTTTTCTGAAAACAGCTTCTGACATTTCATTTACTTATTTTTATTCAAAATATAATAAAATCAAATAACACTCAAGTAGAAATTATACAGTATTATATGGCAAAATAAATTTATTTTTTCACAGCCGAATAAAAGGAAAAAATGTTAATAATGATTATTCTAGAGTTCGAAATCAGATTAACAGGACAAAAAATTCAAAAGCAAACCCCATTTTATTTTCCTAAAATATTTATATTAGTAATGAAGTCATAATTGTTCAAAAAAAAAAAATTCAATAAATTAGCATTGTCTCCGAAAATGTAGCAAAGCAATAAGTGAGATTTTGTATTATGTAATTTTGCGCTTTTTTTTTTTTTTTTTTGTCCTCTTACACTTTTTGGACATTTAGTTTATATTAATATTTGCTTGACTTGCTTTTACTAATCCCAAAACGAGAGAGTAAACATAGTGCGATGAAGTGTCTCTTCATTTACTGAAAGTATACGCGAGGTCTTGTTAAATTTATCCTATGTTTAACTTTTTTTCTAAAACAGAATGACACACAACAAGCAAAATGTAATATTGTTCAGTGAAGCTATTTCAAACAACCGTCATTTCCATTAAAAAAATCATTTAATGTTTTTGTTTTTCTGAATGTTCTTCATAAGATATATTAATATTTTTTAAAACGTCAAAAATTTTCAAGGACTCGTTACATATAATTACCGCTATTACCTAACAAACATACTTAATGCATCTTTTACAAAGAATGAAGTTTTGTTTCCTTTTTATTTGTATGGGGAGAACTTTTTTCTTTAATTAAAAATATATATGATTCATGGCCTTTTTAAAATTTTAAAGTGAATTACCTTCTAAACGGAATATTTTTTATTCTAAATCGAATGAATGGAATGGGAAAATTTATATTTTTTCATTGCTATCAACATTTCATCACAAATGATAATCCAGGGTGTTATGGTAAACAAATACTGAACATTAGTTTTAAGTAGTAAGTTCTCAGTTAAATTAAAGTAAATTTGATTAACAACAATCTTCAAGGTAGCCTAGTCGTTACGATATCGGCGTTCCATCTGGAAGGTTGGGGTTTGATTCCCAATGCCCCTAAAGACCCACCGAGTACATGCGATATACGTGCTGGTTAAATCTGTGAAATGGAAAGTCCTGTGGCCGATCATTGAGCAGTTACCATGGGTGCAATGGTCTGGAGAAATTTACTCCACCTTCAGATCAATGCCAAAATTGAGGAAGATCCTCTGGTAGTGCCATCTATCGGTGTATTTGAAGAACAAAAGTCGCACTTTCACCTTCATAGTGCTCTTCTTAAACGAAAGACGTTCCCAATTTACTTAAATTCTCATAGCCAAGGCATAACGAGCTTAGCTTGTCCAAGTGTCATTAGTAGCAACAACAACACAATCTTCAGGAAAAATTTAATTTCAGGTATAAATTTTAATAAAAAAATCTTTTTACGAGCCCAAGAATACAGGTAAATATTCCGATCAGCTGCATCAATTTCATCATTCATATTTCCTGACTTTGTTAACATTTTAATATTTCGTTTATTATTAAGTGTGATTACTTATCGTCAAAATGAAAACGTGTTATTAAATCAAATCATCTTAAAAATTATCACTAAAATATAAATCATTGTAAAGCGCTAGAAAGCTTTGTTCAAGATAACATGGGATAATAAATTCACGCAAATAAAAATGTCATGGGGCATAAGAAAACATAAAAGAAATTGCTTCAAAGAATTCAATGGGCATAATTTCTGATGCCAAATATTATGTCGAGAATATTAATTAATAGGTTATATCTGAAAACGAGGATTTTTGCTTTAAAAACAAATTATTAAAACGCTGTATTTTTATGGCTAAAGTAATTTTCATTTTATCATTACATGCATATATTGTTTGGTAAAAAAATATTATATACTGTAATTCACTTTGGATTTTGGGCGTATTTGCTAAAACAAAGTGTAGTGCAATAGCCCATAACCTGCGCAGATTCTCCGTCTGGAGCGAAATTCATTTTTGAATTCAAGTTATCGATATAATCCAGATATTACATCCTCTTTAATACATAAAATTAAATATGTTCTCGGAGGACACAAGCACCACTGGAAATTCTGCGTCAAGGGGATCAAATCCCATGAGGGATACGAGGTACATGAGAGGGTAAAGTTCTTTCAAAACAATCAGCCATGGACAATAACATCCCATTTACGGAAATCAAATGGCCTAAATCTCATCTGAAACGTCTTTTTCAACAACATACACCATATCTATCTCAAATTTGTAGGGATACAGCAGGACAAGGACGATGGACTTTTACTCTTCTTCCTAAAGTATTCACCAATTATTTTAAGAATCAATTATTCCCTTTCCAACCATGGTCCTTTCCCCTCATGTTGCAATCTATTCAACAGAAGTGAAATATATCCATGTGTAGCACAAAAGGCTCATCAATATACTGCATCTTCGATTGCACCATTACAGCCAACAACCACATGACATCTCCATCAGCTCTCCAACATCAGTTTTGCATCAGACACAGACCCTCTTAAGGTCGAATAACGAACATGATGAGTACCATAATGGATTTGGACTTGAACGTATACCAACCAATACCTTTCGGACACGATCTGATCACTTAACAGACTTCCTCCCCCTCCTTTCTTTAATGACCAGTTGAGGAGGAATGGCATATGCTCACTAATTCACGGTACATAACGCCTTACTCCTCGATCCACTATTCAATGCTAAGTACAGTACATTTTTGTCTAATGTTACAAAATAATTAAAGATAATCTCACCTCTAGCAAACACGACTCTACAATGGTCCAGAAATAAGTGCTATATTTAAATTAAAAAGTTTGTGTCACATTTCAAACCATACCATAGAACATTAAATATGTTCTCGGAGGACACAAGCACCACTGGAAATCCTGCGTCAAGGGGATCAAATCCCATGAGGGATACGAGGTACATGAGAGGGTAAAGTTCTTTCAAAACAATCAGCCATGGACAATAACATCCCATTTACGGAAATCAAATGGCCTAAATCTCCTATAATTTACCTATAATTTACAAACAATAAAATATCAATTTAATTAATTTCAATAATAAAATGACCTATTTAATATGAAATATTAAATTCAATAATAAAATGACCTATAATTTACAAACAATAAAATATCAATTTAATTAATTTCAGATCATGTAATTGTCTATGAACTCAAATTTGTTCCTTATCATTTTCCAGAAAACCTTTATATAATGGCACAAGAACTTTATATCCATATAGCTCTCATTTCATTGATAATGCTTTTTTTGTTGTTTTTCATCTCTGTGACCAACAATGCTAAATCAGGTCCATAAGTTCATTCACCCTGAAGAAATCGAGAACTAAAAGGTGGTTTTGAACCAGGTCTTACCTGGTAAGTCCCAGATGTGATAAAATGTGACCAGGGGAGGCTTATGCAGAAAAGCACCAAGTTGCAGATTTCGAAGTGTTTAATGGCTCCAACAAAAGTCACTGATAAAGCGAGAGCAGTCTACTGCTGCCCGAACCAAGACGCCATCAAGGCACCTACTCTGATAGCGTACTGGCAGAACCATTAAAATTGACTTATAATCACTGTTGATAGGTACCAAGTCCGACCATGGTTCTTTTTTATGAGAGCATTTATTTTTCAGCAAGGTTTCGTAGGTAGAAAAATTAACATGTCCTTACTTCATATCAAATTTGAAGCAGAGTCACTCCATAAAAGGAATCTTTATTTACCGATGAAGGGATACGTGTTGAATTCTCAGCGTAATCATCCTTCACAAAATTCTTCAAGTTCTTTTCTGGAATTTTTTAGGGACGCATTTCTATGGTATACGAAACAAACAGAGAAATATTCGCAAATATTCATTCAACCTTAAAGGCTTCTCTGCATATGTTAATGATGAATATTTTGATTTTTTCAAGTAGAATCTCTTTTTTTTCTACGATATTGGGGTTATCTTTTGCATCTGCGCTATCTTCTGGTTGACCCATGAGAATCTTTTTATTCATAACATAGGTAAACTTGAAACAAAGGATACATCAGTTAAAATACTTCTAAGCATTTAGCGATGTTTACAGGAAACCTAGTCTGATTTAAACAAATTTTAAGCCTATTAATTCATATTTATAATTGATCTACATTGCCATTTATTAAAAAAAAATAAAGACTACAGTTGACAAAATTAGGAAATCATTGACCTAAAGCACAAATAATTAATTATCACTTTTTTATTCCTTTCGCTGTCTATTAATAATTAAATCGCTGATTTTAAGATACAATAATCAATCTTTAAAATATTGATGATATTAAATTTTAAAATATTTATATTTGTTATAAATTAAATAAGCGAAAAAAGATTTTATTTTCGTCAAAAGCATACTAATTTAAACTTATTGATCTTCTCTTGAATACAAACTCCTTTCTCACAATTTTGGTATATCTATTATTTATATATAGTTACAAAGATACAATTATGCACATTTTATTCAGTATTTATACTTAATATTATAATTTATTGCATTTTTCACGATGAACATTTTTTTCTATCTGCATTTTAATTTATATAAAATGACAATAATTGATGTAACTGGAAAAGAACATTGTTAGCCACACCAAGAAAGACGAGAGACATCACAAGAAAATTTATTTTGTAGATAATATGTTAACCAAGTATATCAAAATATTAAATTTATAGATTTTTGTGAAGTGTGGTTCCTGCCAATAATAGTAGCCAGAGTACCTGCCATTGTTGGAGATCACCACTACCACACCCCTCGGCATTGATTCAAAGAGACTTTGGGTGTGTTCTTGAGGTACAGCAGACCAAGCAGCTTCCACACTTTATAAAAGTTGATCTGGTGTGGCAGCTGGGGATATACTCTGCATCAATCGTTGAGAAAACATGGACCACAATTTCCTATCGGTGAAAGATCCGGAGAGCGAGCCAGCTATCGAAACAATTAAATCTAGATATTGACGAAAATCCCTTGGACGTTGCGTGCCACATGTAGTCGTGCATTACATTATTGAAATATGGCTGTGGCCAAACCCTGAAGGTAAGAAAGGACAACTGGCTCAAACATCTCAGAGATTTGTGACACTGGGTGTTTAAAGTACCGGTAAATCGTACTAGAGGAGTTCGAGAGAGATATCCAATACCGCCCCATATACCATAAAATCCCGTACAGAACAAGTGTGGCGGTGCATAACGCAGCTGTTCTCTCTCAACAGTGTTTCCAGACTCCAATGCAATCATCGTTGTAATTCAGACAGAAGCTAGACTTATCAGTAAAGTCAATTTCGTTCCCTTCTGCCGTCCATATCCTTCTTTCATCGCACCATTGGCGGTGGAATCGTCTGCGGTTCTGGGTCAAGAGTATTCGAAAAAATGGATGTCTTGCGGGCAGACCTCTCTTCCTCAAACGGCTTCGAATGGTATGCACAGACACTGGGTGATGCATTACAGGCTGAATATGCTGTTCTATGGTTCGTGACTTAGCTGAGCGATTTGTCTCGGCCATGCACACATGTTGTCTGCCATCACATGACGCAGTGCATTGAGGTGGATGTGATCGAACACGTAGGTCCGTTGTACCCTCGTGTATCCAACGATCACATATCCACATTGTAGTTGTTTGGTTTCACCCAACATGAATATCAATTTCCCTGAAAGAAAATCCACAGTCTCGGTAGACCACCATTCTTAATCTATCAAACTCATATACCTGATCAAAAAAGAATCACTGTTTTCTACGAAGCATAATTGATCGCTTACTAAAATATAACTGCGGAACTTAAAATTGTCAAAATCTCCAAATCTTGAATAGCGTTTTGAAGTGGCGTCACAGGTGCATGTGATGTCCATCTGAGCTGAAATTTGCATACCTCAATTTGCTGAAATTTGCATACCTCAATTTGCTGAAATTTGCATACCTAAGCATATGCATACCTCACCTCCTCTAATGCATGTTTTAAATTTAATGTTATTTGCAAGCTTCCTTCAGAGTGCTGCTTTTGCTATTGTCAGCAGTGTGATTTAAATAAAGAACTCTGTGTTTGGTTTTAAAAACTGAGACGTTATTGAAACAATTGCAAACAAATATCAAAGTTTATTGATTATACAAGAAATTAAAATATTAAAATCTTGAAAATTACTTATTGGAAAAAATTGAAAATTATACTTACATATAGAAAAATGGAAATTATTAAGTTTTGTTTCTATCGTAACGAAACTTAATGTACAATATATCAAAATGGAAGATGCATAGAGTTTTTACAGAGATTATGGGACAAGTGAAGACATACATTTGTGATAAATTAATGTTGTTATACAATCACATATACATTTTAGAGGTAAATTGAATTAGAACCGTTAAGAAAAAATTGAATTGATTAAATATCAAAAAAAATTTTAAATTCATTTTTTGAAAATTTCTAATACCTGTAAAAGCAAAATTTAAAGTAATAGTGCCAAATAATTTCCAAGAATATACAGTGTCTCACAAAAGTGATGGGACACTTGTGTTTTACAAAAGGAAACTGTAATAAAATTATTAAAAATACATGTACAATTTTTTGTGGGTGTATTTCATATTTAAAGTTAGTAACAATTATTACATAACACGCATTTTGTCAAAATATTAAAATATTAATAAAATAAAAATACAATTGTTTAGAACGGAGCAAAAAAAAAAAGCTCATATAAGTGATGAGACACTTACTTTTCTATCAAATATTTATCCAAAGATTTTACTTTTGATAGGTTTTAATATTTTGTTGGATTTTCTTTTACTTTTAAAACATGATTTAATATTCTTGGGATGGATTTGACTAATTAATTGATTTTAATTGTTGTTTTGAAGAAATGGTGTGTTTGCGAATTCTTGATACCAATACTTTCCAAATATTCTCTATGGGATTTAAGTCTGGAGATTGTGGTAGTGGTTTTATTATTTCAGAACAGTTATATAGCAGCCAGAGTCTAACGTTTAAAATAGTGTTCTTGGGGTCGTTGTCTTAGTAAAATTTAAAATCGTTATGAAAATTCAATTTTCGTGATGAATATTTCAAATTTTGCTTTAAAATGTCAGTGTACTTGCAATGATCCATTTTACTGTCAATAAAAACAAGACTACCAACGCCAATGGATGAAATACACCCCCATACCATAATTCCTCCTCCACCATATTTTACTGTTGACACCAAGAGTTCTGATTACGAAATTCTTCGTTTGGTTTTCTACTCACCAAGATTCTACACCGTCAGGACCAAATATATTGAATTTACTCTCATCATCAAGTATAACTCTATTCCAGTAATCAGAATTTTTATTTGTGTTGCATTTTGCGAAAGCCAGTCTGACTTTTCTATTCTTTTCACTTTCGAAGAATTTTTTCCTGGCTACTCTACCGTGATATCTAGCAGATCGAATTACTCTTCTAATAGTCTCAGGGTTAACAATTACACCATATAATGCTTGTAAATCAGCAGCAACTTTAGGAGCACTCATACTTGGATTTTTTTTAATAATTCGAACGACAATTTGCTTTATTCCATTGGATAACTTTGATGGTCAGCCATGTCTGAATCAAATGGTTATTTTTATGTTGTTTTGAAAACTGTTGAATGACTCAAGTTAACTGTTTCAGCAGTTTCTCTAATAGATTTTCCACTTTCAATATGCAAATTAAACTTTCGGATTTCAAGCAGAGTTTCTTTTCGTTTAGCATTCCTGGCTGCGTACAGCTAAAAAACACAAAAATTCCAAAACAATCTGGAGCAACATACTGCAGACGATTTTATATATTATTGCCACTTGCTTTTGAGTAAAAATAAAACACCCAAATATATTTTATTACTTATTTCAGACTATTTTTGTTTCATATCTAATGGTATCCCATCACTTATGTGAGCTATTATTTGCTCCGTTCTAAGCAATTGTATTTTCATTTAATTAATATTTTAATATTTTGACAAAATGTATGTTATGCAATAATTGTTTCTAAATTTAAGAATGAAAAACACCCACAAAAAATTAATAGATGTATTTTTAATTTATTTTATTACAGTTTCCTTTTGTACAGCACAAGTGTCCCATCACTTTTGAGAAACACTGTATTTCTTTCCACACATTTCGTCTTTATCAAATGTTGGCTTACCACAAGAATTATAAAACTCTAGATTCATTGAAATGAATAATGAAATCAGATTTTTTATAATGCAATCAAATTAACTGCCGTTCAATTACTCCAGATATTGTATTAATTATAAAATGTCCCCTTTTCATTTATGAAGGAACTGTCCTAAAGTTACAGTTACATTGCCTGCAGGTCACTGAGTTCTCGCATATCTCGTTAAATACGTCTGAAATTTGTCGCCGTAATCAGTTTCTGAGGAGTCAGTTGAACGAATCTCATTTTAATTGTCGTAATGTCATCTGTAATGGCAGCTAGACAATAATCAATTAAATGCCCTTAATATTTCTTAAACTCATTCTTTATTAATATAACATAACATTGATTTTGGTAAATAAATATATCTCAGGCTAATGGTTGAATCTGTAAAATAATGGCATTGAGGAAACTCTCTGAAACGATTCACTTATCTAATTTTACAATAGTGTATACTTCACAAATATAAAATCATAACTCATGAAATATAATTCTATTTTTTGTATTTCAGGGAAAGTTTCTTTAAAAAGAAACTTGAAATATCGTCACAAAAATTATTGTTGTTAAAAATGTTCACTCTTAAAATCTTGAAAATTATGCAAAAAATATTATAATACATAAATTACTAAGAAGCTATATATTTACAAGAATAAAATTTTAAAAAATTATATAATATAATTTATTCTGATAATTTATGCAGTATAATTTAATAATTTATGTAATAAAATCCGGTTTAGAGGATCCAAATATTAATTGGCTTAGAGACTAATTTGTTTAGAAACTAAAAAAAATTGCTAACTAATTGCAAAGTTTTTTGAATTCAGTGGCTTCGATTTAAAAAATAATCAATAATTAATGTAAAATAATATAATAATTTTTGATATTTTTTATATATATTGATAGCTTGTCAATTTAGGATCTCCCTGCAACCTAATAGTAAGTAACAAAGTTTTAACAATAATGTAACACTCATAAAGAGAAGTTAAAATTAAATATTATTAATCAAATTTATCTTTGTTTGATTGAGACATAAAATAAATTTCTTGAGTTATGATTCATCTTTCCTATACAATTCATATGTTATTTTGTCATATTATCACATTCATAAAAGTGTTGTTGTTGCACCAGCATATTTACCTAGCCTTAATTAAGGATCTACCAATTAGATAGAATCAACCGGGTGGAGTATGGGTGATTTCGAAGCAGAAAATTCCCAATACTTGGCCAGCCATTCTCTGAGGTATCATTTCACCTGGAGGACATTGCGACCTCGAGCTATTTAACATGCCCCATCTGCCTTTAGTCATTACGAAAAAATCTTCGGTTGAGCCGGGATTTGAACTCACAAGTAACCTGCTTGCTTAAGGTGTCGTTCTCATTCGAAAATTTTCGAATACCGAACCTTTCGAATGAGAACGACACCTTAAGCAAGCAGGTTACCACGGATTTTCTTCATAAAATTATATCAAAATCTAAGAAAGTTAGATAGAATATTGTACACAACTTTTATAAGCACAAAAGAAGGTAACCATAAAAGAAACAATTTCCTTAATAGTGTAATTAAATATGGTTAAAAAAATTAACTTTCAAATAAAGTGGACATTATCAAACAATCCCACGTAAGATCAAATGATTGATCGTGACATTAAAAACAATGCAAATGTAATTAAGTCAATTTTGTGTTGTTAATCATTCTTTGAGATCATACCTGTGTTTTATATATTTCCTATATTAAATTTATTTATTCTCTCTCGCGCGCGCGTTGCGGCTTATTTTTAATTTAAGATACAGATTACTATAGAAAGCGGCGATGTAACAAAAAGTTCGCATTTTATTTCCAAGATTTGTTTGTTGAGTAACATAATGCTCGGTACATGGCCTCTAAAGCATTTAAATGGATATTAAATCTAATTGCAATATTCAAGAAAAATCTAATTGATATTTAGAATTACAAATCATGTATTTTATTTAAAATATTTTTAACACTGAGTTTATAGAACGTGACATCTGGATACATTTTAAATTCTTTTGTAGAAAAATGATGAAAACCGATTGCATTTTTAAATTATCTCTCGTAAACGAGATAAATATATATATATATCGCAGTCTATAGTCTTCAAAATTTTGAAACATTGAAATTTTTTGTGTGTTATTTTTATCTCTATTTATATGAGCTGATCTTTCATGGTCTTACTGTAAAGACAGTTTTAATAAATTCGTTTCCTCTTCTCAAAAGATGCAACAATAAATATGAATATGAGATGATCTCTGCCGTTATCTCAAAATATATAAGCACCATGAGTAACAGTAAAAAGAAAGAAAAGCAGAACACGCACATTTAATATATGTGTGAAATGAATGAAAAATATTATATTAATTAAATGCTATTATAACTGTAAAATGCTATTGAAACTTTCAATACCTCATATATAGCAATATTTTTTTAGTGTTTCATTATATTGCTTTTTAAATGGTTCTTTTTCAAACATCTTCACTTCTGTGTTAAATTGACTCTCCTTCATTGGTATAGGAACATAAGAGGTGTCCGTAAGCCAAGTGTTAATATATGTATTGAATAGTGTTGATTGCATAAAAACTGTGTCTTTACAAATAGTATTATTTGATATGCTTTACCACAATGCGTTAAAAATAATACGAGATGCATTAGGTTATATAAAAATGTTAAAGTAAAATAAAGGTTTGATGCATTTCAAAATGCGTCCCTGTGCAATTAAAAGAGAACTCTTATGATCTGTAAAATTTTTATTCTACTGACCAATGTCCAGCTTAAAAATATTTAAATAAAATTCCTCCTTGGCATATTTGCAGCTCATATTTATTTATGATCGAAGCTCCTATGAATTCATTTTTTTCGAACATCACACCGTGAATTCATATTTCTCTTCAAAATTCCAGCCCATGATTTGTAGCGTTTCGGCATCTGCAATACGTCGAAATAAAATTTCAAGAATAGATCGGCATAATTTTGAAGGGATGAAAAACGTTAAGTTAATAACTTCCTTACCAATATGAAACATACGCCTCTGACATTGATAAATAAATGAAAGTATGAAGAAGGCTCTTTAATAGTGAATAAAATTTTGGAATATTTATTCGGGAAGAATTTTATTGTTTCTTCTGCAACTATATAATTTGCATAATCGGAAGCCGCTGGGAACATAAAAATTTGCTACTGAGTTGTCATGTGTTATTCTAATAGAATATATAGTTATTATTTTTACAATGCCCGGCTGATCTTAGGATTAATCCATTCAGTGCTAGAAGGGGCGAGGGTAATGGCTACTTGTACTTACATAGTGGTGCAGGTGACACCCGGTCTGTAACTTTAGGTTAACAGGTTTGGAATACTCGCCCATCACCAAATGCCTCGTAATTTTGAATCAAGGTCAGTTGACGTGGTCATACTTGAGCAGGTGCCCTGCTCTCCACATCCATGCCACACCAGTGGAAGGGCTTTGGACGTCACATATTAACGTAAACAAGTCCCTAATTCTCGAAACTCCAGCAACCAAGTGAGGATGAGTACGTGGTCACCCTCACAATCACGGCCCGCGGCAAATGATACCTCACTTTGTTGATCTTAACGTTAAGCGGCGTGAAACTACTGAGACACTGGAGAACTGGAAATTATACTGGAAAATCGATTGATTCGAATAGAAACTATTTTATAAATTATTGTAATTTTGCTTTTTAATCCCCAATTAATATTTGACATGGCCTTGAGTCTCTGCGTTGTTTTTAAATTTCTTGGCATTAAGGAACATATATGATGTAGAAATGAAAGAGTTTTGTCTATTTGAATTTCTAAGTATGGTAATAATTTTGTATGTTTAATACAAGTATTGTTAATAACAACTTTCGGGTTGTATTTTTAAGTGGGATCTTTTTTGCTTAGAATCAAGACTTGTAACTTTGTTGAGAAAATGTTTAGTTTTAATTTTGAAAAAAGGCTTAAAAATATTTCTAATGATTTATTGCTATTTTTTTTAATAATTTTGTTTGTTTTAATCTGAGGTAATGAAGAGACTGAGAGAGAATCTGCGAAAGTAATGAATTTCGTATGGTTAGGCCAGATATATAATTTAAAATTTCGTCAGCAAATATGTTCCTAAGAATTTTTCCACTTACTGAGCCTTAAGGGCAGCCTCTTAATTGTGGTTTAGAGATTAGTACGTTAGCATACATGACAGAAACTGTACCTTCTGAATAATAAATAATGTTATGCTGTATGTGTTTATTGAATTTAATGCTGATTTTAGACCTGGCTGCCATGGGGAATCGAAAGCTTTTTCACTGTCAGGACGGATTAATGCATATTGATTCTTAGATTTTATTTTTGAGTGGGGGCACCCGGTGGATGTACCATCTTTATCTCGAAAGTCAAAGGATAGAAAAACACAAAACACATATACTGAGAAACCGGAGCATCAATGGCCGAACCAGGAACCAGAAGTTAGGGTTTCTAACCATTCTACCATCGGTCGGCTCCAATATTATTCTGATATAATAGTAAAAATCCGAATTTAGAATTATACAAAAAAAATGTGTAAATGCAAGTAAGCCATTTAAGGTGTTCACCTTTTAGATAAAAACATTTCTATGCAATTCATTCTATATTTCAAACTTATTGGTCTTACATGATGCTAAGTATAAAGCTTCATGAATCTTGAATTGTGTTTGAGCATTATCATACATGATGAGGAAGTTTCGGCTCAAAATGAGAGAATAGACGGCCTTAAAGTTATTATATTTTAGTAAGTTGAATACAAAAAGATATAATTGAAATTCAGAAATAAGTAAAATTAATACTTATTGAAAAATTACAAATCCAATGTGAATGTTTTTATATAAAAATCATTCTGTTAGAAACATTTCATCAAAAAATTTTATGACTGCTGTAGATGTTAATGAAGTACAATAATTTAATATAGGTAATATGAAAAAATAAATGATTTAAAAAATATGCAATACTGATTTTTTTTAGTCTTTTGTATCTAGTACAACTACATAATAATTCACGAATTTTTTGGAAAAATTTTTAAATGTTACTAATACTGACTTTTAAAAAAAATTTTTAATGTTACAAATTGTGTAGTACAAAAGAAATTTATTTTGAATCAAGGAATATATTTTGTGTTTTAAAATAATTTTCCACTAATAATTTAACTGTTAGAATCCGCGATCAAAATTTGAAAGATAACCAATATATATAAACAGTGATTATTAAAATATTTTTTTGAAAATATATTTACTTTTTTTAAAAGATTTCTTACAATATATATTCCATGTATTGTCAGAAGTATGTAGACTGTTTACTCTAGCAAAAATAAATCTTCAAAAACATTCAAAATAGGAAAGTAAGTTTCTTATCTCAAAATATACATGAAAAATCGATGTTCTTTAATATATTCTGTTATTTGGTAAATTGTAATACCCTTACTTTTATAAATATTTTATTAGATATTTGTGATTAACAAAAGTTGTAGCATTATTTCAATTTTATCATAAATATAGTTGTCTGTGATTTACTTACTTCAAAGCGTAATTCCATTTTATGTGCAGACTTAATAAACTAATATCTCATTAAGAGTGGTAATTAGATTCAGCATATAAGTGATGCATTTATATATAAAACTAATTTTCTGTTTATGATATTTTTCGAAAAGGGGAGTAGCAAAGTTTTTGACATTTGGAAATGTTTGCATCATAATAACAGAGAATCGCTTTCATCGGAATTTTACTTGCATGAAATGAAGCGACTCATCGGAAGTGATAGCAATAACGTTAATTTCTTTTCTATCTGTGAACATATATACACGATACAAAATAATTTTATTTTGATTGTACAATTAAACCGAAACATGCGTGTTACTATGACACATAGCATGAAATAAATTGGAAAATCCTATAATGATTAGGAATAATAGACAGCAGAAATATATTCATTTAGATATATACCTAGAAACACAATATTTACATTATAGTTTCGAATTTTCAGATTAATAATTATATTTAAAGTATGCTTTATTAACTGCATTATCTGAAATGCTTTTTATTGTATTAAAATACTTGAAATAAAAGTTGTATTATTGTTTTTAATATATATATATATATATATTAAAAAAGCAAAATATAGATAATTTTTATATGGCATCTATATTTTTAATTAACATATATATTCTATTGGTTTAGATATATTTCATTGAATGTGTTGCAGTACTAATAATGTGTAAATGTTTTTCACAAATTTTTAACATTCAATTACCTTAAATGAGTTTGAAATTAATCTTAAACTTCTATATTGTCCAATGCTAATCATATATGTGATTCTTTGGCTACAATTTAATTTTCATAATCACTGGACACAATGTTTCTATTTCTTATGAATTGCCTTATATGCTAAATAGCTTGCATTCATCCTCATGTATCAAATGTGTAAAACACATTAATAAATATTTCTGCATAATTCTATATGTTCCTGTTTAAGGAATTACATTTCTTTTTTAGTATCTAAGACGTCAACGTCATAAATCTAAAGTGCGATACTGGTTTTCAATTATTTTAAATAATTCTAAGTAGTTTCTAAGCATCGAGCATTTGTTCAAAGAATTACGCCCAAAATAATATAAATAAAAATTAATTTATTTATTGTTAATATAGTCCCAGAAAGAGCTTCTTACCAAGAAAATATGCTTAGAATCTGTTTATTGGGATTGGGTAGTCACCCTTTTCAACGGCAATTAATTCCAAAAACAAACTCATAAATCTTTTTTTGGAGTTTTTATTATGTGTCAATTAATGCATAACAATGCCTTTTCTTTTAAATACAAATATCGTTAATGAATATTCAGTAAAGTCGTCACCATTCCAAGAACCATCTGGTAAAGAGATGCATGTGCATTTTCAGAGAGTATATTAGAAAAATGAGCGTTGAACATCATGAACTAATGCTTTTCATAAGAAAATTTTATGTAAGCGTGTTTATATTCATATGATGGTTTTTAATATTATTATCTATTCAAACTAATTTTCATATCTCTACTAATTTGACACCACCTGTTTTCGCATAGATTTACTTGTGTCGATATTAATTCAAAAAAGCAAATATTTTTTATTGATAAAAAGAATTTAATTCTTCTTTTAAATTTAAACGGAGATTTAAAAAAGTTTATTTCTTAAGCAATTTCAAAAACTAAAAAATATATATGAATGCTTGTCTTCATACATTCATATATATATATATATATATATATATATATATATATATATATATATATATATATATATATATATATATATATATATATATATATATATATATGTATGTATGTATATATATATATATATATATATATATATATGTATATATGTATGTATATATATATATATATGTATATGTATGTATATATATATATATATATATATATATATATATATATATATATATATATATATATATATATATATATATATATATATATATATATATATAAATATATATATATATATATATATATTATTTGCCACAGTAAAAGATCAAATGCTTGTAATATTAACATCTGGTGAAATGTGGATAATGGCAACATCAGTAGTTAGTATAGCCGCCATTATTAGCTATAACCGCTGCCACACATCTTTACTATCTAAATGATCACAGAAATTTGGAATGTATTCTTGAGATACAGCATTCCATGTGTTTTTCACATGCTGCTAAACTTGATCTTAAGTAAAGCCTTTAAACGGAGCCTGTAGTTTTCGAAGAATGGACCACACATATTTGATAGAGGGGAAAAGTAGACCAATTAAGCAAATCAATTTGGTAGTAAGGAAGAAATTTTAAACAGTGTGTGCCAGGTGTGATCTTGCATTATCCTGTTGAAATACGTTTGATGGTAAACACTGAACGTATGAGTGCTTCAAAATCTAAGAGTGTTAACGCTCTCCGTTGAGTGCCTCAGAAATGCGTACTAGAGACATACGGATGTAAAATATCAATAATGCTCCAAATTATGATACCGGAACACTGTGACGATGCCTGAGTTTAGCATTTAATTTATCTGTAAATAAATTTGAATGGTTTTGATTGGATACAGAATGATACATGACAGTCTGAATTGGTTGTGATTTGTTTTAGGAATCCATCAATGAAGTCAGCGAAATATGCCTATTATCACATGTAGTAATGCAACAAACTAGACACAGCCAGTCCTATAGCTCCAGCATCGAAATCACTCCATCATTGATGCCAAAAGTATTTTTAGTTGATATAAGTAGTTTTGTCTTTTTAATAAGTTTTAATTTATGCTAAATAACTAAAATAATCAGCTAAAATACATTGGAAAGCTCTTTTGCCTCTGCAGACGTCCATGATCATCATGAAATTTTTAACGACGTATCATGTCATACTTCAAAGAATCAAATATGATGTATGAAGACATTGATTCTTTCCATGATGATAAAGAAACTTTAAGATTGAAGACTTTTCTTGGATGAGAACTGCATTGCATTTTTAAACAATGATAATCTTGGAAAAGATCAGTGAGGTGAACAACAATAAATATAAGCTTGAGAAGTACTAATAACCCACCTCGGTAACAGTTTATCTGAAAAATATTAAGAAAATGAGTAACTCTGATCAGTAACTCTGAAAAAATGAGTAACTCTTTATCATAAAAGTGATAAGAAAATGAGTAACTCTTTATCATAAAGTGATAAGAAAATGAGTGAGATAGTGATAAGAAAAGGGATATTTTCAGTGATAAGAAAATGATTAACTCTTTTCAGTAACTCTGAAAAATATTAAGAAAATGAATCCTCTCATTGGAATAAGTAATACTAACCGTATTACTTTTATGATAAAGAGTTAGGTAGAAGAGTAGGTAGAAATATCCCTCAAACTTTTTTTTTCAAAATAGAAATATACAAAAAGAAGTGGCTCTCAAGTACGAATGCACTCTCTATTATATGAATTACGTTTAGAAGTTCTAACTTTATATTTAGACTGCCATAATACCGAATTAGCAGAGATTATTAATGATGAAATTTAGCAATGTATACTTCCTTATTTGACAGATATTTACTCCAAGTTGAACGAAATGAATGCTTTGCTGCATGGGAAAACTGTAACAATAGTCACTGAAAACGATAAGGTTCGAGCGTTCAAGGGGAAAATCAATTTCGGGGCAAAGAATGTGGAGGAGGGGGCAGGTAGAGTGTTTCCCTCTCTCCTCAATGGTTTTTTGAAAGACAAGACATAGCAGCTTAGGAACAATTTCTTTCATGAAATCCTCGAATACCTCCGAAGCTTGACATCATCGTTGGAATATTATTTCCCCTCAGCTCAAGATGAGACACTGCAGCAAAACAAATGGATGGACAACCTTTTCGCTGTATCCAAAAAGCCGAATATTCTATCGTCGAATGAATATGAGCTGTTGATAGAAATTCTCACTAACTCACAATCTTGAGCTCTAGTTTTAATAATGATGGTTACTCACACTTTTGGATACATTTGGTTTCAGAACATTTTCTACCCCCTTGTTGGAAAAACAAAACGCGTTCTGCCTTTATTCGGCACAACATACATGTGCGAATCCGGATTCCCGATCTATGCCGGCACCAAAACTACGTACTATAGTTGTTTAAACGCTGAACCTGACATCCGTCTCCGATGGTCAAATATTGAGCCCAACTTTTCAAAATTGTATCATCAGAAGCAACCTCAAACTTCACAGTAAGATTCAATTATTATTTTTGCAAACTCATCTCTAGTTAAGAAGAACGCAATGTATTTCGTTAACGAGAAGTGAATGTTCCCGCACTATAACTTTTGTAGGTATTTGTTTGTATTTTCTGTAAATTAATAATTAATTTAATTCTGTTTATATTAATATTTTTGTTTGGAAAATTAAAATGTTATCCAACTAATGTTTCTTTTTTTTTTTTGCAATATATTCCTCTCTATTCAATTAGAAATATGGCCTGCCAAGTGTGTTGAATAATGTGAACAAGTATATAAATATATAGTGTGGGAATTCAGATTATCGGAAACGCAGTTAGTTTAAAGTTGTTTCCATTCATCATCAAATCAAAGAATCTCGATTCGACATGTGGTTATTGAAAAAAATGCAACTTCCATTATGAAGTTTTCAATTCCGATGTGCTTCGAGCTGAATTTTATTTGTTACTGTCCGTTTGACTAACAGGAGTCTATCTTGGATTTTTGCCAAAAAAAGGGTCTGCCAGCTAAAAAGGTTGGAAAGCCCTGCACTAGATGATACTCGCGTCTTGACAGTCAGCTAGTGCAAAAACTGGATAACAGCAAAACCCTATTAAAAGGTATGCTAAGAGGAACAAACAGGATTATAATAATACAAGGTGTATTAGAGAACTTATCAATGTTAAAGAATACTTAGAAAATAATAGATATTTTAAAATTAATGTCATATGTAACACACACAACACTAAATTACACAATAATACACTACTGGCCATTAAAATTGCTACACCAAGAATGCGGCATGCTGCAGACGTGAAATTTGTACGAAAGGAAGAAGGTGCTGTGATATGCAAATGATTAGCTTTTCAGCGCATTCAGACAAAGCAAGTGCCAGTAGCGACACCTACATTGTGTTTAAATGAGGAAATTGTTCAGCCGGTTCCTCATACACAAATTGCATTTCAACGTTGTTGCCTGGTGAAAAGTTGTTGTGATGCCTCGTGTAAGAAGGAGAAATGCGTACCAGCACGTTTCTGACTTTGATAAAGGTCGAATATTAGCGTACCCGGATTGCGGTTTATCTTATCACAGTATTGCTGCTCGCGTCGGTCGAGATCTAAAGACTGTTAGCAGAACATGGAATCGATGGGTTCAGGACAGTAATACAGAACGCCATGCGGGATCTCAACGGCCACTTATCACTAGCAGCCGAGAAGACAGGCATATTATCCGCATGGCCGTAATGGATCGTGCAACCACGTCACGAGCCGTGAGTCAAAAAACCGGGTTGTTTGGAAGACAACAAGTGTCTGCACGAACAGTTCGACGACGTTTGCAGCAGCATGGACTCTCAGCTCGGAGACCATGGCTGCGGCTTCCCTTGACGCTGCGTCATAGACAAGAGCGCTTTCAATGGTGTGATCAACGACGAACCTGGGCGCACGAATGGCGAGACGTTATCTTTTCAGATGAATCCAGGTTCTGTGTACAGCATCATGATGGTCGCATCCGTGTTTGGCGGCATCGTGGTGAACGCACACTGGCAGCGTGCATTCTTCATCGGCATACTGGCCCATCACCTGGCGTGATGGTATGGGGTACCATTGGATACACGTCTCGGTCACCTCTTGTTCGCATTGACGGTGCTTTGAACAGTGCACGTTACATATCTGGTGTGTTACGACCCGTGGCTCTACCCTTTATTCGGGTCCTGCGAAACACTATGTTTCAGCAGGATAATTGCCGACCGCATGTTGCCGGTATTGTAAGGACCTTCCTTGATACGGAACATGTTCGGCTGTTGCCCTGGCCAGCACGTTCTCCAGATCTTTCACCAATAGAAAACGTCTGGTTAATGGTTGCCGAGCGACTGGCTCGTCACCAAACGCCAGTCACTACGGTTGATGAAATGTGTCATCGTGTTGAAGCTGCATGGGCATCTGTACCTGTACATGCAATCCAATCTCTGTTTGACTCAATGCCCAGGCGTATAACTGCTGTTATTACTGCCAGAGGTGGTTGTTATGGGTACTGATTTCTCAGGATCTATCCTGAGAAATCAGTACCCAGATAAAAAATATAAGTATCAGAAATTAATAATAAAATATATATCAAGAAATAAGTATCAGAAAATAAGATAGTATCAGAAATGTTTTTGAAAATGTAATCACTTGTTATTTTTAGTATAATATATTTGTCCAATAAATATCATTTTGTTACCTGCATTTCTTCCTGGTGTAGCAATTTTAATGGCCAGTAGTGTATTTAAGCAAAATTTCTCGAATACATTTAAGTAAGTTATTTTCAAATAATTCATGAATTTTTTTCTTATATAATGAGATATTTTCTTCTCGCATATCTGAAAATTTATGTATGATATCCCTCTGTTACAAAAGCTTAAGTCAACGTCTTTCTTACATTTAACTCAAGCTTTAGTATGTTGTCACAAGGATCATATTTTTCAGTTTAATAAAATGAAAGTTTTCATCCATAATGAGAAACAATATAAATTACGATAAAGCTGTCTTCTCTTGCTTTATGATGCGCAAAATGTAATTAAGGCTTCATTTTTTTTTCAGACATTCATATATTCTGTTCTTATTGTTTTCAATGACCACCTATTATTTTCACCTTTCAGTGGAACAAGGGGCGAAAGTGATGGCTCCTTTATATTGTGGACCACCCCTTTATGTGCCCTCATTACCCCGAAAGTCATTCTTCATAATTTAGAAGCAGGAACAAAGTAGAAGACCCCCAGATTTAGGTTGACAACCTAACTGATATTATTTCACAAGGAAGACATTGCGACCACAACATATTTCATGTAATTCAGCCGACATTATTGCACACGACAAATCTTCGTTTGGATAGGGATTTAAACTCACTACTATATGATAACGAAAACAATGTCCTGATTAATTAGATCACAGCAGTATCATAATTCTATCTCCATGCAATAGAATTAAAGATTTTTCCGCTTTCTTAAATGAAATCAGAAAATCTGAAATTTTTATCTTTTTAAAACAATACGAAATTCTAACAATTAATTTATTTTTAAGATAATTCCCACATATTTCAAAATAGCAACAATAAAAATCTTACGGATTGCCAACAATAGTAGTAAATTTTCTTCTATTAAAGTAATTAATAAATTAATATATATTGTTATAATTTGTTGCAGTAAAACAAAATAAAAGTTTTTTTCATAATTCCTGAATAATATAGCTCTTACAATAACTTTTCACCTATCAATAGTAAGTATTTATAAATTGAGAATTTCAAAATTAAAATAGTTTAGAATTTGTTCATAAAAAATTTTTTAGCAAGAGAATGTTTCGAACAACAAAAAAGTTAATCTAGTAACGAATATATTTTTTCTTATCTCAAGAATTACTTCTCTTTTCTCTGTAAAAATAAAAATATATAAACATAAAAGTAAAGTTATAAACCCCAAATAATTTTCAATTTTTTGGTATTAAACATTTAATATTATGCAATATAGTCTATAGTAAAATATTTTTAAAAAGACTAACTTTATAATCCAATTATTCTATTCGCAATATTTTCACATTAAACATTTTTTAAATGCACTATGAAGCATAAAACCGATTGAGAATCATATTTTTTTAATCTGTTTTATAAATTGAAAAAGTTTAGTTTACAGAAACAATTGAAATGGGTTCGATATGAAATCATTGCTGTTAAATTTTCAGTTACATGTACAGTTTATATAAGTTGTAATTCGAATTAATTTTTTATATCTTCCAATAATGGTTCTAAAATATCTTATTTATAATATGATTCTTTTATTTCACAATATAATTTAATTATAGAATATTTTTGTGAATTACATTAATAATAAATTCCAATTTTTAACTTTTTTGCAACAATAAAAGATTTTCATTTATATTGAGGTATGTAGAATGCATATTGTAATTTGTGCTACTTAAGAATGTGTGTGTGTGTGTGTGTCTGTGTGTGTGTGTGTGTGTGTGTGTGTGTGTGTGTGTGTCTGTGTGTGTGTGTGTGTGTGTGTGTGTGTGTGTGTGTGTGTGTGTGTGTGTGTGTGTGTCTGTGTGTGTGTGTGTGTGTGTCTGTGTGTGTGTGTGTGTCTGTGTGTGTGTGTGTGTGTGTGTGTGTGTGTGTGTGTGTGTGTGTGTGTCTGTGTGTGTGTGTGTCTGTGTGTGTGTGTGTCTGTGTGTGTGTGTGTCTGTGTGTGTGTGTGTGTACAATAATACTTAACAATGAAATATTTCTTAAATATGTGACACCGTGAGCTATTAGACATCTCTCTCTCTCTCATGTATGTTTCATAATTGTAAATAATAGTACTTTTACATTTTAATTTAAGAAGAAACATCTATTTTTCTCTTCAAGTGTTTTTGATAAAAACAAATACTTTTTAATAATATCAATAATCTAAACATAATATTTACAATTATTGCATCAGTTGTTACAACAATTTTTAAGACTTTCTTTTTTAATGCATTAATAAAGTACATGATATTAAATCACAGAAAATAGAAATATGGTTTTAATTTCTTTAATTAATCATATTTTTTTAATTTATACAGACAATATATGCAGTAAATTATTTTTAAAATGAGATTTTCCGTAGCTTTATTAATTATTAAACATGGAAGTATTTCTAGTAAAGAATATTTTTTCACCGCAACAATACTGTAATGTATAATGATACTCGATTGTAAACAAAAAGTTTTAAAGTACTGCCAAAAAGAGAATTAATCTCAAGCTCATATAATTCTCAAATAAAATCCATATTCATTGATTGAGAACATATTTTAAATTGATGTTTTTACGTTTATTAGTCTACATTTGGATTTGAACAATTTCGTAACTTCTTACTCTTAATATTATAAGTCGTGTCTTATGATATTATAATTAGAGAAATAGCAGAGTAAGACAATATATAAATACACATTTATCGAAGATAATTAGGTCTTAACAACGTTGACCTCTCAGTAAATTAAGAAGATTAATCTCTCAGCAAATTGAAACAAGTTAATGAAATAAATGCAAAATATATATGTAATTTTATTGATCAGCATCTGAACCTTAAAATTTGATTAAATTTGGTAACAAGAATTTAGATAAAATGCTGTTATCTTCGTGAAAATTTCTTCTATAATATTAAGATATGTTATGAGGATTTACAAGAATATAACTGGAAGATAAAAATAGATTTTTAATTAATATGTTTCTAATATATTTTATGCTAGTTATAATTTACCTAAAACTTATACAACTTTTAACTAAACGAAATAAATATCAGAACCGAGAGTGTTAAATATTTACTTTCGTTTGTCACAAATTTACTAAATAAGTGATATTAAATGTAAGAGAATATTTTAAAGGAAAAGTTTGCTTCAATCTCTAATATAGAAAACAGATGTGTATGTTTCCCAGGAAGTGCCATTATTTGAAAAGAACAAACACTTTACACCAACATCTTCCACTAATATGACACCCCATAAGAACATATTCTCGGAAAGAAACTCAAACATGACGGTAAACGAGGCATGCATTGTGCTATCTCCTCAACTTTGCGTAACAGCTGTTATTTTATTTCATGGCGTGGTTGCCAAATTTTTTCCCTCCAGACGTTATCAATTTTGAACAAAAATGGAAGGAAAACCTGAATGCAGTGGAAGCGAACCGAATCATTCGAACGATAGGAGAAGAAATTTGTAAGGCCTGATTGGGTATGGATTGGCTCGTTGTTTGTTGAGTTTTAATCAAGTGATTTTTCTGGTGAAGTATTATTAATAAGGAACAAAAGTTCGTATCTGAGATACAGAAAGCGAAATTAAGTGAAAAAGTTCTAAATTAATATCAAGTAGCAATTTTTTGAAGAAAGTTTATGTCATTTTTAGTGAAATAATAAATTTGATAGAATCATGTGAATATATTATGCATCTTTTCCCATAGAAAATAATTAAATTTGTGATAATCTTTTTAGTAAAGATATTCAGAATAAATTCTAACTCCAATATTGGAATTAAATATAAACTTCCATGTGAACATTAAATCAAGTATATAGCCTCCGGTCTATAATTCAACTGTTTATGCATTCTAATCTTTTTTTCGAGCAGGGTTAGATCTGCTGTTTGTATATCCATTGTTTTAAATATGTGGGCGTATTTTAGACTGAATTGTCTATAAGCATTTTTACAATTCTATAAAATTATGTGAATACGCAATGTAAAATTATTGTAATTTTTAACTGTAAAAAAATAATTATTTATTTTAATATTAAAATTTTATTTAATGTTCTTTTGATGTAACTAAAAAAATCTTATTTTAATTATGAAATTGTTAAAATTACTTATATCGTTTTGATATTTTACTTATTTACTTCACTATTTATTTAATATATATTTCACTTCACATTGGATGCTGATTAAATGTGCACAAAAAATAACTTATTATCGTTTGTGATGAGATTAATCCATTTTCAAATAGAGAATAGTGTGAAAAATTTAGTTTGAAATTTTGTTTGAAATTTAGTATGAAAAAAATAACTTATTATCGTTTGTGACGAGATTAATCCATTTTCAAATAGAGAATAGTGTGAAAAATTTAGTTTGAAATTTTATTTGAAATTTAGTTTGAAAAAATAACTTATTATCGTTTGTGATGAGATTAATCCATTTTCAAATAGAGAATAGTGTGAAAAATTTAGTTTGAAATACCATTCTTTTCGCAAAGAGACACCTGAAACAAATTTCATGGTGATTCTTAAGCAATCGGAATAAAAATGAAACTTGTCGACAGTTTTAGTTTCTCGCAATTTCATTTTTGTTGTAGCTTTCGATTGAGCTTTCTTTTGGTCATTTAGTTGGTAGCACCTATTTTTACATTTTAAGTACATCTTATCTGCTAAATTTGATTCAAGGCAAGAAACGATTAGAAATTATTTTCTAGTACAATGCTTGTATTGTATGAAACAATTTTGATTTAGCATTTATTTACATTTGACGACGTGAAAATTTATCTTATCAGCTGAAAACTGATTGGCATCAGCTTATAAATTGTTCCAAATTTCTTTTATCCCTAGTAGAATGCTTAGAGAAGCATTTCTCATTATAAAAGTACTTAAACTAACATTTTTAGCTTAAATTGATTCGTACAAAATAGTTTTTGTCCAATAAAATGAGAAAGTCCCAATTTTTAATTAGTAAAATATCTAGAATCTCTCGTAAATATACTCTGTTTCAAAAAAGCAACAAAATTTAAAATTGGAATAAATTGAAAAGAAGTAAGGTTACAGCGATAAATTTTGCATATTAAATGAGCAATGTGTGTGTGAGATATAAAAAACTACCCAGTAAAGTATTTTCAATACCACACATGGCTGCAATGCGATGTAGCATAAAATTCACTCATTTTCTTCAGCTGCTACTTTTTATGTTGGACATTTTTTTCATTTTTTTGCTCTTGCATGGACCTTAAACGTCAATCTTTCAGTCATCAGCCGATTATTGAATCGTTATCAAAATGAAGATACAGTGTCACAAAGGTCTAGTGAAGAACGTCCTGGAGTTACAACCGCTCTCAAACACCGTTTTCTGTGTCTAAAAGGTCGGCGCTTTAAGATAAATTCAACTCGCCAACATTCTTCGACCGTTGCGATTTTATCAGGAACAACGATGTTCTGATAAACAGTTTGAGAACGGCTGCATGAAAGTCATCTGTATTCCAGATGACTATCAGCTTGTGTGTCATTGATGTCGTCTCGCAATACAGCTTTGTAACAGAAGGCTTCATCATATGCATTGGACACCACAGCAATGAACCAATATATCACAATCACCGACGAGTTCCGATTCTGATTATCCATGGGTACAGATGTAGAGCACCAGATCTCAAGCTCACTGATGGATGCAACTACAGTCGTAATGATGTCTCGGTGTTTGCAGGGATATCAGTCGATGACTGAACTTCACATCTTTGCTCCCGTTTCAGTGGCAGCAATTATCTATCGTGATGCAATGCTCCATCAATATATTCTTACTTAGCAGCCTACTTAGCAGCCATGGATTCTGATGACATGATTATGGAAGATAATTCGCACGAATACTTGAAGATCGTGTGGTGAAGCATTACATAAAACGGGGAACACTGCTCCGAATGCACATTAACGCCACATGAATCCAAGAAAGCTTTCTAGAACATGCTTGGAAAATGTCTTTTTGCTATGTACAGTAATCATTCATACCTTAACGATTTAAGATCATGTACACTTCGAATATGGGGAAAGGCCCCTTCAAAAGCTTGTGACTACCCGAGGGGAAACATAAATCGTCACTGTCAAGCCTGCATCTCCAGTAGGAATGGCCACATGCCTTACTGCTGAATGTTTGCGTATAAACATTTTGTGTGTGTGTAACACAAATAAAGGATATTTATACTAATTATTTTAGAAATAAATCTTGTTTTCTTACATTATTTTGAGTGCTATTGTATCTTCTTCTGCACAGCAATGTATGAAAATTTCCTTGCGTTTTAAATAAAGCATTTTTATTTTATTACTATTTTTATGTTAGTTGCTTTTTTCACATAGAGTAGATAAATAGCTTGGAAAGATAAAATAAATGAAGCTAACACATTCTTTCAGTAAGAAGTGTATTCTGAGCCTATCAATAAGTTGAAAATAAATAAGGCTTAGTAAACATTAAGTGAAGCTTTACTTTTAACGCTACACACTTAACATTTACTAAGTGGAAGGAATTGTTTGCCATGAGTATCTTCTTCTTAGTTCTATCCATGGAACTAAACCGGAGCTGCAGAGAACATAATGTTTGATTTCAAAAGCTTCGTATTGCTTCTATTTTTAAAAGAATTGAAAAAGGCTTTTCTAAAGCTCCTAGATTCACATAATCCGTCTCTTGGGGATAATAGTTGGCAGGTTTTTAATTTCCACTGAAATGAAATAGAAGAAAATTTTAAGCATTCTTTTTTAATCAAAACAGAAAATTACCAAAATTTATTTCCTTTATTTTGATAGTTTCTCTTGAATAATCTTACAATAGTTTAAACAATTGCTGTAAATAAGGTAGTTTGCATTTGGATTTTTGAATATGAAACATATATTGCCAAACGCTAATTTAGAATGTCCTATATAGTATTTTACATCATTATATAATGATGGAAGTATTTTCTAATTAATACTGCATTCAATAATCATTTTTATCTAGAAATGTATTATTATTTTACTAAAGATACACCAATACATTGAAAAATATTCAGAAATGCATTAACTATTTTTAATTAAAAATACAAATTTAATTGCGCAAGTAATAGCTATAGTTGCTTAAATTATAATTGTATATCAATAAAGTTTTAGACAATTTTGAAAATGGCAAAAAATTTGGAAAATGAATACATTTTTGGAAAGACTTGACTACATTATGTCTTAATATGCGAAAGAGCAGAAAACCTCCTGCTCTTTCGCATATTAAGAGATAATATACAGTTTTTTGTAGAAATATATTTACTGAAATTGTTTTTAGTAAATATATTTCTACAAAAAACTGTATATTAAAAATTATTCAGTTAAAATTTAATAATGTAAATAATTTTATTCATTACCTTCCTGCATATATTATGTTAAATAAATTATCGTAAGCATCTTCAATTCTCCATTTTTAGTAACAACAAACAATAAACTCAGTACTCCACCAAATAACCCTAAGGTTGAAACTTGAATCAATATTCGAAGTTGACACTTGAGTTGATATTCTTTTTGCCATACGCTAACTGAGGAGGAACATCGTCGGATACAATCGAGCTTTTAAAATCTCTCTTCAGCGCAGTATTTTTTAAAAACTATTTGAATGAAAAAGTGTTCTACAACATCCACATTAATGTAAATAAAATAATTTTTCAACATACAAGTTTCACATTAATATGATGACAATTTATTTTTAACTTATAATTATAACTTTCGCTTCAAATATCTGAGAAGTTATGCTGTTCCCGATAATATATGGCCTTTTATAATTTCCCAACAAAGAGAACTTACTATTTTTAAATAAATAATATGTATTTGTAAACGATATATTAGTTTAAAATTTATTTATAAAATTACATCACCAAGTTAAAATTCAAGAAAAAATAAAATGTTGTTTACACAAGAATTCAAAATGTGTTTTTAATTCTACGCAGAATATCAGAGAAATATAACTTTCAGTATGACAGAGTTTGACAGGGTTCAAGATTATTTTGAATCCAACCAACTTCATACTCAATAATCCAATAATAAATACTTTATTATTATTATTATTATCAAAAATATAGATTATATATTCTATTTGTTAATACAATGCTGGACACAATACCAAGAAACATAAAATGTTTTCGCCAGGTGACAAGTTATACAAAATTCATATGAAGTTACAGCTTCATGGAAAACACGAATTTATTCAGACAATTTTCAGCATGCAATTAAGATAATAGTTTCCTACTTAATCTGGGAGTGTGATAATAATTCCCATATAATATTAAAAAAGTTATAGATGTGTGTTTATAATGAAATACATAATCATACAATTGTATCAAATATGTATCGATCAATAAGTTATTCTAATGACTTAAATAGTCTCCTTTAATGTCAGAAACTTTATTGAAAATTTAAAAAAATTTATCATTATTTACTACTTAGAATTAGATTGAAATGCGCTTTATTTTAATGGATAGCAATGAAAAGTCTTGGAAACAAGAATTTATTCAAACAATTATCGGTAGGATATCAAGAATACAGGTCAAATACATCATGATACTATTCTGTGTCAGACATTGGGTAAAACATATCATATAGTAATGAAGAAGTCATACATTTAAGAAAAAGTACAAAATAAACTCATACCTTAATATTAAATTATTAATAAATGAGAGAAGAGTCACTTAAATATTTCTCTTTAATGTCTGAAAGCTTAAAGAAAAAATAATTATAAGACATCACTCACTCTTAATTTTATTAGAAATGAAATGCACTTCATTCTAAAAGATAGCAATGGAAAGTGTTCAAAATAAGAATTTATTCAAACTAACTTGAAACTTCTCCCTAATTACAGAGAAAACCAAGAGATGTTGTGTGGTAGGGAGCCTACTAATTATCTTCCTCTATTGAAGTGGATGGGATGAGTTACAAGTGGTTGAGGAATGTTCATTTAATTAAAGATACACCGATGTGGATTATTTGGAAAAGCAAATATCAATCTTTCGCAGTCTCATTATATAAGAAAATTTGAGTGTGAATTATATATAAAGAAATATTTTAATTTTCCCTTTCAATTTAGATGGAATATTTGTCTTGATTAACTTTTAAAATCATACATTTTGTACTCACTAGAATATTTAAGATTTCTGTTCATTATTTCTTCATGCAAACGTTTCCTGTTAGTAATGTATTATTGATGAGCATAAAAAGTATGTACATAACAGTCCATGCATGACAGCTCAGAAAATGAAAAATTATAGATTATGGATTTATAATAGTAAATATTTGATTTGCTTTACGAAGTTGAATTGAAATATACTGGATTTAGTAATAATTAAACAAACAAGTAGAGTCATACAAATAAATAATAGGAAAGGCGACAAATGTATTAATCTTTATTAAACTAAAATATTGTTGTATAAATTCCTGTTACATAGACTTACGTCTTGTTTGATGAAGAAAATCATCACTCGAGTTGCCATAAATTTTCATAAATCATCTGCAACTGTACAGTAATTATTTCTTTAGACTGAAGTTACTATTGTCTTACTCATGAGTCCGATATGAATTGTTCTTCTTGTTGAAAGAAAAAGATAACAACCAAATAACAGCTGGCACTTTGGTGATAAACCCTTCAACACAACAAGGCCTCAATTGCTACTCATTTGTCGTTACCCAGAGTACAAAATCGCAAACAACTGACAATTACAAAATGGCAAACAACTTATTCATTGCACTTTTTTTCCTAATGGCGGTCACTGGGCGATTACCCTTCCCAACAACAAAACCAGAAACTGATTATTAAAAATCGTTATCCAACGTGTCGTTAAACAAGTCACGGAGGAGAGTAGCACTACCCACGCCATACCACCAAAAGTCCGTTGATATGGTGGGCCACATTTACACATCATCACAGAGGAAAGGACAAAGAAACACAGAGAGAAAATAACATCCATGCCTGAACCGGGATTCGAACACGGGGCCCATTGCTCCGGAGTCAGGAACGCTATCCACTCAGCTGTCGGTCGGCGCACCCAAATAACTGATGGATTTGAATTTATGTGTTTGTTTGAAACACATCCAAGAGATCATTCAATGAAGCGACGAGTGAAATCTTCCATGAATTGTTATCATGAGCAAAGCATAAATGCAAAAGTTCAATTAACTATTTTATAAAATCTTAATCCAAATGTAACCTTTGTTTGCGTTATTATACACATTTATTTAATTATTGAAGTATTTACAACTTTCCTGCATTGAATATTTTCTGCCATAAATGGTTCAAAGTGTGAACAACAAAATAAAACAAACGGGATAAAAAGGAATATTTATCATCACAAAATAAAACAAACGGGATAAAATAAGGATGTGGTGTTTATCATACTCATACTTCTGAAAATCAATTTTAGCTTATGTTTATATCCTTAATTACATGCATTGTTAATTAGATATTACTTAATTCAAGGGTGATGTAAGATTATTGAAAAAGTCAAAAAGGTATTTTAAAATCGCATGCAATAGTATTCAGTGGTTGAGATTTTTTAATGAGCTTAGGTTATAAGTACACATACTGTAAAACTTAATTTCTGAATCACGGAATCAATGTAAAGAACAACACATCTTTTAGAACAATTTTTGTATTCACATTATGTATGAACATTCTTCAGTGCTCACAAATAAAATTAACTTAAAAAATACATGTTGTCCTCGTTTTAACATTGCATGGACATTTCTGATATGTCATTTAAATATCCGCTTTCTTAATGTAACTACAAAGGGATCCTTTATTTAAAAATATCAACTTATTTTATGTAATCATTACTTATTGAATTATTCATTTATTCAGTTATTATTCTCAATATTGAGCAGCTAACATCTCAATAATAGTGCTCTAAGATTTGATTCATTAATTTGTGAGTGCAACTGTATTTCCGTATATGGATATTGTACTGGTTAGGATCCATTTTAAACTATATTGGACGTTCAGAAAGTAAGTTACGCTTGTCCCACCAGAGATGGCACCATCGCGAAAGAAAGACGAAACTCGCTGAGAGGATGATTAAGTTCTAAAGCTTCCAACCATAGCATTTTCGTTCGGATTGTTTGAACCTTTGCTGTGTAGTAGGAGGGAAAAAAGTGGTGCGTCAGCTAGAAATTTACTCCAACGTTGAACTACATAGAACAGTACGTTTTTGTGTGTGGTAAAACAATCAACGAGTACGCGGATTCATCGTGAAATGTCGGCCGTGTATGGGCTACGTGCAATGTCACAGTGAAACAAGAAGAGGTTTGCACAAATATGTTAGAAATAAAGTTGCCCTCTAGCACGACAATCCAAGACCACACAAGGCACAGGATTTGCTTCTCAGTTTAGGATGGGAGGTCTAGAAGCATCCCCCGTATAGTCCAAATCTGGCGTCCAGGGACTTGCATATGTTCGACAAGCTCAACGAACCCAAGAAAGACAATTTTGCAACGATGTCAAGGTTCGAACAGCTGTTCTAAGCTGGCTGAAAGACCAAGAAGTGATATTTCTATCGCCAGGGCTTCGTGCGATTAGTGTTATGTTCCGACAATGTCTGCGGCGAATGGCAGATTGGTTGGATTTTATGGCGCAAGGTCCACAATTGGACATGCTGCGCCAAGAGAAAGATTTTGTAAATTTATTTTTACTTTTATTTATTTTTTATTTTTCCAAAAAACCCAAGCTACATTAAAAATAGAAAAACAAATACCAGTGTATAATTTATTTTAAAATCTAATTATAAAGTATGAAAAGGAAAATTTCAAATGTATATATTATTTTAAAATTTAAAATACAAATTAAATATAATGTATGAAACCTATTGCCCTCAAGAAAGCAAATAGGTTTTTATGGGGTGGATCCCCTATTAAATCAAATAAAGTTAGAAAATCAGATTTTAAAAAAAACTGTATATGTTGTTGGTTAAAATCATTACATGAGATTAAAATATGATAAACTGTAAATGGTTCATCACACGCTTCACACCAAGGAATTAATTCACTCAAAAACAAATGTCTATGGGGGAAGTGTAGTGTGTGTCCGATGCGAAGGCGAATCAATCTAACATTTACACTTCGTAACGGTAAAACTAATAATGAGATGAGGGATAAGAAAATGGTATGGAGTTTGTTTCCGACCTGCAAGTTCCATGATTCTTCCCAAAGTGAATAAATAAATCTTTTTATACCCTTTCTCACTTCTGAGAACGGAATCAATGGTAAAATTGGATCTTCAGCAGCCTTCGCAGCTGCATCCGCTCTCTCCTTTCCATCAAAACCTACGTGACTTGGTATCCAACAAAATATTATTTTGTATCCCTTGCCAGCAAGGGAGTCCAATGCTCTGAAAATTCTCGACACAACAGAATGACATGTAAATCTATTGTTCCTCAAAGCTTCAATAATACTCATGCTGTCAGTATAAATACAAAATTCATGACAATCATCTGTATTCACGTGATGAAGCGCGTAGCAGATGGTGGTTGCTTCAGCAGTGAAGATGGATCAGGATGAATGCAGGCTGTAACTAAAAGCTGTATTATTGATAAAAACTCCACAACTCACATGTCCTGCTGTTTTAGAGCCATCTGTGAATACAGGTTTGTATGATTGATACTGACAGCGATGAGAAGAATATAGCTGTTGAAAATGATAGGTGTGTCAGATTTTCTGTAGTGAGCAAAGGTATTAATAAATGTATTTGTTGGATTATACCAAGGTGGATGAGCAAATTGGTCAACAGATTCAATCCTAATATCACATAGGTCATAAATGGTGGGATGCTCATTGGACGAGCATCATATAGTCTCTTAAGAGAGGTTCCAGGAGCCATGGAACTCATAGGATGATGAGGGGTTGACATGATCTTAGCATAATAACTGAGAGACTGCTGCATTTGTCTCTGGTATAACGGTAGTTGATGACATATCATGTGTAGACTCTGGACGGGTGATGTACGTAATGCCCCAGAACATATCCTTAAAGCAGAGTGGTGAACTGTGTCCAGACTTCGTAAAGCGGAAGATCTAGCCGATCCATAAACAACACATCCGTAGTTAATGCGGAATAAAATCAATGACTGATAAACTCGAAGAAGTGATGTGCAATCTGCACCCGAAGATGTATTTGACAACACCTTGAAGATAATAGCATCGCTCACACTTCTTCCGCAAATATAAGACATGAGGAAGAAAGGTTAATTTTCGGTTAAATATAATACCCAAAAATTTTATTTCATTGACTACTTGTATAGGAGTATTGTTGATATAAATCATTGGATCATTATGCAGGCTAGTCTTTCTACAGAAGTGGACACATCTTCTTTTGCTTGAAGATAGAGTGTGGCCATTCTCAGCACATCATGTAGTTAGTTTATTTACAGCTGTTTGTAATTGTCTCTCAATTATTCACATATTAGACACCTCACATGATATTTGAAGGTCATCAACAAACAAAGTACCATGTACTGATGATGGAAGTTGATGAAGCATGTTACTGATGAATAAGTTAAAAAGTGTGACACTTAAAATTGATCCCTGAGGTACTCCCTCAAATTGTGTAAAAGTATTGGATGTAGAATTTCCAATACGTACTTTAAAAATACGGGAACTTAAGAAATTCTGTAGGAATATTGGAAGATTACCCCGAATGCCAAAATCATATAATAGACGAAGAATTCCATATCGCCATGTACGGTCGTAAGCCTTCTCGATGTCAAAGAAAATGGAAGCCAAATGGTTTCTCCCCACAAAAACGATACGGATTTGGGTTTCCAAGTAAGTCATGTTATCAAGAGTGGAACTTCCATTACGAAAGTCACTCTGATTCTTATGTATACAATTATTAGTTTCTAAGACATATATGAGAGGGGCATTGACCATACGTTAGAGAGTCTTACATAAGCAACTTGTAAGAGCAATTGGTCGATAATGTAAAGGCTCTGAAGGATCCTTACTAGCCTTTGGAATAGGAATCACTATTGCTTCACACCATGATGATGGGAATTTATTTTCAGTCCAGATCCTATTGAACAAATAAAGTAAATTCAACAGGGATTCTGAACTTAAATGCTGAAGCATAAGATAACTGATTCCGTCAGGTCTTGTACTGGCATTATTGGCCTGTTGTAATGTTTTTTTCAATTCAAACATTCCAAATTCACAGTTGTATGGTAAGACTTGTTGATGGTTGAAACGAATTGGTACTCACTCAGCACGTCTCTTAGTCCTCAAAAACGAAGGATTATAAGAGTTCGAGTATGAGACGTTAGCAAATGCTTCACCAAGGACGTTAGCAATATCCGTAGAAGAAGAGTATACCGCAGCTCCGGGTTTTAAAATGGGAATAGAAAATTCCCTATATATTCTATTGGCTGCTTTTTCTTTTCTCCACAACTGTATTGATGATGTTATTGAAGATACATAGCAGGACCAGGATTCCTTCTGGCTTCAACGACGAGCTATACGAGCTATTGCTTTTGCTGTCTTAAATGCGATAAGATTCTCCGTTGTGGGGTACCTTCAAAACATAACTTCCTTGGTTTTTTATAAGTTTTTTGACATTCGTTATTCCACCAAGGTTTGTGACACCTGTTTGGTTTAGAAGAACTCTTAGGTATTGCTAAGTCAGCTGCATTTATAATTGTTTCAGTGACTTTACTAATGGCTTCATTGATACTCTCGATCAAAACCATTTCATTATCAATAGCTGCCAATTGTGTAAATAACGTCCAATCTGCCCGACTGTACACTTAAGTAGGTGGTCGTTGTCTTACACTACTACCTCAAGTCTGGGAGATGACTAGAGGAAAATGATCACTGTTGTGCAAATCATTTCCTACAATTAAATTTAACAATAGCAGAAGACATGGTGAACAAATGGCCAGATCGAGAGAGGGAAATGTTCCCGTGGGTAAATGGAAATATGTCTTCTCGTCGGCATTAAGTAGACAGAGACTGTTGTCTGAAATAAACCACTCTATCTGCCGACCGCGAGAATTAGTATCATCATTTCCCCACAAAGAACTATGTCCGTTAAAGACACCTAACAACAGAATTTGTGTTGGCAGCTGATCAACTAAAGCATCGAGTTCTTCTTGGCGGATGACATCATGTGGTGGTAAATATAAACTACAGACTGTTAATAAGCATGAAGTATGAATTCTTACAGCAACAGCCTGTAGAGTAGTATTCAATGGATGGGCAGTTCTGGGAAAAATATTAGATGTTAATATACAAACACCTCCAGACACTGCACCATCGTCACCACAGTTCTTTCTAAAGCTTTTAAAACCTCGCATGCAAAATTTATTGCTAGACTTCAGGAATGTTTCCTGAAGTGCAAGACATGCGGGGTTATGGGCTGAAATTATGGACTTGATGTCATCATAATGAGCACGCAAACCATGGCAGTTCCAAGAAACAAAGGAAGTTATTGTTGAATTTGAAAAGCTCCTTTCCCGGAGCTGGAAGGCATATCATCTGACATCTCCTCGAGCGATACGTCTTCGTCCGAGGGATGTAAGGAAACAGAGTCAGCCTCCAGGGACAAGGCTTTACGGATGGATATTGAGTTTTTCTTTTAGTAATGTTTGAAGAGGAGGTTTTTGATCTTTGAGTTGGACTTCGGGGCAATGTTGAGAAGGTATTTATCACAGCATCTGTTTTACTGGATTGGATTACTGCTACTGGATTTACAAATTTACCTAGAGGCGGTTATATAACTCATTCCAGCTTGAGGTGTTCGTAAAGGGACTATTTTTCTAGCCTCAGTGTGGGAGATCTTTTGATTGATTTTAATTGTAGAATTCACTTTCTCTAGTATAAAGTTTGGACAACTTCGAGAGTAGGAGGGGTGATCTCCATTACAGTTGATACACCTATCCTTCGCTGTACAGGTCGAACTATCGTGGCCAATCACCACGCATCGACCGCGGGTGAGTTTGCACCTGCAAGCGCTCTTCGAGTGTCTAAGACTCTGGCAATTAAAATATTGCAGCGGGTTTGGAATATATGGCCAGACTATATTCCAAACCCGCTGCAATATTTTAATTGCCAGAGTCTTATATATTCATATAAGCCGCTTTGATGTACTGCGGCAGGTCTGGGGTCGCAAATGTCAGAATGAGATATTTAGTTTCAATTAACTTGCCATCTCTTCTGACTAGAATGCGTTTAACGCCACAGACCTTCTGTTCTTACAGATTTTGTAGAATATCAGCCGTCGGCGTATTTAACAAATCCCTAGCTGATATGACGCCACTTGAGAAATTGAGATTGACATGAGGCATAACAGTCACTTCTAAATTTGCCAAATATTGCATATTTGCAATAATGGTTGCTTGAGTATTTCAGGAAACCTCCACTAGTAAATTACCAGAGCGCATTTTCTGGATATTTTTTTACCTCTCCAACTACTCCAGATATTCCTTTTGATATTAAGAAAGGAGAAACAGATATAAAATTGTTCTCCTTCCTTTTTATTACAAAAAACCTTGCATTAATTTTATTTAAAATTTGCTCACGTGGGAGATAAGATAAATGTTTGTTCTCCATTAAGTATTTTATAAAATTTCGGGACTTGAGAGTACCACCCACCACCGATTCCAACAAGGGGATGCAGTCCAGCTGCACCAGTGCTAGCCAAGTCCTATACGCTCACAGTACATCCCTGAAGTGGCCTCCACCCTTAACTAGTCACCCAGTAGATGTACCGATCCCAGTAGATGCTTGATCCATAAAGCCGATTGATGTGCTGAGGACCACAACACACCTCCCGTTTACCTGAAGCAGAGGAAAAAGTAATGTGTTGTTCTCTGGGGGTCTCAATTACCAGGACCCACCTTTCCAGGGACACGGCTCTCCACGCACGGCAAACACGTGGGTGATTTAGTCTTCAAGAGTAGCTAATAGCAAAAAAGCGGCGAAAGCTACTCAAGGGGAGCTCTCAACCTCATACGAGGCAACCACAATGAGGGAGAAAAGGAAGAAAAAGTAGTAGGGTAGAGAAGAGAAGAAATAAAAGAAAAGGAAAGATCACTGGTGTACCTCGGGATTGTGACACCCATCTTTACTTAAAGAAGGTAAACCCCCTGAAAAGGCGATTGGCACATTATGTAGAGAAACAGTAAGCAGTATATGTGTCATACTGTATTACAGCACACTTCTCAGTAAAATGCTTTTTGTCTTATATAGATCGAGTGTAATTTATTTTTTGAACGTCCCTAGTATAAAACTCGGTCGAATCATCCATCCCTCGTATGCAAAAATATAGTCATAAAATATAACCAAACAAAATTTTAACCTATCTTCAACAGAAAAGAGAAAAGTGTGCTTAAAATTCAAATGATTTTCACAAGAAAATCAAGCCAAATAATGTGACACAGAAATATAGATCAATGAAAGAATCGAAATATAAATATTCTGTATTTTTGAAGTGTAATAATTCCATTGCAACATTTCTTCAAGTCACTGCTCATTGCATTTGTTAGATTGCCGCCACAAATCACTGATTTACAGTACCCATAGTCATATATTCAATTCAATAATGTGATAAATCAAATTGCTAGTATCAACAATAGGAAGAATTCTCCATTTATGGAAATGAAGTAAGCTCAAAAAGAGAAAGCAATATTAGAAAAATTGACAATCATGTTGTTTTTCTTTAACCAAACTTGTATCCTTTTGTCATAAAATTTCTTTTAAATACACTGTTAAGTAAAATGATAAAATTAAAAACTATACATTTGAATTAATATGTTGTATATATTCAAGAATGACGTTTGCAAATATATGAATTATATTTGTATATTTTTGGCCAAAGAAGGTATAATGGGTTCATATTAAGTAAAATATCGAAAATACCAGTTACTTTCATAAATAATATAAATTTTAGATAATTTAATTGTTTTAAGTTTGAAAAAAACGGATATACGAAAAATAATAAAATTACTTTCTGCTTAAACCGACTCAAATTTTTGAATGGATTATATGAAAGCTGATTTTTCGTAGTTAATGCAAAAGATCATAAAAAAAGCTTAGCATATAGACCCGATACTATTTTCCTTTGTTTTAAAAAATGGAACAGAACTTGAAAAAGAGAGACTTGCTAACAGAGAGATGTTGACAATTGTCGTATTAATGACTCAAAAACCCATATTGTTCCAATAATTAATTCGGATGAACGTATTAGAATCTATAAGATTAAAATAATAGTAAATAAAGTAACTGTCAATAATTAAGTAATAAGTTACAAAAAGAATGTTGAGAGATTTCAACAAATTAGGACTATCCCTGCCTCATCAATAGATTTTAATAAGATGAGGAATCAAAACATTTCATTGCAGTTAGAAAAATAATATATTTTTAAAAGTTTATTTATTTCTATATCTTAGGGAAAATCACCAAAGTCAAGTGGTTATGTTGTTTTACGTGGTTAATGATATGTAGTGCCATAGATTTAAATTATATTAATCCTTATAAATTGTTACATTTATTTGGCAGTTTAATTTGAGAAACTTAAATCATAAAGGTTAGATTTTATTAACATTTCAAAATACATATTTGATACAAAAATTACAGTATCTGCGATACGAAAGATATTGGAAAATTATCTGCACTTTGATAATGATAATTATATAATTAAAACAAAATTCGTTGCCTTTCAAATGAATCAATATGCTTTCATGGGTGATACATAATAACAGCTTAAAATATTTATTTTAATGCACACGCAGTTCATTTTTGTGTAGTTTCTTCAAGATATTAGACTCCTCCTTACCGTAGTATGTTTTGACCATATAGGCTCTTTATTCCAAATTTGAGATAAATTCTGTAGATTAAATTAAAGGAATATTTTAGAATCGAAGAAATATAAAGGAGAGGAAGTGTTTCTTCCACTTTGAAAGATGTGTCAATAGATTTTAATATTAGCTTAAAAAATTCTTCTTATAACTCCCATTTATAGGAGTAACTATAAAACACTACTAAAAATGAACTTAAAACTGCAGATAATGCAACCTAAGAGCAATTTGACCTAATGTCTAAATCCTTTAAAAATGGAGCTTGTAAAGATTTCTTCGTATTTCTTTATCAGAAACATGTGTAGTCAGAATCGTTACCCTCAGTAAATGCATAGATATTTAAACATTATTAAATTTTACTAAAACCAAACAATTAAGAGGAGCTGATTATTAAATTTTATATCTTCAGCCAGTTTTTCTCATTTAGATCTGTATAACTCAAGAATTTTCAAATAATCATGAATAAAACAAAACATTTTTTTTCCTTTTTCCTCTATTCAGATATTAGAACTGCTGAGAAAATAATGAATTATGTACAAAAGTACAGAAAAAAATTGTTGCTAAATATAAAGATCAGATTCGAATTTTTCTTCGCAAATATTAATTGGATTATAAAATATACATCCTTTTGCTTCAAAAGATTCAAAATCCTAATTTTTTGGTAAGTAAGAATTATACTGAATTTGTTTAATCATGCTTAAAAGAAAAAAACACAAAATTAGCGGTTAATAAAATGTTTGATGAATGTGAAAATTTGACTTGAAAATAGATAAATGAGTACCAGTAAATAATTATGGAAGAAAAAAACTCTGCCTTAAACTTGCTGTTTAGGTAAAATTAGAAAGTTTTATTCATAAAATACATTAGATGCAAACGTTTGGAAAAAAATACATTTTCATTGAATAAATTTGAATAATTTTGTGGCCTTTAATTAAGCTAAAACAGTGAAGTCAATTATATTCTATCACTTAAAAGAAAAGAAAATAAGCAAAATTAGAAAAAATGGTTCAGTGAACCCAGATTAAAATTAAGTTCTGTTTGCATAGAAGTTCGGAATAAAAAAATGGATAGAAAAGCAATCGAATATAATGGTACATATCAATAGTTATACTAAATATAGTGCTAAAAATAGAAAACAACCACAATAAGAGAAAAGTGAGTTTTGACGATGTAGAGATACAGTAAACTACCCAACAATTAATAAAAAAATAAACCAACCGTAAAATTATATGCTTAATTTACGAAGATCTTGATATATTTCATATAAGAAAGTATTTATTTAAATTATAATATATTATTAAGTACTATTTTGTTTCTTGATTCAATTAAAATATTCTTATTAAATATAAGTGAAATGCATTTTTATTTTTGAAAGACAATGAATGATGTAATTCAAATATAATATTACTCATAAAATTATAAGTTTAATTAATTCATCGCCATTTTTACTTCGATTCTTAAACTCCTTTGTCTATGAAAATTTTAATTGAGCATTGAAATTCAATATTTATGTAATTTTCAATTAGTCAGCATAATATTGTTTTTTTTATTTGCAGTCTTTTTTTCTATATAATGCTAACAATGACTCTTAGAGAGTAAATTTTATTTATAATCAAAAGAAAAACTTTATTTGTATTTATCAAACTTTCATTATTGAGGTCCTTTGATTCTCTCCTTCATTGTTAACCAAATTAATATAAATAATTTTCTGACATAATGGTGGCACGGATTTTTATAGCTAGTTAAGTAACAATGGTATCTCTGTAATGATACTGACTCGAGAATTTTTTTAAATTTCTGGCATTTTAAAAAATAAAGTGAATTTTGAATCTGAAAGAAAATTAGTGTATATTTTATATTTTAGAGAAAAGTAGATACAGTAGAATTCCAATTATCTGAGTAACCCATTCGGATAATCAGAAATTCACTTAATTTTATTGTTTCTGTAAAAAGGATCCATTTTAATTAGCTATTGAATGTTGAAAATGGGAGAGGAAAAACTATATTTTTAAAAATGAATTGAAAGAAAAGGTAACACCATTCTATGTTAAGGTACTTACAAGTGCTGTATATTAATGCAGTATGTTTGTACAGTGCTGTAAATGAAAGTCATTTCTTACAGAGAATCTAGGTCACAGCAAGTTATTTCAATGCCTTTATCGGTATTCGGGCAGCCAAGTTGGGCACCCCTTCACAGTGCAAAGTTGCATGTGATCACACTCGGGCTGATACTTTATTCACTTTAACGCAATTTCAAAAAAGGCAAATACTTCACTAGCTGATAGCCCCATGTCTGCTTCAGCTTGGACATTAAGGTCTTCTTCTTCCTCGACACTTTCAATAAGTTGGCCTTCATTTACAATTTGAAATCGTGGCTCTCATTCATAATCCATTTTCCTACATTTTCAGCACTAAATTCTGAACATAATGTTTTTTCAAAGGAATGATTCTAGATTCCTCAAATGACACGGCTCTATTTCTCTCATTTTCATCTTCTCTTACCTTTCCTTTCCTTATGTTTTTTCTTTTTTTCATTTTCCGTCTCTTTATCAATCTAATTTAATTTCCTGTAATTCTGAAAGCGATTCCCATGGACAAAGTTTGGTTGATTGAAGCTCTACTGTAATGCCTTTTTCCTTTTAAATGTAAACTTTATGGAAACTTCAATAGGAAGCTATGACTTTAGAGTTAAAACGCTTCATACAATTATTTCTTAACATTTAATATTAATTTAGAAATTTTGAAAAATAATGAATGATTTGCATTTTGAAAAAATAAATAAATGATATAAATTTATTTCTGATTGAATATTAAAACCTACCGAAAATTCCCTAACTCATAACAAATGATTGCTTTAATTAAATAGTTTCAATCAATTTGGTCAGCACACACTTACATCCATTAGTTAATGAACTAATGGATAGTTGGATAAGGGACTCTAATGAGACCTTGAACTCCATTAAATTGTGAACGAGATAGCATTGAAATGAATGAGGATTGCGCATCGTCTAATGTGCTGTTTGTCAAAGCGTTTTATCCGTAACATTCAATTAGTTAAGTAAAATAAATCAAACAACATTTCTCAAATTAATATAGAAAATAAAATAAATGCCGATTAAAATAATGTAAGTATATTATTTTTACATTAATTAGAAATTAGAAGAAATATGCCTATAATTCCTTCAAATCATAAGAATGTATAATTAATATATTTAGAAGATATGTTTGCTTTACTAATTATTTTTCTAGGTTTAAGAATAAAGTAATTGCGAACAATAAACACTTTTTTTGTAATCTAAAATGTTTTTATTTTTTTATTTTTTTTTTCAGTACGAAGAATAATTTACCATTAATTTTCACTTACGAACCTTAAATGAGTTAAAGGAATAAGTTTTCGTAGAATTTTTAACCAGGCGATTAGGGAGTTTTTAGCAAATATGTGATAATTGTCTTTTGTGTATTTGTACATAGTTACTTTAAATCTATACATTAAATTCTTAAATGCAATTTAAGGTTTAATAGTAAATTTATGCACATGCAATTAGGAGTAAGAAAATGTAATAGGGCGAAAATAAATTCAGATGCTGTTTTTCTGCTGTTATTAGAGGAAGTTGGTGGCTTAGTTGTTTACTCTAGACTAATAGTGATTTTAATTTAATGTGACTTAACTGATTAACCACTTGTTGTAACTTCACTCGATTAGTAAAAAAGTCATTTTTGGAAAGAATATTTATTAAAACCTGTAAAAGAAATTCGTGAAACGAAATTCATTCTTAAAAACAATTTTTACTTGAATTCCATTGATGAAAAATCATGCAAATAATAAATTTTTGCTTGAAAGCAACAACTTTAAAAATGCATATTTCCTTTCCTTTTAACCATAAAATGGTTGTTTTTTTCGTTCCAGTTGAAATCTCATGGCTACATCACTTTATCACAATTTTCATAGTTTTAAAATACCCATAACGTCAGATAACGTTTCCTCTAGGGCACATTGTGTTAAAACTGCCTCAGAAAACCAGGTTGTCGTAGAATTTGCTGCTTGCCTTTAGAACATAGGTTCCCAAAGTGGTTCAGGTGGACTCCCAGGGGTCCACAGGAGACCACATGGGTGTCGACGTAGACGTGAAAAGAAGACAGGGGTTCACAAGTTGTACGTGGGGGTATACGAAAAATTTTCCAGTTTTCCTAATAAAGAACAAAACTTTTGATTTGGATTTACCTATCAACGTAGGCAGGTAGCATCATTCACTAGGTAGGTACTCAAAAATGTTCGAGACTTAATTCAAACACAAAATTGAATAGAACAATAGATAATAGTACAAGTGTACACCATAATCAAGACTTATTAAGTGCCGCGAATAGAAGAAGAAGCAAATTGAAAAAGACCAGACAAAGCATACACTTTATGGTTCATTTAAACCGGCAAGAACGATTTAAATTTTTAAAAAATTCATTAATTAATAGAATTCAAAATTAATGATTGCAATATTTATAAACAACCTCTTTCAAATCTTAAGATTAGTGCCTTGCTTCCGACAACATTAATTTTTTTATGTTGGAAACCATTTTACTGTTTGTTTAAAAAAACACCTTAATTATTTTTAGCCATTCATTTGCTTGTTTAGCAGACGGTCGCAGCAGCGCGTGATTTCGTTCAAGTTTTATCCCTGGAAATACCTTCTTATTTTAATTCCTTAAGTTCTAAGTCATTTAAATATTTCATATTTCTTAAAAAGGAATTACCTTTGAGTCCACTTTTAAAAAGCTATAGAAGGAAATTTCAGACAGAATGTGTGTTTAGTTGTGGATGAGGAAATCATATTCAACTCGATTCATCAAGTGTCACTTGGAATGTCTTCTTCAGTAACTGAAGAAGAAAGTGGTTAATTTTTTTTAAATGTTTGGTGTCAGACTGACTTTATTTTCGTTTTTCCCACAACATCATTCAAAGCATAGATTGACACACAAGTGGACTCCTACTGGAATTTCAATTTCCTAAGGTGATTCTAATCCATAATAACCCATGCAAAAGTACTTCATGATACTTGCCCTTCGATTATAATCGGAAGCAAGGGTTATAATATGAGAGGGCTGATTTCCTGAAAATTTCTTCAAGAAAACCGAGATTTAAGTGCAGTTAGTTATACACAATCTTACAATTCTCCAATAAAAACAACATTCCATTTTGTCCGCCATAAAGTTTTAAAAAATGAAATAAAAAGTAAAATTTAAATCATTTTTGGTGATTTAACTTAATTATAAAGTGGATGTTTTGCTTTATCCTTTTCATTTTCTACGTGTTCAATTTTGAAAATAATATGCCTAAAAATTTTAAAATGTGAATATTAATCATTTAGAACAAAAGATCATTTCTTGTTTTTGAAAACTTTTATAAATGGAATAAATAAATAATAATAATAATAATTTTATAAATGGAATAATAAATTCTTTATTTACCCGTAAAAATCCTGAATGGATTTTTTTTTCATCACCGACGACACTCAGATACTTGAGAGTGAACTTCTCCTTGTTTGCTGCAGCACAAAGAATGCGATTTGAAGGTAGGCCGCAAATTCGTAAACATTTCGGATTGATAATACAATGTGATGTAGATGAAACGTTATCTGACGTCATGGATACTTTAAGCCAATGAGAATTGTAATAAAATTCAGGAATCATAATCTCAACTGGAAGGAAAGAAATAACCATTTTATAGTTAAAAACTAAACAAAAAATCAAATAATAAAAAATATTCCTTAAATAGAGATTTTTCAAAATTTTAATTCGTAAACACGAGAATAAAAATTGTGTCCTCTATCTGACCATAATCTTAGGGACCATGTCGTAAATTAGAGGTTCGTAAAAACAAGTATCTAATGCTCTTTCTTATCTAGTGCTCTTTTTAGTATCTATATTACAGAATTGCCTTTCGACTTTTAGATAGGACTCAAGATACAACTTTTAAAAGGACATGGCCATGGGCCGTGTACCCATTCGTGAAAGAGAAAACTCAGGCAACTTTTAAGCATCTTTCCAACACAAGTACATATAGAAAGTATAAATTAAACATCTATTTCCAGTTGCTCGTCCAACTCTGGTCCCTCTAATGTGTAGAGTGTACCATAAAATTACTGTGAGCCTTGCATCAAATATCTTTGACAACCCATAGTAAGCAGACTTAGAGTTGAAATTCGTTGTAAGATTTTTAAATTTCAAATATGTCTATTTCGCGAAAATCCTTCATGGGTAGTGAGCCATATTTACAAGTCGGAAGAAAAAAACCAAAAATTCTCGACTAACATGCACGTATAAGACAAAAGCTCAACAATATCTCTTTAACAAATGCTGGATTCCAATTCTAGACCCATTTGTCCATAAAGCACATTTTTAATGTCAGACTTACCTGGTCTGCTCTTGTCATAGTCCTGGTCTATCCTTGAACCAAAAACTTACAATATTCGCTAACTTAAGGCAATGCATATTGTTGATATTTAAAGCATTTTCTAACATTTATATTCTTATGCAATTTTTTATTCAATGATTTGAACTCGTATATTTCCTTATGCTTTCTCAATACCATATGTTATTTCAAAAAACCATATGTTTCAATAAAATTTCGTTCCTATCGAATATACTTGCAAAAGAAAGTAAAGTTAGTAACTTCATTTGCATCTAAAACACGTCGGTGGCTTTCATATCTTGACTAAAAAAGAAAGGAAACACTTAAGACCTCAACTTTTCAATATTAAAGAATGTTCTTAGCGATTCTTTTTATGGCCTTTTCGGTAGTAAAGTCAAAGCTGTGCGTGTCATAAAATTTGATTTCGATTGTTATAGTGTGCCATTTATTCGATAAGAATAAAGGCAGAACAGAAAACTTTCGATTTTTAGTTTATTGCCTAAGAATATTTACTGATGAAAACTTAAACTCTTCAGAATTAAATTCACTGAAACATTATGGTAACTATTTATATCAAAAATGCTGCTTTTAAGTATTATATTTGGCACCTGTATGTATAAAATATCCATCTGTCATTATTGCACTTTAAAGTTATCAGTTTAGTAAATTCCTTATTGCTTAGTTTTCACATTATAAAAATCAATCTAACTCTAAAATAAAGATAATAAGTGATGTAAGAAGAAAACGAATGAATAGTGATACGCGAGGGTCGCTCTGATATTTTTGATATACAACTAGATTTTTAAAGTTAAACTTTTATGTGTGTTCAAAATTTATGTGTGTTCAAAGTAGTCTCCTCCAGCATCAATGACCTTTTAAAGACTAATTTTCCACATATTAAATGCCTCAAGACATTCATTTCTTGGAATAGATGAAAAAAATGTATTTATAGCCACATCAATCTCTTCTTCTGAATGAAAACGACGTCCACGTGAGTTCTTTTTTAGATTAAAGAATAACCAAAAGTCGCACATAGCTAGATCATGTGAATACGGCGGATGTTCCATCACTTTAATTTGTTTTTGTTTAAAAACCTTACCTGTTAATCCGGCTATATGTGGAGATGCATTGTCATTGTGAAGCATTAGTCCCCTAACATTCAGTTCTTGTAGAATTTCTGGAAGACATTTAGTCGTATACCAGTTTGCTGTTACTGTCTTCTGTTCTTCCAACTGGATGGCTTTGACCAATCCCGTACTTCTGAAGAAAACGGCATACATCACTTTTTTCAGGGCGCGTTGTTTTTTCACGATTGTCGGCGTGGGATCATCTTCAAAGACCCATACTTTGCTTTCTTTACGTGTTGGAACGTCAAAAAACGGTATGTACATTTCATCATCTGTTAAAATTTTAGAAATGATGCGGTGGCCAACATCATTTAGCAATTTAAGAGTTTTGTTACTGATTCTGACACGCTCCTCTTTTTGGTTCTCAGCTATATTATGGGGAACCCAACGGCAAACTACTTTTTTCATATGTAATTCTTCATGAGAATGGTTTTGTGTATGGCTGCGGATGCAACGTTAAGTTCCTTCTGTATCATTTGATGGGTACAGCGATTATCATCCATTAACATTTTTCGTATGGCAGACACATTATCCGGGATTACTGCAGACGGCGGCCTTCCTGTGTGCTCTTCATCCTGAAGAAAATTGCGGCCTCTTCTAAATTCTCTAAACCATCTGAATACAGTAGCACGAACTGGAGATTCATAACTAAATGCTAATTTCAACCGTAGAACGCATTCCTCTTGATTTAACCCTGCTTTAATATCATAGAAAATCATAGAGTGAAAATGTTCTTGCGTTAACTCCATTTTCTCTTCCGCTTAAAATTTATTCTGCGCTAAACAAGTTGTGAATTAAGCCAGTAAAAAACTGTGTTAAAAAACTTTGGATTTTAAAATTAAATCGTTATTTTTATTTTGTAAATTCTCGTCTGCGCGTTTCTCAAAAATTTCAGAGTAACCCTCGTATATCATTTTTGTGAGTGTGTGGATTCTTTAATTTATCATTCCTTTTTTAATTGCTTAGTTTATTAGTCTTCTACATTATGTACAAAACGTTAATACACTTTGTTCCGTACCTGTAAGTTATCGGATTGATATTTTATTCCTTGTAACTAAGTGTATTTTTTTATTTTGTCAAATGGGAAAAAAAGAATAATGGCAACCAAAACATTCCCAATGGTAATTAAAATGGGTTGTTTAAATAAAAAAAATTTGTTTAAATAAAAAATTTTATTGCTGGCTGAAGCAAGGCATTAGTTTAAGATCTAAAAGAGATTGCTTACAAATATTGCAATTATTATTTTATAACTAGGTAAAAATTTACCGTATGGTTACCCTTGGCGATATTTTAAAAAAGTCGCCAATTGTGACTGTATGACGAATTTCCGATAGGGAAAAACAACGGGAGGAAAATGGCTGAAATAATGACAAATATTTCAAAAATTATTGGTAACTATCAATATGCTCAACTAATTTTAGAAAATTAACAAAAGATATATATAGATTTCAAACATCAATGGTAAAATAATAAAATGTATATGTTAAATTATCCATAAAATTTTTTGATTAAAATTTATATTAATGAATTTAAATCGGTTAATATTCATAAGAAATTCATTTCATGATGGCCATTTAATTTATTATTAATTATGTAAATAATTAGCAATTAATATACTTCTCTCCGGTTTACTGATATATCAACACCTCCTCTACTTCGGCTTTGAATCCTAGACTGCTGACGCCGTGCCAGATTTTTTCGGAGGGTATAATCTTATAATTGAGTCAAGGAAAGCCATAAATTTATTGCACATGTGCTTGTTTTTTTTTCGCCACACATATTCCGCTACATATTTATCTAATCCATTTTTGGATTATGATGCGGCCATACCACATTTCACTGCTCCCCACGTTCTCTCCATTGTATTAGTGTAGGCCCCTGTATCCGAGTCCTTGAATTTCAGACTATGGTTTACTTTCAGGTGACAAAGCCTTCATTAGAAAAACAATCGTAGCTCTTCCAGCAGCCTGAAATTATTGTGGGACCCGGAAGAAGGAACTCTTTGATCACACTCAACAAAGCATCAGACGTTCTATCATCCATAACTTTCATATAGAACCCTTACCCGTCTCACGTTCAATTCCCCCAAACACCCATTAAAACTCCACACCTTTACCTCAATTAAATTTAAGCTTACCAAATTTGCTCGCATCTATCTCGACAATCGCTTCCACCCAGTTTCTCACTGCTTTCAATCATTTCTTCCACACAAACCTCACGGCAAACGAAAATCACGCACAGTCTTTGAATAACATTGAATCTCTTTCATATTAAATCCAGTCTTACTCTCACTCACCTACATATGAACTTGAACTAAAATTTCATTCACCGTCAATCTACTCAATTCAAAAACGAACACTTTCTCACACTCCTTTTAGCATCATGCTCCTCTCCTTTTATTTTAGATTTACACCTCCATTCATAGCCATCACTTATATCTTTCCTTTTAACCAGATTCACCACACTTACGGCACTCATTATCTGTCCACAATCAAACCAGCTTTCATGCAAAATTCAACTGTTTCATTCCTTTCATCCAATCCATACAAATACCTTAAATTCACATTCTCATAATACCACATAACATCATTATTTCCAAATATTCTCGTACTTGCATCAGACCTACCCCATGCGCCAACCATGACAAAAATATTTCGAAAAGAACGAGGGAGCTGAAAAAAAGCAACGCACTGGAGACAACGTGTTCGAAATAAAATTAAATAAAATCACGGAGACAATATGTCCGAAATAGAATGAAATAAGGTGGTTCCGGTTACAGTTACAGACTTTTGACAAATAGGGTTTCCAAAATACTAGTTTGTCGGGTTTTCAGTAAAAATATTCGCTAAATTTGGCGTCAAAAAAACACACCAAGGGTCATTGTACAGTAAATCTGAGTCTATAACTCAATTAATTAGTGATTGTTTTTAAAAATTTAAATCGTCCTTACCAAATTAAATTTATAATAAAGTATATGAGTAAAATCATATCATATGTAACTAATTTGGCTTGGTTTTCAAAAATATCGCTCACGATGAAGGCACAGGTGCCGTATAATCCATGATTCCAAATTCTGAATTTTTTTGGAAATGAAGAAATGTCACCAAGATAACGTATCGTGACGTGCGAAATGTCGTAAATGCTAGATTACCAAAATAGAATTTTCTACATAATTCTTATTGGTCTCCATACGTATAACGTAATAGAAACGAGGTTGCCAGATACATAAGAAAATCCACAAATTATATAGCTAATCTCAGAATTTGGCATACTGGATTATACAGCACCTGTGCCAAGACGTGTTCATAACGTTCAATGAACACGAGTGTTTCCTAATAAAAATATATTAATATCAACATAACAGTACGTGAACAAACAATCTGAATCTTAATGTTTACAAATCCCATTGCGTTATGGATAATGGGATTAAACAAGTTGATGTTTTGTCTTGTCTTTTCTCATTTTGTATTTTCTTTTGTAATAATGTCAAAGTGTTAATGGCTTGCATACATGGAAAACAGCTTCTTAAACCAGTGCTGTGGTCGTTATACTAGAAATCTTTTTATCAACAAAATGAACTTCGACACTATTCTCAGACATTCAATGGTGCTGACTGAAACTGATTTGAAGGCAGACATTAAATTCATCGACAAGTCAGATTTACGACGCCGTCTCAACACAATGTCGTGATCAGTTATGTATGATGATGTAGATGAAACGTTATCTGGCATGGATATTTTAAACCAATGAAAATTGTAATAAAGTGGCTTAATATTGAGCTCAATTGGAGGGAACGAAACAGCCACTTTATGATTAATAAATAATGGTGATAAATGGTACTTTACATGAGAGGGAAAACAAATAATAATAATAATTAAAATATTAAATAATATATTAAAGACTTTTGTAGCATTAATTTAGTTTATAATGAATAAATCTAGATTTCGGTGTCATCTGAGGCTGTCATCTAAAATTTATTCTTCTTTAAATATTTATAATGCCCTATATATATATATATATATATATATATATATATATATATATATATATATATATATATATATATATATATATATATATATATATATATATATATATATATATATATATATATATATATATATATATATTCTATTATGGTAACTCTAGTATTTAGGTCATTGTGAGAAGTCCCAATATGTTATATTTGCAACATTTCTTCGTCGCCAAAAAAATTTCAGAATTTGAGATGCTTGATTATAAGGTATCAGCGCCTAAAATAAAATTAAGTGGAAGAAATCTGGACATTTGTTCAGTTTTCAGAAGTGAATTGATTGCCATTAATAATGGGCTCGACACGATTCTGTCTTGTACCACCTCGTCTGCCGTTTGGATACTGTCTGACAGCCGAAGGTCTCAATTCAGCACTTTTCTAATTGGTCTAATGTCGATGATAATATATGAAAGGCAATTATTAACAAGCTGGTGCCTCTTTCATCCTTTTGTGAGGTGCATTTTCAATGGATACCTCCCCACATTGGTAATGAGACAGCAGATATTTTGGCTAAAGGGGATGCTGGTGGGCCGTTAGACATACCAGAGTCACCAACTCATTTGGAGCTGTTCTCAACACCTAAAAAGCTGTAAATGCTTCTTGGATAATACTTCTTTTCATCAATGATACCCTGGTAAATTCTCTGGAAACGCGTTTTCACTCAAGTGTTGTAGGCAAGACCAGACGGCCATCTCCAGGCTTATCAGCGGACACTTGAGATCTATGTCCTATTCTTATGGAAAAAAGTTTTCCCAATCTATTAGAAATATGTTGACCATCAGGCCACTAATCACCTTATTCTAGATTATCTTTGGCTTTGCAGAATTCATCTTTTCACAAGCCCAATTTTAGTATTAGATTTTTTTAGAGTGACAAGTTTCATAGACCTGTTTTAGCGTTGCTAAACCTCAGAGATATGCAATGACAACAGCATAATTACCGAATTGTTCATTCTTTTTTTATTTGATTAGAAATTGCCATTCCAGTTCGCATCAAAACTATTTCTTAGATCTATGATTACTGTATAGAAATAGTTCCGTTTTAGTTTTCTGATGTGCATCGGCATCCTTCCTTGCACATATTCCAGAGTTCCGCTTTACCAGAGAGCTGCTGAATGGGTATCTTTATAACGCAGAACATGGGACCAAGCAAAAAGTCTCTTTAATACTTCCTCTGTCACCCCCAGTGGTATCATTTCCCTTGGTGGACATTGAGCATGACCTATTTAATATGCTCTAACACCTTTTAGAACACTGTGCATCTTCGATTAATTGAATCAGAACTTTCCATTTTCCGTCAGGGAGTACCCTGCTCTAATCAACATGGCTACATCGATTTTTATTTTGTTTAATGATACTTTTTCAATCCGACAGATTTGGCCTTCTCTAATGTTTAAAAGTAAACATTTTGTATATAAAATATTGGTATGATACAATTTGATATGCAATTACCTAATATTTTTTGTAATTTCATGAAAAACATGCATAAATATTCTCGAATTTTTATCACAGAAAATATTTAAACTTTTCAAACAAAATTCAAATATTTTTAAATCAAAAATAGAAAAAATGATTAAAAATTCAGTATTTACATTGCTACAGACATTTTATTTATACCATTTTAAAATCATACAAGTTGTCTATAGCTTAAAAATTCATAACAGACATTCTGCTTCAAAATTGTTTAGGTAAATCATTTAATTCATATATTTCTTTCACATTTTTTGTTGTAAAAAATGTTTCACAAAATCTCATACTTTAAAAGACGAAATTACAAAAGTGTACTGAGTATACTTGAAAAAGAAGGAAATAAATTTAGTAACTTCATTTCCGTCTTACACATTAGTGACTCCATTTCAATATAACGTATTGGTAGTGTCCTTATCTTGACAGGAAAAGGAGAAAAAAGTTTAGACACTGAAATTCTAACACTGAAAAATGCTGTAAGTTATTCACTTTAAGCCGATTTTTCAAAGCAATAGATATGTGTATGCATCATGAAATTCGATTAGATTGTTACAGCATTCTCCTCATATGTGGTAAAAATGAAAATAACAGACATATGCAACAAATTACTGTGTGCAGATACTTATTTTTGAAAATTTTAGATTTTTTTTATATAAAATCAATAAAATAGACTTATTTCTTATATAAAAAAGTGTATTCAACTATATACAACCCACATTTTTAAATAAAGCTAATATTTTTATGCATTAATTCGTTATTGCAAATTTCATAAACATATTTTCTTCGAAACTTCAGCTTCATCTATACTAATATTGCCTATTTCACATTTACAATAGAAAATGATGCAGATGGATACTTCGAATAAAGTTGATTTATAGTTTATGAATTAATTCCTCTAAGAAACAACCAACGAGTAATTACAACAGCGAGAAATGTCACCCTGATTCTAATAAATATTTTAAATAAGTTCAAACATGCTTTTGTTCATTCATTTTCAACCAAATATTGTTTATTATCATCTGATAGGATTAAGAACAATAACTACTTCCATTTATGAAAGTAGACTCCATTCAGGTTTGATTAGAAGCTTAAATTGATGTAAAACTTTTCAATCACTTTTTCATTAGGAGCGAAATTTTTTCATACTAAATTGAAATTCATGTATATTTTGCATCAGAAGCATAAGTAAATTCAGAACTACCTAGTTATCTGGTTGTAATAAGCATATTTTAGCAATAAATAATACTTTGCGTATTAAGAGTTTTATATCGAGAAGTTACTCAGCAATATAAAATTCAGAGTAAAAAGGCAAAATTATATGTTGATGACAAATTTATGCAACAATGCTTCTTTTTCTTATGCTTTAAAATAAATGTTTGGATAGTCCTTTCCGTCAAATATTATTAGCATTAAAAGGATCCCTGCAAATTAATCTCTGTTGTTACTTATGACACTTGAACAAGCCAAGCTCTCGATGACGTTGGCTATGCAAATTTTAGTCAGTAGGTTGAGTATTTCTTTTAACCAGAGCAACATGAAGGTGAAAGTATGACTTTGTTCTAAACTCCTCCGATAGATGGCCCCAACAGTGGATTCCCTACTTCAATTTTGACATTGATCTGGAGGGAGAGGGAATTTTCTCCAGACCCATAGTTAACTGCTCAACGACCAACTACGAGACTTTCAATTCTATAGATTTAAAGAGCAATTATACCTCATATACTCGGTAGGTCTTTGGCTGCATTGGGAATAAAAACCTCTTCGATGCCCTAACCACTAGGATAGCACAACCCAGCAAATGAAGCTCCAAGCTCATTGAGTTTAATACCATTCTGATGATTAGTATGGTATTTAATATATATAGAAAAAAAGAATACGTCCTCATGAAATGATCTTATGGCTTGGTGTGGAGGACTGTGGTGAACTGGATAGGAAAGCCGTCATTTTCGTGATCAAGAAGTAATGAGATTAATACCTGACGCAACCGAAGACCCGTCGTGTTTCCTAAATTGGCGATTGATTGGGAATGCAAAATATTTCTTTGTGACAATATCTCTTCAATAGTATGGAAATGAAGCTGCTATCTTTAGGTTTGACTTTGTCACCTCACCAGATGACAAAACTACGTATTGGCTGTATTAGAGGCAGAAATAGGCAGTGAAAATATAAATCAAAATTCAGAAGTAATTTCCATAGTTATGAGGATATTGAGTGTTTAAACTACACTTTTTAGAGAAAAAAGTCGTTAATACGCAATAAAACAAACTAGAGAGAAATTTTATGCAACCAATTTTTCACATTTGAGATACATACAAAATAATTTTATTATACACACACCCAAAAAGATACTAAAAATATGCCGATATACTCGTATTTTTTAATCTTTCCTGTTTTAAAACTTAAATAAATATTAAACAACATATTCGGTTATATTTAGAAAAAATATTTCTCTTTCAATTGTATTTAGTATATTGGTTATTTTCTCACATTAATTGCCTTATGTTTGTTTACTAGCGACCTGTGCACTCGCACATAACTTTATCCTTAGTACTACGGTCATGAACTTTTTGCAGTCCAATTTCCTGTTCAAATGTTGGTGGGTTCAATCCCCACATTTGTAATGATACTTGGAAAATGCTATAAATTACAGGCTCCATAATCATCAACATGATTTATTAAATATCCCATTGTGAGCCAGTGTTTTCCTTAGAAGATTTCGTCATGACGACCATTTAAAAATATTTGACCTCTAATTATTTTCATTGAATTTCAAAAAAAAAGTAAATAAAATAAAAATCGGACTCCATTGAATTAGCCCATTTTATCCGTGGTCTTCCCCATTCTCTAGCTCCAGTAGGCTTAAGGGGCAGAAACTTTTTATAGCGTTGCCATGATCCATTCGAGAAGCACATGAGCCCTCCAGTTTTCTTTCCATTTAATTTTACATATTTAACAATATATCAAGTCTTTTATATATCTTATATAGTTTTGAATTAAATTTCCTTCTCAGGTTATTGCTCTCCACTGCAACACCAAAATTACTTCTCGGAATCTTTCTTTCAAATACTGGACAATATTTTCATCCGGCTAATTTTGTAAAAAAAAAAGAAGGTCTCAGAAGTATGTACACCTTCCAAGAGTTTTGTAAATTAAAAACTTTTCTTTTTTATAAAGAAATCTAAATTTATAGAAGCTTATTAGGCCAAAAAAACCCAGTTTACCAAAAACCTGAACCTAAAACAGCAGATTCCAATCAAATCAAAAGTACTATTTGCGCAACAAAATTTTAAATTTCATACGCAAAATGTGAAGGAAGAGAGAGCAACAAATGCAAACCAATCTCTTCTAATGCTGCAAACAATTTTTGGCCCCTTTTTCTGCACATTTCTCTCTCTTACTCATTTATCTCTGTAACTTTAAAAATAATAATCTCGAATAACTTTGTTTTACATTATTTCAAGAAATGATTAAGGAAGGGGAAGACAGTTAAATGTTTGTTCTGTTATTATATATAACAAGCTAATCAATTAAAGAAAAAAGATGAAAATGAAGCTAAAAATAATTTGTACCACATCAGTAAATCTTCCAGTTTCAACATCCTTATAGAATTTAAGTGCGTTTAAAAATTAATTAAATGAGTAAAAATATATGAAATAGACTTTAAAATTTTCATCCTCAATGTTTTAGTTTAAATTATTGGTATCAATTGAATTAATAAGATGAATTTTTCAAGAAACATTTCGGTAAACAAAATCAATCCTTACTCTTAATTTAGAGCTTCAGTTTTCTTGCATTATCTCTTCCTTTTTCACCGCATCACACACTAGGAAAAAAACAAAAAGAAAAAACTCGTTCTAAAATCAGAACAAATTACTACCCATGAGACGAGAAAATTAAGAACCTGAGGCGGAGACAGATTAACAACTCAACTTGATTAAGAAAGAGGAAGATACAGTTAAATGGAAAATAAAAAACATTAAAAGAATAAAAAATCATTTTCTTGAAATTCGGAATAAATAATGTTATCATCAAGGGTGACAAGTTCTACAAAAGGTATCTTGTTTTTACTAAATGTACAAACTTTTATAACTTATATATCCTAAGAAACATTTCGTTGATATTATTAAATATTTTTGCAGTGTTGTTGTTGCTTCTATTATGATGTAGCTAAGCTGCACCATCCCCATAAAGCCAAAATGTCCACAAAATCCAAAAATAAAACCGAATCTCTTAAAATTTCAAAAATAATAAAATTTAGATAAATAAGAAATTTGTAGTATTTGATTTCCATACCATTCGCAATGATAGTGATGCTAAGATTATCGGCAATTTAGAATCAATCACACATCTGAGCAGTTACCATGGTAATAATTTGCTTAGAAAATTTCCTCCTCTTACAGATCAATGTCAAAATTAAGAAGGTTGATCCTCTGGTGGCGCCATTTATCGGAGGAGTTTAGAGCTAAGTCGTACTCTCACCTTCGGGATGTTCTGGTTAAATGAAATACTCTCTCTACTGAATTGAATTAAATTCGCATTGCCAACGGCATAGTGTGCTTAGTTAATCCAAGTGGCATAAGTAACAACAACACATAATTCGTGGCTTCCATATTTTTGTAATTACTTTAAGACTTAATTTTCCCATGGTCTTTCACAACATGAATTTCACAAGACACGATTGTATATGTTGACAAGACGTTCCAGGAATGCTTCAGCTTTGCTTACACCGTTTCATATTGCCACGTCACATACTGTCGTCTTCAAAAAGTTTAATCTTGTATCCATTTAATCATGTTCGATTTTAAAGTAAAGGCATCTTTTTCCTGTAAAATGAAGCAGCACCCTTCCCATTACAAAATTTGACAAATTAGAAATTACCAAAATAATTTTCTACAATGTTTAAAAGTATTACGAACTAAACTTGTCAAATTCAGTAAATAGAGATTAAAAGTTAATAAAGAGATAAAAGTTATGAAGAACCAGAATTTGTTAATTTTTGGTGTAGCGCAAATCCTGTGAAAATCAAATTATAGCAAATGTTAAAAACTTATTATGCGGGTGGTTATAGTTAAACTCCTCCTATAAACAGCATCCCATAGCGTAAACGGGTGAACAAAATGTAGTGAAATTTTGCATATGTGGTATACACGAGATGAATTCATGGAATTTAGAACAAAAACTAGTTTCAAAATGTTCCTCAGAAGGCTCCTTCACGGGATAAACATGAAATCTAAATCAATAAATGACTAAAACGGAACACAAAAACAATATTAACATTTAATAACAAGTTTCTGCTTAAATTATCATTTAACCATGTTAAGTAAAAGTAAGGGAGAAATCAGTTTGCAGTAAGGCAGAGATCAGTTTAATTTGCAGAAACAAGAAGAGAAAATTGCATAAGAATAACAGTTGTTAATCGTGTCTAGGACCATGTAAGAAAATGCCTTCCACGTGATCACCTTTTTTCGCCTGCAAAATTTCAAGTCGATGGACAGTTGTTCAACAGCAGGTCTGAAAGCTAGTTTCGTGAAGCTTTGCACATGAAGTGTTATAGTTCTTTAAGTCATTCAACGTTGCAACATCTTCAGGGTACATCAGACTTTTTAAATAGCCCCATAATCAGAAATTGCACGCAGTTAGATGCAGTGAACTTGGTGGCCATACATTAGGAGAGTTACAACTAATATCATTCCTTTGTAAACTTTTGTAGCGATAGAGCCTTCACGGACCTACGGATAAGTGGAGTACACCATCTTACATGAAAATGGTCGATATAAGGACCTAATTTTGCTGAAACTGCGGTGCAACAAACATCTGCAGAATGTCATGGTACGAATCCCCCGTAACAGAACATGTGACTCGACCACATTCACAAATTTTCTCAAAGAAGTAATGGCTTAACGATAAAATTACAGTGAATCACTCTAGACAGTGATCTTTGAGACTGCAGAGGAATTTCCATGTGGATCTACGGAGTTTTCACCAAGCAGCCAAATGATTAACGTTTTTCTTTTGTCTCAACAGTTCGCGTGTTCGTATTCCACCTAAACGTAGATGTTGGTAGTGATTAGAAATCCACGAAGATCCATATCGGTCTTGAAGTAGTTATCCCTCATGGGCAAAAGTAACTGTTGAGTCTCAAACAAATCAAACCCAAACCACGGATTTTAATTAGCTTAATAGCAGCAATTCTGTGTGTTGTCTGTACCTTTGAACCAGAAATTACCCTGGTCATCCCACAGAATATTCTAAAGGCATGAAAAATCAGCCGGCATTCTGTTGAAAAAACTCACTGGAAATGGAAGAACTTATGCCTGCCAAACAGCTCGGAAGTAGTTTGTTATGCTTCTGAGCGCTTTTTCTCGGGCGATGAGTTGAGCATACCGAGTCTGTCGAGAAACTTTATGGGTGCTGCTGCCTCCCAAACTCTAATATCTGTGACTGCATGAACACATGTCTTAACGCCATCAACAAGTACCGGTGTGAGTCATTTACTGCCTCTTCCATGTTAAACTTCTTATCTCTTCAAATCTCTTGATAATAGGCCAGATACCTTTAGTAGACACAGGTATACGCTGTAAGTTCCTTCTATAACGAAATTCACGAAGTGCAGCTACTAAATAATTCCCCTAGTTTTAGTAAAACAGCTTCACCAATAATTCACATTCATCTATAGAGACTGTCATTAGTATAGCTGGAAACATCGACTTTAACATAAGAACGATTGCCAGCGTTTTATACCTTGTACTGCTCTGCAAGAAACTTCCTCTTCTTCCGAAGCATGCAAATCTCTATAGTTTTCTCCTAAAACTTCCAGGGTTTTTTTTTACCAGTTTCGCATTTTATTACTCATAATTCTCTTTCTGAATTGTTAATATTGTTTCCGTTTTCTAAGTTAATTCTATGCAATTTCATATTTTTGCCGAAAAGGCTTGTTTCCTCCTGATGGACATTTTGGAATTAATTCTCTTTTCGAATTCCGCTAGTGGATCTTGTGTATATTCCATTCCATTTTCCCTTTTGCACAACTGATATATAGGGTAAATTTATTCATAATCAGCCTGCATATATGTAAAATTTATCATAAAAAATCCTTAAAACAATTAAGATATTTTTCTTGTAAAATTATTCTTATTTGTGAATTGACATCAAATTGAACTTTATGAAGCATCTTGTACTATTAAAAATTACGATGGATTTTATTGAACTTTATAAGCACTCATTAAATTTAATTAGTAGCAACTTCACCTGTGAAGCAAGGATAAAAATAATTATGTTGGAGTAAGCAAAGCAATAGTCTAAGATCTATGACGTCACATAATCATGAAAAGAGATTGCTTACAAATATTAAAATTATTAATTTAAAATTCTATTAATTCAATAAATTTTTAAAAATTTAAGTCATCCTTGCCGATTTAAACTAATCGTAAAGTGGTTATTTAAACTAATCGTGTCTTTTCCATTTTGCCCTTTGTGCTATTCTTTTGTCGATGTGTTAATGTCTTCTCAAATCGATGCTTTTTTTCCTTATATAAGAATCTCTTTTATTTACAGAGTGAATTTTGATACTGTTATCATACATTCGATGCATGAGAGCAGTTAATAATTTCGCCTTGTCTGCTGCCGCTCGAAGAATGAGATTTGAAGGCAGGCAGCAAATTCGTCAACAAGTCGAAATTACACATATGACGTGGATAAAACGTTATGTGACGTCATGGATATTTCAAACCAATGAGAATCGTAACAAAGTGGCGTACTTAGGATCTCAACTGTTACGAAAGAAACAATCAATTTATGGTTAATAAAAAATTAGAATTTCATCATTATTAGTGGACGCAGTTACATGAGATATTTGGGGTTCATAATCTGTGTGATTTTCGTTTTACAATTAGAATTTTTATCAGCCATAAATTTTATTACCTTCAATGATCGAAAAATAAGATATCCAAATCAAATAATTTGAGCTTTTTCATATAAATAAACTTTAATTAATATATATATATATATATATATATATACATATATATATATATATATATATATATATATATATATATATATATATATATATATATATATATATATATATATATATATATAGATATATATATACAGACATTCACATACACACGCAAAAAGTACATGTAAGAATTAAAGCATTTCCTCTTTTGAAAACTATAGATTTTTATCAAACATTCTATTCAGTTAAGCTTTTTCCTAACTTATGTTTTGATAAAAATGCATAAATTAAAATAAAAATAGAAATTAATTCTAACACCATACGAATTTCAGAATTTGTTCTTTATTTAAATTTTGAATTTTATTATTTATTTCTTCACAATCGCTTACAGAACTTCTATGAAAATCGATTCGAATAAAATATAAAATAAATATCTGTCAATATAGTGGTTAAAACAAGGTAATTTATTATGTGTGACATTGTTTTATTCACCTATATTTAATGTGCTAATGTTCTTAAAACATTTCTTCACTAACTAGGTCAAAACATGCATAAATCAAAGAAAAATAGGAAGCGCCATAGTTTTGTGATAAATGTCTAGGAATTACTCAGCCTCTCATTTCATAAAATGTAGGAAGAAAAAGCATTATTTTTATCGCAAGGTGCTTAGTGATAAGAATCATTTTGCCGGGAGAAAAATGCTTATCAACAAATCTTTTTATGTTCGCTGTAAAGTACATTATTTTCTAGGTGAACTTCTTCATTGTCAGTATAATCAAGATTAAAAAAGATATTTGCTAGTTAGATAATTTGAATTATTTTAAGATTGAACGAGATATTCACAGGTTGATAATTTGAATTATTTTAAATATTGATTATGATAAAATAATTCATACATTAAAGTCAATAAATAATTTGAAAATCATAAATAATTCATAATTATATAAACTTTTTTAATAAGATATTCTATTTCTTATTATAACTGCTTTTAATATTTATCATAGTTTTCAAGATTCAGTATGTTTAAAAGGTTTATAAAAGTCATATAGTAAAAATAAAATTGTGAAACTATTAAATCTCATTATACATATAATTAATAGCTAAATATATTTTGAAATCGGATTGCAAAAACTACAAATTTCTTTAGCCTCATTGTGGACTGGTTGGTCGTTATCATGGGGAGTAAAACCTTTCTGTTCAGTATTAAGGGTCTCGGGTTTGTTCCCAGATGCTGTTGAATAAAAGGAAACGAATGCTACTCTTCCGAGTTTTAACTGTATTTTTGTTAGATTGAGTATTTGGCCTGTTTTCCGCATTTTTCTTGTTATTTGTAACTACGACTCACTATCTAATGCAATCTTTAAAGTTTATTCTAAAAAAATCTAGGAAAAGAAGTGCTTATGTTCATAATAACATCCATCAAATTCTATGCTAGAGTTTTAGATTTTATACTGCATGCTGTGTGGCGTAAAATAATAGTTAAATTCAGGTGTCTGAAAAGAGTAATCTTAGGCTAAGAAGTTCAATCTTCCCCCTTTTGAACACTAAGAAGTTCTATTTGCTTATTTTTTGTGCGTTCATCTGTAAGAACAAATAATAACATAAAGTTTATTGCTTTCTTCAAACAGAATGTGAAAAATGCGGCGAAACGTTTATGAAAATTTCTCCCAGAAGGCATAACTGCTTCTGGAAGAAATTTTTATGTATACAATTCATATAAACTTTGTTTTAGAAAGTTTTTTACTTTCTTAAACAAAGTTTATGAATTACTTTCTAAAACAAAATTTGTTTAGTGTGCTTTATAAAGTTAAAAATACTGAGATGGTATGTTATGAGAAATTTGATATGTTCGTGAATTTTAAAAAAAATGGTGGCTCTTTGATTGTATTCTTATTGAAATGTATTCAATTAATTATTATCTTTGTCAACATTCGTGAAATTTGCAGACGATATCCAATACCTCACAAGGCACGGGATTTGCTTCACAGTTTTGAATGGGAGGTCTTGAAGCATCCTCCATACGACACCGATCTGGCACCCATTTTCTCTATCGTCAGAGCGTCTAGCGATGAGTGTTACGTTACGGTAAATGTCTGCAGTGATTGTGAGATTATGTAGAAAAATAGTGTGTTGTATGTGTGTCCTATTGTACTAAGGCGCACTTCCCAGCAAAGAGTTTTCTGGCTTACTTTGTTTGATTGTAACATTTATTTTGAACATCCCTAGCATGAGTACAAACAGATGCATAGCGTTCTAGAATACGTGGTTCCCGATACTTTCTTCATCGGCGTATCTTCCCAATGACACAAAAATGCCGTTCGTGTGTTCTCTTGTTCCTCTTTGTTGAGATATCCTTACTATTCAACAGTTCATGAAGAATGTTGTGGCCTCCAATATTAGGAATTAAGCTCAATTTACATTTTATCACAAATAGTATGTATATAAAAGATGCAATATATTTATCTAAAATTTTTGAGCACTACTAAAAGATAAATTTTTAAGCTATTTAAAAACTCTTCAAGTCGGTCGATTTTAAGCGTTTCAGATAATTATATTCCTCTTCTATACTTAGTTTTTATGTGTAAAATACGCTATCATTTAAAAGTCTAGAAGTTCGTTATCACTATGTTTATTTAAACTTTAAAAAAAATTAATTGCTTTATAAAATATTCAATTTAGTAATTCAAGTTCTTTTAAATTAAAAAAAAAATTAAAGAGTCTTTTTTATGAAAAAAATATTAATATACTTACAAATATTAAACAATACCCTTTTTCATGAAATATAAACAAATGGGAAGCTGTAATGAGACATTTTCCATCTTATCCTATTTTCAGCTCAGGACATCACTTAACCTAAAAGTCTTTTAACTCATTATTCTAAATGACAGAAATTGTTTTAAAGTTTCTGTGATTTTTTAGAAAGTAAAATATTATCTTTACAATTTTAAGAATAAAAAATTATTAAAAATAAGAGATATAACGAGATGTTTTAAAAATAAAATATGTTTTATGTGTTTTTTTCTAAAATATATAAAGGAATCTTCTTTGTCTGTCTCTCTCTCTCTCTCACACACACACACATTTAGATAGAAATTCTTTTTATCCTCATCTTGCTACCTATTACAATCGGCAAGAAATTGTGTTTTCATAAGCTTAAACAAATTAATCCAAAAGCAAAAATATTGTAACTGCTATATAAATATTTATTAAATATTATAAGTTACATATTATTATTATCAGTGATAAATATTCAGCATTTATATCACTGCTGTAAATATATAAAAAACACATTAAAAATATCATAATGCTTAATTTAAGAGAAGTCTATAATAAAACGAAATATTTTAATTGAAATATTCCCACACATGCTCTATTGGATTTAAGTCCGGTGAGTATAATGGCCAGTCCATACGCGTGATATCCTCCGATTGAAGGCATTCGTCTACAATGTTTGCACGGTGAGGACGGGCGTTTTTTCCATAAACAGAAATTCTGCACCCATGATGCCCCGAAACAAACGTCCACGTTTTTCCAGAATGACATCCGATAGATATCATTCTAGAACAACGTGTCTGTCAGGGTTACATTCTGAACATGTAGGTTAGTTCTGGAAACCAGGATAATTCTTCTCCAAACGATAAACAATTTACCACCGCAGTGGTGTTCTTAACTTGTACTCTTCATATGAAACTTCGACGAGATTCAAACTAAAACTGAACCTGAACTCGTCGGTCACAAAAGACCGCTGTTGCGGTGTCCAGAAAGCATGCTCTCCACTGCACGCTAATCATAAGTGACAGTGAGTTGCAGTAAGAAGAACACAATCTGACAATCTCAATCTACGATCATATAGAGCAATGTGTCCTAAGTGTCTGTACATGCTCTGCCTTGAAACTGTCGTACCGGTAGCTGAAGTGAGCTTACAAGACAGGTCTGATGCGGTGCTCCATCTGTTTCTTTTCGCAGTAGCTGCCAAGTTAACGGTCCTCATTCGGCGTTGTAACTCGGGGGCTACCTGTGCTGTAACGTCTACTCACATTACCATTTTCTTGGAACCGTTGTCAAAGCCTGGAGATGACACGCTGGATGATTCCAAGTTCCTCGAATAATTCCAACTGGGTACGTCCACATCCCAGTCGGCCGATAATTCTACCACGTAAAACATCATCCAAATGCTACCTTTTTGCCATAACTGTGCGGTTATAGCACTGGAAGGCATTTAAAGCGCTTGCGAACAATTTCACTTCTTTGCAAGCATTCATTTTATACCCCTCTATTACGCTCTCATCATTGTGACGTACTATCGGCGCCATCTGGTGGTTTCTTGTTATTTGCATATTAATCTTCAAGATGTGTGTGATAATTCTACATGTGAAATTTTTATTTTGGAGTTCAATTTCTGTGTGTTTCTGAATTATCCTTAATTTATCATATGAGTGTATTTTTAATAATCAAACAAGCAAATGGATGAAAATTCATTTCTTTTAGTAAAACCAGTTACTTAATTATAAAATGAAAATGCCTAAAATTTTCCAATTAATATGATATATACATTAGCATTTATTTATTAATTTTAAAAAACTATAATAAAGTAATAACAATGCCTATTGCAAAGAAGAATGAATTGAGCGAGCCTACAGGTCACACAAGAAAGATGAACTACTACTGATCACAACTCAAAATTAAATCACTTATATTATTTCCTCTGATCCTATCATTTTTAAAATCAAGGAATTATTGATTGGACAGTTAATTAGCTCACATTTTTTATTGCTTTTCTTTTTTACTATCGCATTGTAGTTTGAAAAACATCAGCGAGAATTATATTTTTATTATTATTTACATTAATATATATTTTTATTATTATTTACATTAACATATTTTTATTAATATATACATTTTTTTAAATAACGGCGGGCATTGGATGTAACTAACCCTTCACGACAACAAGGCCGGAAACTGCTACCCCTTTATGGTTCCTCGAAGGACTCTTGCGAACCAAGTTACGGAGGCAAGTAGCATTCATTATCTACGCCATACCACCACAAATCCGTTTATAAGGTTTTGCCACACTCATACATCATCACAGAAGAAAGGACTGAGAAACAGAGAGAGAAAATAACATCCATGCCCGAACCAGGATTCAAACCCGGTACCAACAACCTAGGAGTCAGTAGCGCTAACTACTCAGCCATCGGTCGGCATAATGAAGAAATTGAATTGGACAGATGAAATGAATGTAAAAATGATAAGGCGAAATATACTTAAAGAACAGGAATAATAAATTACTAGCATGAGGATAAAAAAAGAAAACTTTTTGTCTCTTACCACCGGTAGCAAGGTAAAGCCTGCCAGAAAATTTTCTGAGTCTTTCAGTTTGAATGCATTTACATTCAATGAAATTAGTAATCATGATTTTTTCTCCATAGCCACGTCATTATATGAATCATTACAAAGTACTTTATTTTCTTCTACGATATAAATAATATTTTATCAAAAAGAGACAAAGCTTTAATTTAGTGATACAGATGAAATTTTTATAATAATGATTTCCTTCTAAGCATGTTAATGTCACTGAAGAGCTTGCATTAAAGTCCAGATTTAAATCTTGTAGATTATTTCTGATGTGAATCAGCTAATGATGTTCGTTTCATAATGACAGAAATTTAAAAAAAAATGGCTAACAACTGCCCTTAGGATATACCTATTCATCGCCTAATGAGCGAAGTGGTGGTACCATACGCAGTGGTCACCCAGTGGCCATATTCACCCTGAAAGTGAAAGGATAAAGAAAGACAAAGAGAAAGAAAGGAACATCGATACCTAAACCAAGATTTGAACCCGGGATCTACTGCTTTGAAGTTAGAGACGCTAAGCATCAAATTGTAGTTGGTATTACTTTATATTTTTGATACTGAGAAATCTTGTTCTCGGTATAAACTTCGACACATTTTAAAAATTATTTATGAGGAAGCATTTGAAATTTGAAAGAAAGATTAGAATTTTTGATTTTTTGCAGATTTTTGGAACTTATTTTATCGTTTTTAATTTAGAACAAATCAGTTGTACAGAGCAAGAAAAAAGTTAAATTATGTTCCATCAAAAAGAAAAATTTTCCTTTTAGTTACATTACATTACTTTTTATTAAATCGTAGAATATATATATATATATATATATATATATATATATATATATATATATATATATATATATATATATATATATATATATATATATATATATATATATATATATATATGCCATAATTATTATTTGCACAATAAAACTGTGTATTTTCCGATTTTTTGGTGAATTATGATAATTTAAAATGGTCCACCATGCTTCTAAAATAGTTAGAGAGCATAAATCCTGTCTCCCTTTCTCTATGCATATATTGAAAACGTTAAAGTTATTCAGATGAGACACTATTGGGACTAAAATGTAAAAGTAAAATAACATGGAATATATATTCTGATAGAAAAGATATTAAAATGAGCGAAGCCTTTCCATTTTTATTTTGTTATCTAAATCGCAATGAAATGGATCATAAAATGTGCTTTTGAATCTCTCTGGAAAAGTCTACATATTTTACTGTGATGAAGGTGAGAATTTACTGATGCAAATATTCTAAGTTTATAATTTATTGCTTATATATTTGCACAGGCGGAATGTTAAAAATATAGGAATTCGAATAAATAAAATCTTTAACAATCATATCACGTATCAGGTATTGGCATTTATGTATTTTGAGTTAAATCTAAAAAAAGTTTTTGTGATAATTGTAATAAATTCTTTCCTTTAAAATGTTCAAGGCACTTTTATTTTAATTACTCATATTATGATGACTTAAATATTGTTTAAAATATTGCCTTGAATTTAAGCTTCATTAAAACCATATACTCAAATAGATGTTGATTTTAAGATTTACTCTTTAAAAATAAACCAGTGCTTCTTTTTTGATAGACAAGAGCATTGGTTCTGAATTCAAGAGACAGCATGATTTCTACTACTGGATAATATTCTGGTCTTCAATTCAACAATTCGGGCGCTTGATTCCAAGTATTTGTGTAGTATGTTAGAAATACAGGGCCATATTTAAAACAATGATTCTGGTTCAATAAAGTCACTTGAGCAAAAACAAACAAAAAATAAATAAATAATAAAAGGAAAAATTAAAAGAAAGAAAAAAGAAGAAAAATGATCGTTGAAAGGCAAGCGACACCACTAAACTCTTCTCTGACACGGTAATTTGTAATATTTCGAGATAAGCCTCATACACCTGGCTGAATTAGCTCTTATATGTAAAACAATTATGAAGTGACTATTAAAACTTAAATTCAAAATTCGCGCATCTATTTTATTTATCTATGCTCTTAATAGTATCTGTATTCTTTATGTTGGAGTAGGGCACGGATGCCGTATAATACAGGATACCAAATTAGGAATTTTTTTAGTGATGAAGAAATGTCGCCAAGGTGACGTATTGTGACGCGTGTGGTGACGTAAATACTAGAATTTTCAAAACAGAATTTTCTGCATAATTCTCATACGTCTCCGTATCTCTGACGTAATAAAAACCAGGTTGACAGATACATAAGAAAATCCGTCAAAAAAATTACCAAACTCAGAATTTAGCATCCTGGATTATACGTCATCTGTGCCCTGAAGTAGTATTAACAGAAATAGAGTGTTATTTTTCTGTTAATGTTTTTGTAAATTTATATCAAGCTGAATATCAAAATATGTTGCTATTTTAATAATGAGAACTCATAATAGATAATAATAATTATAATAAGACAAAATGATAAAAAAGGAAATTGAATGTAAAAAGGCAATGAGGGGTGTTTCTCGTAGCTTTTAGTGTTAATCTCAGGTTTAAGCTGTTTAGTTATTGTTTCTGTAATGGAATAAAAGAAGAAATAATGGTAAATAAGAACATTAGGGGGAGCTCCCAGTATTATTATTTTTTTTTCAGATACGATATTTTTGGGTTGTTACCTCTTGTTTTTATTCTGTTCACATGCGTTTATCTTTTCATAAGATAAAGCAGACAGATAATACAAAAGTATTTTGGAAAACATTCACAAGTATTTTATAGTTTGGATAATCAATTTCGTAAATATCTCTCTTAATACACATAAAAATTATAATTGAAACCATTTTCTTAAATTTTTATAACTTTTGGCAACGTCATCTAATTTGCTATTTCATATCTCGTAAATTGTCCACCAAATTTCATAGACAATATTCCCATGCCTGAACCTAAAAAAATACCTAAGCCTCCACCTTGACAGGTTTCCATGCAGAAACAAAAAGGCAACTTCCACCATCCATTCAATAGTGACTAACCGTCGTGAAGAGCCTTGTCTTACCACTGAGCTACGAGAGCTCGAAATGCTATTCAAAGCAAAAATGACTCCTAAATTTAACGCAGCTAATAAGAAAGAAAGGAAATAATTATCTACATAGCGTGTATTTTTACGCAGCAGGATGTGTTTTCATAAAGGGATTTTTTTGACATATTAATAGGGGCGTTCAAAAAGTAAGTTACATTCGAACAATATAAGTCAAAAAACACTTTACTGAAAAGTGTGAAATAATACAATGCGACACGCATACCATACACTATTTCTATACATAATCTCCTAGTCGCTGCAGATATTTGTCAGAACGTGGATTAATCGCTAGTTATCTTTACGATAGAAAATCACTGATTGACCCTTGAGTCAACATAAAACAGCTATCTGAACTTAATCTAAACCTTAACGTTGAAAACTTTTCTTCCACCTATGTGTATCGCAAGACTCTCGATCCTCAGATTTAATAAGCGCGTATATCGCATGCACTCAGTGGGTATTTGGCGTTTTCGTATCAAACCTAGCCCTTCTGGATGGAATGTCGATGCCCTAGCCACAAGGCTACCATGGCCTAAAGCCTCTAAATTAAATCAATTACTTTCTAAATTACAGCCTTGGTCAAATGACGATTACAATAATAAGGTGTAATCCTCCTCCCCTCAACATACTCAGGGGTATAGTGACGGGATTACTACGTGATTCTCATCGCACATATGCCCTCTCAACATGACGATTTTCATTTGGGTCACATGTAGAACTTCTTAACCCATCACTTTCATGAACTTCTCCAATCTGAAAACGGTATCTTCACTCAAAACAGGTCACCTTGGTATCCCAGATTAACATCCAATTCTTTATTTTACTGGAAACAATGGCAAATCCCGAAACTTCATTCTTTTGCACTTTTTACACACTTTTTGTACATTTTAGCACACTTTTGTACTTATAAGTTTATAGACTGCCAACAAATAAATGTATAAATTAACTCACATTCCCTCGAAAATATTCCACTGTAAGACAGCTTTTAATTACTTACCACATAAATGAAATGAGAACATGTGAGAGAATATTGAATTTATTTGCCTCTGATTTGCGGATTTGTAAATCTCTGAGTAGATATATTTTGCATATGATGTAATGAGAACCTTGCAATTTAGGGTATATTCTCAGCTTCTGACTGTACGCATGCACCGGGAAAGAAAATGTAGGCTATTACTGTTTATTTCGAATTCCTATATCTGATTTTATTAAACATTCTACAGGCTATATCTCTGTTTATTTTGTAACCTCAAGCAATTTCCCAATAAGAGTGGACATTCATCGAGAATTAGATATAACTTATCTATTTCTTTGTTAAGATGCTTAATAATCGAATCTTTTTATTCCTGAAAAAAAGAAATTTTCAGTACTCTGTGCCAATTTTTATTATTTTTCTTTTTCTGCTGAGAACATTTTTAGAGCATTCTGTTCACTCGTGGTGATTAACTTTTCAAAGTGCGTTAATCTCTAGGAAAAGTGCTTTTAAATCGAAAAAGTTGTTCAGAAATGTGAGCACAGTTTTACCAGCAACTTGAAAAATTCGTTTCCTATCATTGGTGAGCTTACTTCAACTTATCCTTCTCGAAGAGTGTAAAGAAATTATGGAAAATTTCTTATAATTTATGTACTTAAAAAACAAATAGGAGTTGCTGATTTACTCATTTAAACCCTTTAAAAAGTTTTAGAAATTCAAAATTCTTTTAATATCCGAAATCGATGCCAATACGTCGTGGGCAGCATAAATACCTAAAGTTGCTGTAAGACACTTCAGTAATTACCACATAAATTGCTTTTAAAAACTTGTTTAGAGCCGGATAGTGGACATTATTCATTGCCGCCTACCCTGTCTAGAGGCTGGAGTGCCTAACTGTGGATTGGGAGATCCTGGGTTCGAATCCCTTTAATTATGTATATTATCTTTCTCTCTTGTGACTTTGTCATTTCCTTGTAGGAATGGGTTGTGAAGAGTTGTCCAACCTACAAACGGGTACTTAGAAACTGTGAGTTCTGAGGAAGTCGGACTCCACATCAAATTACGGTTCAATTGGAAAAGTGGACCAGCGCACCCCGTGTTGATAGTCTGGCTGGCACAAGACAACAACTATATTCATGAGTTGCAAGAGAGGAAACTCTGAAAACTTGGGAGACTCTTAGGTATACTGTCCAAGGGGGTTAGGAATCCCATTACGTAATGACAAAAACCTTTGATATTCCAAGGATATTGAAAATCTAACCTTTTAGTACATAAAATATTTGTGTTTAAGTAAATGGTTAATTTTTGTTTGTCCAACAGTATCCGGCATTTACAATCGCAAGAACCTTTACTATGTACAGTGTTAACTTACAATAAGACCTCTATGAGCCCGAATTCTATAGTAATAGTAACTTTACATTTCTTATTATGTCTAAAAAATCTTGAAATAATGATGTTAGAGATTCATTCCTACTTCGCAATCTATGAATTTCCCTTAAAATTTTTCTTTTGTTTGGTAATCACTCAGAGAGTACTGGTCTTAAGAAAAAAGCAGTGATATTTCGTTTTTGAATGCGCTTTAAAATTTTCCTTCTGACGGATGGGGATTGTTTCTTTTCTGCCGTCTGGGGACGAGAGTTTCCGCCCCAGAGTTGAGATGCAAGCCCCGAAATCCAGTAACAAACTACTTTCGTACTTTACCGAAATGATCTTTAAATCCCCAAAGAATTCAGAAATATTAGTTTCCGAGAGTTTCAGCAAAACATTTTCTTCGAAAATGCCTTCTGCATTTTTTTTTTTTATTTCAAACTGATTTCTTCAAGATGAAAATGGTTTACCTGAAAACAATGTGTTATCCGATAGAAATAAAAGAATTTTCCTTAAGTGAGATAGATAATTTATTTGAGCTTTGTTGTGAATATATATATATAGATATATATATATATATATATATATATATATATATATATATATATATATATATATATATATATATATATAATGATAATTTGTATTTAATGCTTTTCTAAATGCTAAAACACAGAAATTTTTATTTTTATATTCATCATTTGTAAATGCTTTTAAATAAAACCTTTAGTTATAAAAAATATTTAATTTACAACATTTTCATTTAATTAATATGCAATTCCGTTTATTGGAGTGATGATACGCTGATAAAATCGAGTGTATATATTTAATGCTTTTTGGTTAGGAAATGAAACAGAATATATTTGAGGTATATTTGTCCCTTATATATGATGCGAGATTTCTGTATTTGTTAATGTCAGCATGTTATCATATTTTTCGGAAAATTTATAAATAATAAATAACTTTATCGACACATCGTTACATACATAGCTCAATAATATAAGGCAATATAAAATACTTCTTTTAAAATCAACTGTATCTTGTCTTCGCTGTTATGAGCCTGTAGATACTTAAGTCAAATTAACGAATCATGAGGAAGGAATTCAGAAAACTCTCAAGAACCCACTCAGGCAGAAATGTGTGAATACAGATTAAATGTGATATCCATTCAGGCAGAAAGGTATGTATGCAGAATAAATGTGACACCCACTCGGAAAGAAACACGTGCATGCAGATTAAATGTGACACCCACTAAGGCGGAAATGTGCGTATGCAGAATAAATGTGACACCCACTCAGGCAGAAACGCGTGCATGCAGATTAAATGTGACACCCACTCAGGCAGAAAGGCGTGCATGCAGAATAAATGTGACACCCACTCAGGCAGAAAGGCGTGTATGCAGAATAAATGTGACACATCCATTTATGTCTTCTCTACATCAGTGGTTGCAAAAAATTAATTTTCACGCGAGGCTTTTTACTTAGATAATTATTTTATCATTAAGTACTGTTTTATGTTTTAAGCAAAAGACTACATTTAGTTATGTAGTTATTGGTACCTATATTTAAAATACTTTTATCGGGTAAACATTCTGAAAATATATGTTCCCAAAAGTAATAATATTTAGATAAATAATAATGAGAACAAAAAATTAAGATGAAAAAGGCAATGTTTCACTAAACATATTATAAATTGTTTCAATGTGAAGTTCATAACATTCAAATGAAATTATTTGGAAAAGGGGATTTATGGAATTTCTAGCTGTTGAAACAGTATGACATGTAGGCTAACACTTCGGTATTTGATGTTTAAAAAATATTTTCTGTTCATCAAATACTAATGATGGATAATATTTCATGTTAACCATCATCATGCATCAGATTTTAAGCGGGATTATTCTTTAACATCAATGTTGTCATTCAGTTGTCAAAATCAAAAAGAAAATCTGCTGACTGCTCTCTGCCAAAATATTGACGAGAACTACAGATTAAAAACTTCCTCACAAAAAGTTATGTTTTTGAAGTAATATGTAAATGTGTTTCTAAAAAAACACTGAAAACCATAAAAACTCGGCAGAGTACCAAATATATAGGGTGTTCATTAATTATTGTCAAGGATTTCGTACCTCATAACCTTCAAATAAAAAATATTCCTCAAAAACCGATTATTCGTAACCATTCGTGTTCGTTCAAAAAATTTTACGCATTGCAATCTGGTAATTATGATGTCATAAATTAAAATGGCGTCCGTGCAAGAAAAAGCAATGTGTGTATTGTGATTTTTCATAACTAAGTTAGTCATAAAAAATTAACGTCGCTTCAGAACCACGTACCTGAAAGATCCTCCCTCTGATAATTCTATCAGACGCTGGTTAACACGATTTCAGGAAACTGATAGCGTTCTGCACCGAAAGAGAGTGGGAAGACCGATCACTTTGCAGGAAAATGTCGATCGCACCCATGAAACGCTTACCCGCAGTCCACAAAAATCAACAGGCATGTGCAGAAAATCAACAGGCATGTGCAAAAATCAACAGGCATGTGCAAAAATCAACAGGCATGTCCACAACATGTGCAGGCACATGTTGTGGAAGAGGTGGACCAATCCCATGGCCTCTGAGATCACCGGATTTAACGCCGCTGGACTTCTTCCAATAGGAATTTGTCAAGAATATTGTGTACCAGATCCTTGTGTCACCCCTTGAGGAACTGAAGTGCAGAATTGTTACTGCGATTCAAAATGTCACTCCACAAATGTCGGAGAACATTTGGAGGGAAATCGAGTTTCGTCTCGATGCAGCCATGTGCAAGTTTATTAATCTTTTCAAAATCATTAATAAAATTCTTTGAGTTGTAATTTACAAATACTTAATCGGTTTTTCCGTAATATCTTTTATTATGAGAAACAGAACTCCCGACAATAATTAATGAACTCCCTGTATATATTAAAGTTTCCGTTTTAAATATCTTACAAAAGCAACATACATTCAAAAGTGCCAAGCGTCAAAGATTATTTCAATTTCTTCTCGTTAAAATATATCATTTCTTTGTCCATTGTTGTAAAATCAAAATATTTTGTCATTACTTAAAATTTTCATATTTTGTCATTACTTAAAATTTTCATATTTTGTCATTACTTAAAATTACAGATCACAATTTAATTAGTATTAATTAAATTGTGATCTGTAATTCCAAATATTTAACAAATTAAATATAAATTATTTAAATTAATGTGTTTAATGAAAGGATTATAGATATTAACGAATATGAAACAAAAAATAATAACCGAAAGTTTTAATCGGTTTAAAATTTAAGAATCTATGAACAAAATAGAAGCAAATTAAATTATTTTAAAAGCTGCAATTTGCTTTTGAAGATTTAAATGTTCTTCATGAAGTGTCGCTTAAACTACTATTATAACTGGTTCTTACTTTTACTTTATTAAAAGACTTAAAAAAAGTGATTGATGATGATCTTTGTAAAACATTTGACATAGTTTTTTTGACAAACATCGAAAAGAAGAAAAATGTTAGGGATTATGAATCAATTCACACACACTTCCGGTAACACTGAATAAAATGTATAACAAGGAAAGGGACCTCTTCATTGACAACAGTAAAAATACAAGTTTTCTGTTGTGACCATTAGTAAAGTACACAACTGACCCCATTAGCACTTAAAATCTGTCTTAAGTGAAACAAGTTTTATGAATCAAAGTTTGTTATATGGTTGGACTTGATTCATAATTTAAGTATCTTTGTTCACATTTTCCTTCAGATTGTAATCATTTGTTCCACTTATGTCACTACAAACGGTATTAAGAATTTACTTTTTTCACTTGAGAGACTTGAAGTGTACAAATAGCTATCGTAAATAAGTTTATTCATTTTTTCACATTTCTCTTCTGCTACAGTAAATATCATAATATAAAGGCATTTTTTAATGACGCTGCTAAAATTCGCGACCTCACTTATTCTTGATAATGTCAAATACTGATCAGTAAATTCATAATTTAAAACCCGCGGACCAATAACAGAGAATTTTGTAAGTGTTAAATATTTATAAAAAAAATTTGACCTAATAGAACATAAAATATGTACCTAGTTAACAAAATGAAAGTGTTATTGCAATGGAATTGCGAAAGATGTATTAATAAGCAATAATAAATAGAAACTGTAAAAACAAAACAATCAAAAAATGGTATATGTATATCAAACTTTTAGCATTATGCATACTTAGTGGGATGGATGTTTCTGCTTACTTGAAAACAAATCTCAATAATAAAATCCAAATAAAATTATTAATATTATCGGAATAAATATCAAATAAAATAAAATATTTACACACATGATTAAGATTTAAGAGCATACCTGTCTTAACAAAACACCAATTTATGCAAAAAAATACTTCTTTAACAACGCAACTTATATATTTTATATTAAACTGAATACGTCCATAAGCCCACCTTTAAATGCTTGAACTAATGTACCTATGCGGCATACGTGAGAGTGAAATATCGGAAGAGTGCGAAACGAGACAGTAAAAAATATGCACAGCTGCAGTAATGCAACTTATGTGTTATTCTACGAAATAGCGTTTTTGTAATTTTTCACGTATTATACTGAATTGAAATATGTTTCAATGCATCTCAGATCACAACTTAACGTGATGAGTAAGTATATTTCACAATATTATAGGGAAAAGGAATTTTCTCGTTCACCGACCACCACTTTGGCGATCGCTGGTATAAATCATTGTGTAGCTTGATATATCAGCTGCAATGTCATTAAACCCTTCAAGCAATTGAAAGATGAACACTGCTTCCTTCAGTTCTACAGTTCGTTCGTTCGATTCCACATTTGGACTTGCATATTTGCAATGGCTTGGGAATCCACTTTAAGCTTTTGTGTATAAAAAATAAACTTAAGAATTGGTGGAACCTAACTTAGACTAAGTGCAAGAAAGCCTGCTGGGGCAACAAAAATAACTACAAGTTATTATATTTAATACAGAAAATTAGATGACATTACAAGTTTTTCTATTCCACAATTTTTACAACTGCATTGATTAAATAACTAATCCCGATTAAGGGTGGAACTCCATAACACATTGATAAATTGGTATAGAAATTTGTGTACTATCCAAAAGATAATTAGTAACATTTAACAATGCCTGTTCCCATTTTTTCCAAATTTAAAAACACTGGATTTTTCTCTGAAGTGTTATTTAAAGAATACAGTTTCTTGAACTTATAAATTCCAAAGAACCGCAAATCAGGAACTGTAATGAAAATTCTTGCTGACAAGTTATATTGAGTTTAAAAATATTTTAGAATGAACAAAACACATTTGGGGTCCAAAACGGTTATTATCTGGAATAGCTGTTATCCTCTTAATTGAATAAATAATTAAGTTAAATTATATAAAAATTTTTGTTTTTATTAATTTACAATTTTTACTCATCTTAGAGAAAACCTTTGAAAGGAAATTTGAATATATATCTCCTTATTATAACTTTTTAAGTTTAAGTGATTTGCATCATTAAGCTTAATTTGCATTATATCTAAATTCCTTTTTTCTCTTTTGTTGTTACTTATGACACTTGGACAAGCCAAGACGTTGGCTATTCGTATTAGTAGTATGCGGCGTTTGTTTAACTGGAGCCCCACGCAGGTGAAGGTACGATTTTTCTCTAAACTTCCTCCGATAGATGGCACCACTAGAGGATTCACTCCCGCAATTTTGACATTGATTTGAAGAAGGATAAAATTTTACCCTTGAAGATCTGAAGAAGGATGAAATTTTCTTCACTTATGGTAACTGCTCAACGACCGCCCAAAGAGCTTTCGATTTCACAGATTTAACGAGCATGTATATCGTATGTACTCGGTGAGTCAATGGTGGCATTGAGAATCGAACCCCAGTCTTTCGGATGTAAGGCCAATGCCCTAATTAATAAGCTACCACAGCCTTTTATATTTTCATATTTTCTTCCATTTTTCAGCTGAATGTTAAATGATGTAGTAAATGAAATCATGCATTTATCTGAAGCCTTATTTACATGTCATTTGTGGTATATTTTCGATGTAGTTAACTTCACTGTCTCTATACTAGTTTATATGGAAAACAGGTAAAAAAATTATATATAACGAGAATAAAGTACAGTTGCATTTTTATCGAAATAAATAAAAATGAATGAGAAATCTAAGTAAATATTTACCACTTTTTAACATTTGAGATGAAAGTTAGGAATGAAATTTATCATGTCAGCTTTTTTAATTTCAGCTTTTATGTGACAGGCTGAAATTTTAATTTCAGCTTTTATATGACAGGAATAGCATAGAAGCTGGAAATTAATATCTGAATTACAGTAACCTATTTTTATAAATAATTAAATAATATAATTACTTATAACAATAGAAAACATAAGAAAAAGAAGAATAGAAATTAAAGATGATGATTTTTCGCATTCTACTTCTGAGCTTTACAATGTTTTCTGTCTTGCTTTTACAAAGATACTTTATAATTTTTGTTTGCTTTATTTTTTTAATGTGTGTTATCAATTTATTTCCTTAATCAATTATTTATACGTTGAAGTTTTAACTACGATGCTTTTTACGCTTTAATATACTGCATTTACTTTAAGATGCATTTCTCATATTTCGTAAAATATTGGTATGTTTTTCAATAAAAAAAAATTAGGTGTAGAGATTATTATAAAAATACCAGATATATGATCTTTGACATAATTAAAGTCATGGATAATTTGACTTTGAAGACTAAATTATTATAATATACTTGGCGAAAACGCGTATATCTCTATGCAGCAATATTTTGAGTTTATGGAAACATTTGAGGTAAAGTTAAAAAGGCACAGATGCCTTATAATCCAGCATGCCAAATTTGAATTTTAGTGATTTTTTGGCGGATTTTCTTATTTATCTGACAACCTGGTTTTTATTACATCATAGAGATGGAGATTCAGGAGAGCTATGTAGAAAATTATGTAGAAAAAAAATAAATAAAATTTTTCATAGTATTTGCTTCATCTTGGTATCATTTTTTCGTCGCCAAAAAAATTCAGATTTGGGTATACTGGATTATACTGCAGCTGTGCCATTAAAAATATAATTTTTTGGCTATAGACCCGATTATTAACCACTAATACTTGACAATTGTACTTTCTTAACATATTCCAGAGTTCGTGTATTCCTGAAAAGATTCGCAAATTTTCCTTCAGATACTTAAACTACGTATTCGAATAAAAAAATGCATTTTTTTTCAATCTTTCCACTTTAACATAAATTAGTTTGGCAACCCATGTAAACAGCAATCGATTTATAACTTAATCAATATTCAATAATCTGTAAACCCTCATAAAAACAAGAATTTAGAATTTGTTAATTTTCCATTATATTTTTAAGCAACAATAATTAAAGCTTTTTTTCATGAATTGCAACATTTCAGCTTGCGTTCTAATCGGAAGAATCTAAAAGGAACATGCATTAGTCCCCGATACCGATGCAACTGAAATCGATATGAAACATGGATTTTCTGACATGTTGTTGTGTGAGTCAATTAATCGATTTCTGGTTTCGATTAAGTGTAGAAAAGTGTTTCTCCGATACGAACTGCATTTATCTTTTAAGTGAGAAAAAAAATCACTTCTTGCTGGAATAGCAGAAAGAAATTTCCTGCCGAACCTTCATCGAATAAAATAATTTCAAAATCAATTATTACGAAATCTGAAATTAATAATTGAGTAAAACTAAAAGTCAATGACCATCCTCATTAAAATCGCAGTCTGAGTGATTAGTTTTAACCATAAAAATGACAGATTTCAGATATTTATTTATTTTTTTTTATTAATTTCATTTTTAACTTGTCGAACCGAGTGGATTTTAATAGTATAATTTTCTAGAAATTCTTTTTCTTATAAAATTGATTTAGTAACGTAAAATAGTTTTGTGATTTTTTCAATTATATATGTAATAAATCTTATAATTAGTATTTGTACAGCGAATGAAATAAAAGTTTCCTTTCAGTGTGACAAACAATTGTAGAAATGTAAAATGCAATGTGCTGATACAATGCGAAAATATCAAATATAAAGTAAATGATTGTTTTAAAAATGAATGATCATTTTAAATCATTAATATAATTTCCTGCATATGTTTTTCTTTAAAGTCATTTGAATTTGATTTTATTTATATGACGAAACGATACACAGTTTACTATTTGCATGTATTTAGTTGTAAAATCATATTTCTCAACCGAAGTGATTACCTGGATTCATTATTCCTAAATTAATATATATTAAAAATAAGAAATAATTATCATTAACTATGTACTCTTTAATATTTTAAATTTTATTTCATATTTTTAAACAACTAAATAATTTTTGCATTTTTCAGGTGCATACGACACAATTGGATCTATGCGGTTTTAAAAATCAGTAAAATCTCAAATATTTATCAAATCATTTTAATGTTGTTTATAAAAGTTTAAATTCATTTGTTAAATGCAATTGTATATATTAAGCAACAGTGAAAACTTTGAATTCAATAAAGATATTTTTTCTGCTTATGAAAAATGTTTAAAGAATTATAATCATCGATTTTCACTCTTTTTACAATTGAAAATGTCTGTATTAATATGTAAAGTTTACATACTGAAATGTTTATTAAAGAAAATATGATTAATTAAAAATCTACGTTTGACTACGAACACATAATGCAAAATATAAACAAATTTGAAAGGTTTTTTGTGAATATTTTCAAGTGTCAAATTTCTCGAAAGAGATTTAAAACTGAATCAGTCTAATTTTGAAATAGTTGTTGTTATTCTTTAACAAAATTAAGTCGTAATTTACATTATTGCCAATAATAAATCAATAACCATCATAAAGATACTAATTGCTTACTTAATCTAATAAGCCAAATAGGTACTAGGAAAAATGTCTTCAACGTCAAATTCAAAAAAAAAAAATTAAGTTAAATTTTATTAATTTTGAAACAAGTACAGTTTATCTTACGAAATTCCTACGTAATTTCTATCATTTTGATCACAAATCAATATTAAAATAATTACTATAAAATTATTAGAAACAATAACAAAATAGATGCATAAAAATAATAAAATCAATTTTCATTGAAGTGCACTAATAATTCTGTCAAAATAAATTTTGTGATAAACTAAAAAACGTTTTGAATATCGTTAAATAATCATTAATCACATAGGATTATTAGAGGAAATAATGAATGCAACACACATTGTAGAAGTGAAACATGCTAGACCAATTTTATTTTACTCAACAATTTAAACTGCAGTTTATTTGCGAAGGCAAAATAAATCCAAGCATTTTCTTAAACAAGATTATATAAAGGATTGTTTAAATTACTTCATTTATATTTAAAAAATGTAATATGCGTTCTCATTAACAATAAAAATAAAAAGATTTTTACAGTGTCACATAATCTTTACATGATTTAAAAAAAAATAGGAGTTAACCAGTTAAATGTATCAGAATGAATACCATAAAGTGAATGAAATATAAGTATTTGCTAATAGTAACTTAATATTAATGTACTTAAAAAATAATTAAGTGTACATTTAAAAAATATTTGCATAACATGTACCTCAGAAGTGAATTTATATCACTCGAAATTCTAATTATTAATGTTAATAATTCGAATTACTATTCTCTTATATTTATTATCCTATTTTGTTCTTAATGTCTAACGCGTTGTGTAAACATTTTTCAAAATTATATAAAGAAATAATTTCTTGTTGTATTAAGAAGGTGTAGAGTCATTTTTCTCATTTCTTTAAGCATATTAATAATTTTTATGCTCTGTGTATTTAAGATATGCACACACATTGCCCAAAGCGCTAGACGTGCTAGTGTGCTTTTACGAGATCGAATAAGTACTTACACCGATAAATAAAATTACTAAGCAAACAAGAAAACTCTTGGGGTTTATAATGACTCAAAACAACATGATCTGAAGAAAGTGTAGCCTATTATTAACCTTCGAAGTAATCTCCATCGGCATCCAGCCCCTTCTGTCAATGTTAGTTGTGCTATCACCTTACATAAAACTCGTGGGTCTGGGACGCAAAAAAGTCGTTGAGTACTTAGTGCAAGTCTGCTTCATTGGTAAGGGATTTTCCACGAAGATGACTGTCAAGGTTATGGAAGAGGTAATCTGATAGTGCAAGGAAAGGTTAATAAGGAGGGCGGTGCAAAATCTCCATACCAAGTCACTGTATGGTATTTCCGGCCACCCACGTGACATGTAGCCTCACGTTATCGGCCAAAAACAGTACACCCTTGCGATTACCCAATGCTGGCTCCTTCTGTTGTAATACATGTTCCACACGTTCCAATTGCTGGGAGTACAAGTCCGCAGTGTCCGATTGGCCCGTTGGTAACAGATTACAGTAGAACACTTGACAACTAGTATACCAGACACTAGCTTCGTCACAGAGAGACTTATTCCTCAACCCGCATTAGGAAACCAATGCTTTGCCTTCCGTTCATGCACAGCATTATCCCTAAACGCTTGATTTCTTTGTGTTCACTACTGTACGAGCTATGATAAATGAATGTGCGTGGTGGACCTGTATTAAAAAAAAAACTGATATTCCAACTTTTCACTGACCGGTGTCTCAACCACGTATACATTAATTTGCATAGTTATTCTAACTTCATTAAATGGCAACGCGAAAACTGCAAGAACTTTCTTGTTTTCCTTATAAAGATCCATAGCTTAAAGCTCAGTAGAAAACAAAACAATGTATTCAAATGCATGTTTTTGACTTCAAAAATCTCTCAAAAATAGGATTTAAATAAAGTACGCAAGCTTTTAAATTCTGTTATCAAGATTTTTAGATAGAAAAGTATAAGGGGATATTTGAAAGTGTCAGATGAACGTAATTAATCTGATTCCAACTTAACATTAAACATCACTCAAAGAGAAAATTTAATTTCATACAACCATAGCAAATGGTTAATACATCTTGTGACTGCTTTTCGATACAGAACATGCAACCGTAATCAGCTACAAATCATTTATTTTGCCAACAGGATGAAATTCCAAACTAAATCTGGAACAGAATAACTCAGAGAAAGTTATCAGGTTGATCTTTAAACATGAATGTCAATACTATGCTTTCCGTTAAGGGATTAAGACTACTTAAGAATTGAAAAGGATACTTCCTTAAATTCATTTGAAAAGTTTTTGGTGGTAATTGTTGTTTATTGAATATCAAGGTTCGATATTAAATGTACTATCAGCGGTATTTTTATGTGCAAAAAACTATAAGCCCCTTATTACTTTGACCCCTCATTAATTCCGGGAAGACTGCATTACAAACGAAGTGTGATCGATTCATTAATAGGAACCAATATGGTGAATGGACGCAGTTGTATATTACTTATAATTTCAATTTATTATCTCAATAATGTGTTATAAGTTCGAAAATATGAGATTGATTATTATTCTGTTCAGGCCAAAATATGAGAGTTATTCTTATTCTGGCAAAAATATGAGATTGATTCTTTTTCTGTTCTGGTGAAAAGATTAGAATTATTCTTATTCTGACGAGAATATGAGATTGAGATTTTAAGGACATTTATTGGTTGCAGAATAATTTAGGATAAAATAGCTAATAAACTATGTAACAAATTACTCTGCAATTAGTAGATTTCTTTTAATTCATGGCAACGGTGGATCTTATGTAGCTGTATTAAGAGGAAAGTGCTTTAAATCGAAACGGTTTAATATATGGAGCAGACATCATGTTTTCCTGACGGAAATCTGATTGAACAGATTTAGCACACATTGCTGCAAGATTAAAAATCACTGGGTGTTTTGGAAGTGGATTACTAATCAACTTAATTCTGAACCTGGTTATCTCTTTCCGAAAGCGATCATATGGCCAATCAAAAACCATATATAATATAGCAGCGAAATAGTCAGCCATCTGGTTTTTGGTTCAACAATTCTAGTGTTCGATTAACACCTTCGACTTGGATGCTTGTAGTGGCTCGAAATATAAAGACTTAAGTTTTGGTCTCATCAGCAAATTTCATTGCTTAATTTCAAGTGTGTGTGTGTGTGTGTGTGTGTGTGTGTGTGTGTGTGTGTGTGTGTGTGTGTGTGTGATCATAATATTACAAAAGTATTTACTTTATTTATAATACGTAACATATTGGTTAGTTTGATGAGTATTGATTGAGTTCTATAGAAAAGACACTGAAAATAATGAAAAGAATAAACTCGTGTAGTTAAACTTGTGAAAATAATAAAAAATTGTAACAGCATGAAGAAATCACGAGAATTGAAAGAATTTTGATATTAAATTTATATCTGATAATCATAGAACAAATATATAACAGTATTTATAAAAATAACTGGTTAATGTTTCAAACTAAGAATAATCTGTATCAGAAATCCCAATATTCGGTGTGGTGACCAAGGTTTTGTACTGGATGGCCAAAAACTGGCTTCAACATCAGTGCTGGCTATTAAAGTACCGACAATGCGTACTAGAGGAGTGCGAGAGTTATATCCAACACCGCCCCATACTAAAATACCCGGTGCAGGGTCAGCGTGGCGGTGCCTAACGCAGCTGTTAAGCATCCTCTCTCCAACATGTCTCCAGACTCGAATGCAAACATCGTGGTGTTGCAGACAGAAGCGCGGTTCGTCAGTAAAGACAATTTTATTCCATTCTTCTGTCCACATCAAAAATATAATAATTTCTAATACCACATGTTTAGAGACGAACATTAAAATAAATGTTCCATTCATATGAAAATCATTTTTTGAGCCACTTTCTGCAGAACAAGTTTGGTATCATGGATTATGACACACCCACTTACAACATAATGGTTATTACCAAAACACTTTAAATATTATCTCTGAAATATTAATCCCTATAAGCGTATTCAATCATGGCAATATTTTTCAAAAGATATTTATTCCATCTGAATTTGTGAAAAACCTTCATGTGCTTTATGACTTAAAATTTACCTCGTTCATTAGTTTCATGAAATAGGTAAATTTCAACAAGAGTTTTATTTATTTTGTAAGAATTTGTGAAGAAAGAGTTCAATATTTGATTACTCCATAATATTGAAACTGATTTTGTACATTATAATTTCTAAAACCTGATGCATTTTTACAGGCAGGTAACAGGAAGGTGATGCAATTTAGATTCAATTTTATAACTTGAGAAACCTTTCCTCTGAAGATCTTGGAATAAAGCCATCAACAGTACTCTATCATAAAGGACTAATAACTATACACAATTATAGATAGCAGTATACATATGATTTATTTCATGCGATTTGAATATGGTTTCGACAATGGTGTTGCTCACCACATGGCATATGCAAACTAACTTAATGAGAATTAGACAATGGTCAGAAAATAACTCATAGCTTCAAATCAGATGTGAAAGACCTTTCAAAATTTTACATGAAGAAAATGGAATCACAATCAAGTTTACGTACTCCAGTTGCCCTTAGTGAATACGAAGGATTTTAACTAAATTGTAAATTATCCGGTGAAAAAATTGTGACGCACAATTCTCATTCAAACTCCCTCATGACTACAAATATAGAGCACAGTTTTCAATGTTTCCGCAGAATTTTACATTAAACTCACTGAAACATTTGATCATAAATGGAATACTTATTTGTGATAATTTAGTTTTTGAAATAAATATTATTAATACTTATATTTCTGAACTAATGATATTTACCGATAAATTTTGTTTACATTTGTATACTTAATCTAAGAAATTAGAGTATCAAATAATAAATCATAAGAAACCATTAAAGATTATAAGAAATTACCAAAATATTGGTTAGAATTTTGTTTGGAATTGTAATCTGCTGATATATTTCCGAATTTTGTCCTTGGCGATGCGGGGTGCGTCCAAATAAGATTCAACTTTTACGATCAACTATTCTGAATGTTTCCACTGAGTAAGCAGAAGATGGTAAGAGAAATAACAAATGTCTTGATGTTGACGGTTAGAGGAATAACAAATATCTTGTTGTTAGACGTCCACTAATCATTAATTAAGCATGAAGTCAGCAGCTATCCTGCTTGGCAAAATTTAAAAAGACAGTGACTCAATCAACGACTGAAAATAATGCAATTTAAAACTGCTGTCTATCACTGTTTGTCACCAATTTTATTTTATAAATCTGGACAATTTATCGCATCTCACGTCGTTAATAATGCTCAAATACCTGACGCTTTTGTTTTCTTCTCGTATCAAACTCACATTTGTTTCTTTGAGCTCACGAACAAGTGACGAACACGTAATTCAGAAATACTTATTTCGAGATGCTTTTTGATTAAGGTGCTTATATCTGCAGCTTTTACCAACCACGATAAACATGAAATCATAATATCTTCCATTATATAAACAAATTACATATCGTTCGCACTGGATTTCTTACAGTTATTTACAATTATGTTGTTGTTGCTTACGACACTTAGACCAAGCTCACTAAGACGTTGGCTATGGGAATTTAAGTCAGTAGGGTGCATCTTTCGTGTAACCAGAGCACCATGAAAGTAAAAATACGTCTTTGCTCTAAGACGTCTCCGACAGATAGCACCATCAAAGGATCCACTCTCTTAATTTTGACATTGTTCTGGTGGGGGAGGAAATTTTCTCCAGACCATGACTCCCATGGTAACTGCTCAACGACTGCCCACAGGACTTATGATTCCACAAATTTAATGAGTAGGTTTGTCGCATATACTCGGTGGATCTTTGGCGGCAGCGGAAATTGAACCCCACCCTACTGGACGGAAAGCCTATGCCCTAACCACTAGGCTACCATGGCCCTATTTACAGTTATATTTACAAAAGAATTATAGTGAATTTGGAAGGATTTATTAAACGCGACTCTAAGCATTGCACACAACTAACCTGTTGATACAGTAATAGCAACGCGATCCTGGTGATACTTTTGCAGAAAGAAAGTCAACTGACGGCATGGATTTATATTTGACTTCATTTCTGGTGTTGGTTTCCTTTTAGCAAAACATATCTTCATGTACCCTTGTAGAAATAACCAAATGAAAAAAAAAAAAGATTTATACTTGTACTTCTTAAGATAATATGAACTTTCTTAAAAACATTGTACTGGAGGGTAAGTTCAGTATATGTGTATATTCCAAGATTCTACATTCACTTTAAGGAATTTAGATTAGTCCATGACAAAAACAGTAATTATATTCTTGTCAGAAAAATTTGGCGTACAAACACACTGTAATCATTATACAGAGAATAGAAGTATATTAAAATGTTAACATTAATTATATTTTTATAAAAACTTTTTTTTCAACAATTCCCGAACTATCATTAACAATCTCAAAAAGATAGCTCACTGAATATGTCTGTCTGTAGTTGATAAATTCAAAAACCATACATCCAATCACCGTGAAAATTTGGGATATTGTTAAGTATATCCGTAGGAAAGTTTTTAAATTTTTTTTCTTCTAAAATTAGAGTTGTGGTCCTAGGTGGTCCCGATCAAATATCTCAAAAATATGAAAATAACATTTAATTAGTTATATTTGTTAAAAGTGTAACCATGAATAAATTGAAAAATTAAACTTTTATCCATGAAATTTTCTTATAGAATTTATAAAACAAATTAAACATTAAAAATGACATACCCTAATAACTGTTGTAATACGAATGAAAATATATATCACAAGGTTAGTATATATAAAATATTGAATCATTCTATTTATATATTTCAATTATTGCCTGAATATTACATAAATTATATTAAAATTTAAAATATTTTAAATGCATTAATTGTATTTCCTTTAAGATTTCAACTATTTATCTTAATTTAAATTACAAAAAACAATGTTAATGCGTTTAACGTTCGATTTTTCGTCAGCAAATTCTAATAAATACGAAAATTCAGTCGAAAAACTTTTATAATTATTATTGCATGAATGAAATAAAAATATCGATTTCCAGCAGAAGAAAATATTTGGAAATACGTTTTATTTAACTCTACAATTATGCCAAAACGAAGTGCCATTAGTCGATCCACAAATCAAGCAAAAAGGAGAGAAGAACGATCCTTAGAAACAACTGAGCAGAGACAAGCTAGGCAAGAAAGAGACCGAGTTCACACTGCTCTTCAGTATGAGTGAGGCAAGTAAGGCAACAAAGGAATCGAATTCGCAGTACACAAACAAGATGAACGATACATACTGATTTGAATTTATGTGGTTTCTCAATTACAATCCCCTTTACAATTAGTCTTCATCCAAGTGTAATTACTGGAAAAACGGATAAAAAGTGTACGTATTGTGTGGTGCTCGAAAATTTAAAAATGAGACACAGTTGGAAAAATTAAGTTACCGAACTTGCATTCACCATCTGAAACATTATTAACTTTAGTATCAGATGAAACAAGTCAATCAAAAAAAATGTTTTTTAAATATACGCATATTATGTTCCGAACGATGTCATGCTTCCAAATGACATCGTTCCGAACAATGAATATCGTTAACGCAAATTATATGACAACATTTAAAGGGCAAATTTATCATCATGCTAGATCACTACTACCCTTGCCAATTGCTGATCACAAATATCTTCAGATATATTTTTTAGAAATTACTGATGAACAAATCAACAAACGGCGTCATCTGAATATGAGCACTAAACGAGAGATTATCGCTGAATTAAAAAAAATGTTTGAACAACATAACATGCATTAGTTAAATTTTGTAATGCCATCTGACGATTATAAAGTAATAATAAAGGCAGATGAAACTATTGGTCAACATCTAAGACAATTCAAAGCACCAACGATCGCTGAAGTGGCAAAAGTCATAGTTGGTGAAGAATTTAATTCTCGTGATATAATTCTTTATCGTAGAAATGGAGACGTCTATCAATTTGTATCAGAAACACATTGTTCATATGATGCATTGCAATGTCCATTTTAAGTCCATTTGTTTGGTAGAATTAATCTATCATATCAACAAAACATAGTTTGTTTATTCTAGATTATTATATTGCCACCAGAGTTAAAATGAATTATTAGTAAGAAATAAATGCAGACAATATTTCATTACCTACAAGATCTAAAAAAGAGAGGCTAAAAAAATTAAGATTAATTTTCAAATATCGTTTCAATTTGTTCCTGTACGCAAACTGTTTCTGATAACATTTTGCATAATTTTTAATTATTATTATTACTTGAAAACAATGAGTGTTATTTTTCTGAAATTGTGACTGATATTTAAGAAATTGTTAAAGAGAAGCTTTGTATGAAAATAGAGTTAATATTGACTCATAATTTACATTTATTCTCTGTAACGTAATGTTTACTGTGAGTTTGTACCCACACACACAGACGTTTTCTGGCTGGTGTATATATTAATTACGAATAATTAGACAGAACTTCATACTTGCAATTGAAAGTATGAGTCAGTCATTTAATTTTTCAAAATAGGTTGTCATCAACTTTTCTGTGTTTCTTCATACTTTGCTTTCTATTGTCAAGCAAAGCTTGCCAAAAGAATTATAAAAAATTGTGATTTAAGTAATGTACGATTTAATTTTTTTTTTTGATAATTGTGTTAAATGTTTAAGCAATACAAATAAAATAACATTTTCTGAAAAATGTTGAAGATTCCGAATAAATAGTAGTTTTTAAATAAGGAGATTTTAACTACATCATTAAAGAACACTGGTTGGCTAGAATGTTAAAAGTTTTAGGACTAATTAATAGACAAATTAACCTAACAAAAAAGAAAGACACAACTGAAAAATCCAGCTGAATTTTTAAGGGATTCCATATTTTATATATATATGTATACTTTTGATATAAACAATATTAAAATTCATTTGGTCTAACATTTGATAAAGAAATAGTTTTTCCTTAAAACAATAAATCATCATTGTGTATATTTTAAATTTAAAAATTCCTATTCACAGACTGATTTGATTTCAAAACATTCAGAACAAATACGAGATTTTATTTTTTGTTGAATACTCGTATTAACTTTCTTTACTTTTACACTAACAGCTCGAAAACTAAATTAGGTAATATAACCTTATTTATATTTGCTTTGTTTTTATTTAAGTGAGGCAATATAATAATATTTATTTTTAATTTTCAAATAAATTTGGGTTATATCAAAAATATAATAGTAAGAAAAATTAACTCAAACAGTGTAGAACACAAAAAAACAATTACTATTTTAAAATGTAAAAATACTCTCGTGTCTTAATATATATATATATATATATATATATATATATATATATATATATATATATATATATATATATAATGCATATAATACTATTGTTTTGTAGCCAAATATACATTATTTGATTACAAAATAACAGTTTTTTCGAAATCGAACCTCATGCATTGAAAACAGATTTATACATCTTTCCTCAAACACATATTCAACACTAGTCAAAGTTTCGACAGAAAATATCGATATTTATTTGTCGATCTATCTCATTTACTACTTCACCAATTTCCATTAAAGAATAGAAGAATTTAGAGAAAGTCCTCTTATCTTACGCTCTTCAAAACTCGGAATGCTCAAAGAGTCTCGCGTCCCTTTTCAATTCAGAACTTCCCCAGACACTCGTGTTCGCTCAAGGATAAGTGTTCAAATATGCCAGATTCCAAAATGCAAACAACGAAACTGCTTCTGATTTGTCAAGTGAAAACTACCGGTTGCAGCGGAACTTTCATTTACTTTTGTCTTCGAGTTCTCCTTTATCGTTTGCTCGTAATTAGAATTTTTGGCTGTAACTATTCTACTCGAATAAAGTTATATATATATGTGTGTGTGTGTGTGCGTGTGTAAGTGTAATGCAAAACTACATTGTTTCTTGACAGATCTTCAGAGTTGCTTTAATACTAATGGGGAAAATGAATAAAATTTGGAAAAAAATCTCTTAGAGTTTAAAAGTTTAATCTTTTTCTTAATAAAGACCCATATATATCACAAAAAGACCCATATATATCACAAAATGAATTCCAAAGTTTAATAAATTTAGAATATGCTTACAATTTTGTATAATTAATATTCTTTTGCATTTCACTAAATTTATAATTTCATTTTTTTTTTTTTTTTTTGGTTGTTAAGATTTTCTTATTTAATTTATCTGGATACTCCTTCGCTCAATAAAACTTGTGTATTTATAAAAACATTACTTTATTTTCAGATTTATTTATTACTGTACAACTTATTGATATGTTTGGCAGAACACAAGGTGATATTTTTTATTTTAAGTTCAACAAACTATTTTATTGGGAATCAAATATTTCTAGAATTTTTAGGAATGCTATATTTTGAGTATTAAATTGCATTTAAAATATTTGTCATAAATTCATTTGAAATCAGATTGAACGTTCAATTTAAAATAAATAAACATAATAATAACCTTATCAAATTTATTTTCAGTAATATAAGAAGTAGGGAATTTTCGGTAAGATTGAAATAATTCGTAGTTTTAACAACTACGGAAGAGTCATCCAGGCATTGTAGTTCTTGCAAGAATCATAATTAAACCTTCTGAAACTTTAAATTTACATCACACATATTCTATTTAAATTACTAAATTTACATGATATATTATTTTTTTTATTTTTTGGCAACTATGCCCTTCTTCCATTTTAAGTAAATAGAAGTTTTGTGATTTTCTAGCTTTGATTATATTTTTTATTTCTATTTTGGAATTGCGCATACTGCTAGGACATCTTGTCCTCTCTATTGCCTTGATGTTATCTTGATATACATTTTGACATGTTTTTAGGAACCTTTTTTATTTTACAGACACTCTTCGAAAGAAAAGTTTAAGCCTTTATCCAAGCCTGAATACATTTTTCAGAGTGTTTTTTCATTTCGCCTGTCTGTCCATTTCCCTCCTGATGACAAAAGTGGTATTTATGATTTTTAGCTTCCGAAATTTTGATTTGCAGTTTATGTTTCATTTAATTATATGATATTTAAATTTGTCTTGTTTATATTCTTTAACTGTTTTTCTGCTATTGTTCGGAATGTTGACTTATCAGTGGATCAGGGATTGTGCCTATTTTCATTAATCCAACAAGAGAAACGGAAACTGCGAGTCAGTGAAACGCGTGTCTCTGATTTCAGACATACATGATTGTATTCTTCCAGACACGGCTTCCACACTGTTTCACTTCACATCATTGCCGTGGAATTTTGAGACAACTGTGAGCAGCCACATCTTTTGGGCCATTGCTGTTGTTGCACCAACATCCTCCCCTGTACCTAGCCCTGAGTTGGGCTCTACCAGTTAAATAGAAGCAGCAAAGAAGAGCCATCGTGATTTTGAAGCATGGACCAAGCAGAAGACCCCCAATATTTGTTCTGTCATCCCCCAGAGACATCATTTCACTTGGAGGACATTGCGACCACGCCAGTTTTAACGTGCCCAATCACCTTTTGCGAACATGTTGGATCTTCGGTTGAACTGGGATTCCAACTCACTACCATCCGATAATAAGACCGAAACTCTAAGCAGCCAATCTACGGCGTCCCTTCTCTTGATCCAGCATGATTCCCTGTACCTATCTCTGAGTAGGGTTCTACCAGTTAGAGACAGAAGCTGTCTGTAAAAGTATTCGTGATATTGGAGCAGGGACCAAGCAGATGATCTCTTGGGTAGCCTAGTGATTAGGTTATCAGCTTTCGATCTAAAAGATCTGGATTCCATTCCCACTGCCGCCAAAGACATACTGCATATATGTTATATACGTGCTCGTTAAATCCATGGAATCGAAAATCCTGTGGTCGGTCGTTGAACATTACCATGGGATAAAATTTCCTCTCTCTCCTGAACTAGATCAAAATTGAGGAAGTGTATTCTCTGGTGGTACCATTTATTGGAGTAATGTCCTGCTTTCATTTTCATGGTGATGTAATTAAACGAAAGACGCACTCTTCTAATTTAATTGCGCATAGTCGTCGGTTTGCAAGCTTGGCTTGTCTAAGCGTCATAAGTTACAATAACACAGTGATCTTTTATAAGTGTTGTTTCCCTTTCGCAACTTTTATCAGTTATCTTAATGATAACATTGACGACCTCCGTTTGAGACTGTTCAATAACTCTCCATCGCATTTCATCGCTTATAATATTCAGTGTATTCACTATAAACTACATTCAATGCAGACATGATTGTTTTGTTTGAAAAAAGGAATAATAAACGCAATTTTGCGATTTTCAGAAAAACTTTTATTGCTCAAATTCCCACCATCTACACTAAAATATTCCCCTTCGTCTTTTCTTTAAAAAGATCATCACTAAACAGACCATAAATTTTAATTGTGTAACATTAAATCAAAATAATAGAATTTCTTCGTATATTTATAAAATCATTTATTTGTAAATTTGATTTTGGATTCCAAATTAGTAATTTATGTTTAGAACACACTAAAACATGCTTTCCTTTAATTTTATACATATGCATTTGAGTAGGCAAAACTATGTATAGTAACATTAAGAAATTATGTTTAATTTTATCAGGACTTCATGTCACCAGTATTAGAATACAGTTTCATAAAATGTTTTCATAATTTTTTTCAGTGAGAATTTGAATTTCATTTTGAAAAGAGAAACACTATATTACGACATTGTGACTTTGAATGGTAATACAGTTCAAATCTTAAAATAGAGACAAAATTGGTGAAAATCTGTTTTATTTTAAAGTGTCATGGTTGATAAGGTATAATATTCCTTCTTTGCTTTACAACATTTTGTATAAAATTTAATGCAGTCTGAAATCTATATTTTTGTATATCATTTGTATCACAATTTTTAAATTGGCATACTTAACGCAAATTTTTATTAGAACTCTCTCTTTATAAAATATGACAATAATATCTAATATTGTGGTTCATTGTGATAATATCCAAAACACGATATTTATGTTATCAATTATCATAAATATAATAGACAATAATTAGTGAATTCAAAATCTTACTTTAACCATTTATTCAGCGACATTTTATGAATGGAAGTTGTTAAATTTGTTGTTAAAATTTCCAAATAATTTTCAATCTAGATGTAATTTTTACTTTATTATGTTAAAAAGCATCCCATTTTTCTTTTAACTTTTTATGTATTTAATATGAATTTTGTTTATTATTTTTTAGTCATTTTTTTAATATTAAGATGAAAATCAGTAGAGAATCAAAATAATTTAATAATTTTTGTTCTTAATTGGTTAAATCACGATACGATTACAAAACCATCATAATTCATTCTTTTGTATATTTCTCTTTAAGCGGTGAGAAAATACATTTGCATTGTTAAATATAAGAAGCTGTCAGCGGAGAGCAGCTATAAATGTGTGAAAGTTTTTAAAAAGTATTACACATGAGTAACTATGAGGTAAACAAGTAAGTTTTTGTTGCCATTTTCACTTTGTCCTTAAATCAAGTGAGTATAATTATGCAAATTAGTGTATGACGTGGTTGGGACATCGGAGAGTAGGAATACCAGTCGTTATAAAAGCAGGTCCACCACGCACAGTCATCAATCGTATCTCGTACAGTAGGGAAGAGAAATGGACTTTATGCATAGTTTGCTTTAAGACTTCGCAGCAACTTCATCAGCTGCTGCACCAAGTAGCCGAAAATGTCAAGCGCTTGGAGATAGTTCTGTGAATGAACGTACGTCGAGGTACCGGTTTCACAAATTCGAGTCGGGAGATTCGTCCCTCTGTGATGTAGCAAGTGTCTGTCGTCAAGTGGTTCTCTATGAGCTGCTACCAATGTTGCTGCATCCACAGCGGATTTTTACTAGCACTAATTGGAACGTGTGAACAGAAAGAGCCATAAAGCGATGGTGCATTGTTTTGGGTGAATAATATGCAGCTGCTTCTAGCACTGGTGAGAGGAATACCACACAGTGACCTGATTGGGAGACTTTGTGTCATCCTCCTTATTCATCTAATATAGCACCTCATCCATTCCATGGACAATCATCTTAGTCGAAAATCCTACGCAAGGGGATTACACAACTGGCGACACGTTTTCAGAAAGTGTGATTTTTTTCGAGGACTTATAGTCTACACTTTTTGTAGGTTATGTTTCTTTTGGGTCATCAAAATCAACAAGACCTTTTTATATTTACCTTGTATAAACATGGTTTTATTATGTTACAAATTCTGCGTATTAAAACAAATTTTCTATAGTTATTATTTTACAAAATAATTATAAAAAAATTTTTGTTGTAAAAAATCTCTAGTTGCGTAATTACTAATTTATTTTTGTTTGAATGTGTCTGCTTTATTATTTTATTTAAACTTTTCAAAAATACTTTTCTTTTGTGACAAGAATGAAATTAAGGTTTTTCTCAAAATTCTTGATAATATTTGTTATTTTATGTTTTATATCGCAATGAAAGTCTCTTGAATATCTTTATTAAATCTTTATCAGGCGAAAGTGTTTTCCCACTCTTTATAAAGTAATTAAAACAATACAGCTTTTATTATTTTACTTTCCTTTGACAAACATATTTATTAGAGAAAATAGTGAACGAAAAAAGTCATGCACATATATTTATATCTCAAATCTGAACCAGTTCGAAGCAGAAATGCCATTTTTTCCAATTTAAGCTGCTTTCTTTAGAAAATGAATACGAAAAAAAGGATAACTTTGCTACATTTTCTCACAATTTTTTCAAATAAAAGTAACGCTGCAGCAGATTTTATGTTCCCAATAGCAAAATTCTGAAAATGGCAATAAAGAGTTTCAGGAAAATACTTTCTATTTCCGAATTATAATATTCGTGCTGTATGCCTTTGCCCATTCAAATCGTAAAATGAAGTCAATATACTCGATATAAAAGAAGTCTCTTGTATTATATTTTTTCTTTATCTACCATATTTTTATTCAATACATTTTCAACTTTTAACGCTATATTATTGCCTTCAGTAGTTTGATAAATCATAAAAGAAATATAAACTTACTCTATGACGTTTTTAAAAAAATTTATGCTATAGTAGTTTATAGTGTATAAAAGACGTATATTTGACAAAAGTATAAAGTATATTTTTAGTTTAACTTTGAATATAACTTATTTTTTAATAAAGGAAATAGCCTTTTAAAATTGTTTTGAAGCTATAAAGAAAATTTATTCTGTTTATAAATCTTAATAGTTTGATGTAATTAAGAACATTTATAACATTTTATTATTTTCCTATATATACACCAAATATTGCTTAAAAATGGGTGTATGTTTTAAAATAAATGCCTACATTAATGAAAATTTATGTATATTTGTATTTTAATTTCAATTTCTATAATCTAAAATTATAAGAAATAGTAAATTATCTTACGTTTGCTGGCAAAATATGTTGATTTTTTAATCAAAAATGTAACTTTTTGTCAAAAATGCCAGAACTAATAAATATATAAATTTATTACTTATTAATTAATGAATCAATTTATTAAATCAAGAGAGTATATTGTTTATCCTCATTAACATTGGAAATTAATAATGGAGCATATTATTTTTAACACGTTTAACAATTTTAAAAGTCATTTATTAATAATATTTCTTTTATTTTAATTCTACTGTCATAACTGAAACAATGCAAAGTGCCGAATTATGTAATTTAACTAAATGATTAACTTCTACAATTTTGTTATAAAAGTAAATATAATCTGACATAAAAAAGTTAAAAATCTGAAACCATTTTTAAATTTTATTGACAGTTTTAGTGCAAGTAAATTCTTTAACAGAACAAAAAAGAAACTTAACTAATTTTGTTAAACTTAAAGCTATGTACGTTACTAGTAATTGTATGTTATTGCTGTAAGTAATTTATTCAATGCTTTCAGCAATTTTTCTATGTAAAATTTAAACCAACAATCGCAACATGAAATAATTATTGCTAATTACATACAATTATAATTAAGATACAGTGATAATATCATTTTAATACAATAATATAAAATATAATTTCATCTGGATTTGATATGATATTGATACGAATTGCATGTTCGATAGCTTTATAAATACTATTTTACATATCTTTTAATCACATTCCTATATTTTAATATTACGAAAACATCTCATACGAAACATTATAAAGTTCAAAGCAAATATGCAAATTTTCAATTGTTATTGAAACAATATTTAATTCAGTTCCAACGTCTATTGATCCTTCCCGCAGTTCATTCCGTTTGAATTTATTGCATGCTTCCCATTTATTGCCTGACTCCCTGCTCAAGCCAGAAATCATGACGCTTGTGAAATCTTGGAGAAGGAAATCCATTTCATACTTCTAAACCTTTCACAATTTTAATCAATCGAACAACTAGTTGAATTGTGATGTCTCTTTCATGTTCGGACAGAATTTAGAGGCAACTGTGTCAGGTCAGATGTTAATATTAGTTCGGAAATTAATTTAAATGTGTGACACCCCATGTCTCTGTCTGTGTAAGTCGTTGTGTAGCTCTACGAACGGTAATATTCTGATTATTCATCGCATCAGGGATCTTATGTATAGATATACATGTATAGATAATAAATAAAGACACAAAATAATATACATATAGGTCAATTTAAAAGCAGTAAATAATATATAAATGCAGAAATATATCTAGCTACCTAACTACCTATCCAGCGCAAAAGCGACTAAAGAAAGGTAAGCCAGGAAAATAAGATAATTAGAAATATAAGAAAATACAAATTGAAAATATAAAGAATTGCACGAGTTTCTTAGTTCTATTACTCGTAGCATGTCAGAAAAGAGTGTTTGTGTTTCTTTTTTATTTTAATTCTTCTGATGAAGACGTGTGTGGTGTGGTTATTATGTTTCTTATGATTTTTTCAGATTGGGTCATAAATCCAATTTCTTTATATTTCAATATATATATATATATATATATATATATATATATATATATATATATATATATATATCCAAACTTTTCTTATACATTTAACAACTCCATAGCTTCCCCTATATAAGCCTCCTTCAGTAAGGAACAGTACACGCATATTTCTGCAGTGCAGTGTTATGATGACTCCTGTGCAAGAATAGTCACTTTTCGTTTTATCATTTCTTTAAATAAACGATATTTGAAATATATCTATGCTTTTTATTCATTGCTTTGTTGCTCTACTGCTGACTGCTTCTCAAATAACCAATGAATTATTATACTCAAAAATAATTTAAAATATCAACACAGCAGACGGCAATGAAATACAGCTCTTAGAGTTTAGTGCAGTTTGGGCATAAAATTCTGGTAAACAGATTACCTCGGAACATATGCTTTTTTTCTGTAATGTGAAAACACAGGTTTCTTGTGACTTGAATAGAATTCATTTTCAAGCCAAATTTGATAATATGTTGGAATTATTACAAATATTTTTTAACTATTTAAAAACTCTTTGAAATGAAAAAGCTTTGTTCAGGCTACAAACTGAATCTGCTTATTGTCAAGAGTGGCCTAGAAAACAAATGTCGTAGGAACTACATCATACTAGATGCCATTGTTAAAACAAACGCTGTTTCTATGATCTGTGAGGACATTCTACAGTTTAGGAATTAATGCCTCAAATTAATTTTAAAATCTCTAACGTGTGGATAAAATATCAATCTACAGATTTATCTCAATTACGAAGCATCAGAGTATTAATATTTTAGCAAGTGTTCCTCACAATGTATTAAAAAATGTTTTCATTTCTGTAAAGCTCAAAGTAAAATCTAATAACACTTTATAAACTCGTTATGTAAATAATCTTTTTATTTCAAATTTTATGAACCTATAACAACGTTATAGCAGTTTTGATTCCATTTCTATGGACAAAATTATGCTATAAATTCAATGAAGAAAAATTCCGTATTTCCCCCTCCCCTTTTTTTTCTTTGTTATCTTGTGCCAGCTAGGCTGGCAATATAGGGTGCTCTGCTCCACTTTTTCAACCGAACCTTGTTTTTGGTGTAGAGTCCGACTTCCTCAGTTCACGCATGTCAGAGGTACCTGTTTAAAAGGTAGTGTGACACTTCACTCTCACTCCCTCTCTCTTCCTTTCCGAGAGCGCCCCTCGCGGGCAGAAGGAAAGACAGTTAGTTAAGCTTTTGATTTCGAACTCTTCAGATGTATTTTAATCATCCTTTTATTTTAGTGTTTCTGTTTGTTATTGTGTGTAACTTAACTTTGAATAAATAAATTATTGTTACACTTAAGGCGTATTTTGATTAAACCCACAACCACCGGACACAGTAGGCAACCATTCACAACCCATTCATACACAGAAATGACAAAGACAAGATAGACAAAGTACATCCATGCCCGAATTGGGATTCAAACCCAGGATCTCCCTATCTCCACTCAATCTCTCTGACCACTGGAAATGGTGGGCGGCTCCCTTCAGAAGATATAATTACTGGAGTCATAAAAGCAAATTTTATAAATAGTTCAAAATCACCTTTTATTTAAATACAATCTTTATTATTTTGAATCGAAAATGCTTATCACCATCAAAATCGACAATTTTGATCGCAGCTCTTGATTTACAACACGTTTCATTTAATATTCTTTTTAATAATATTTTAACAAAATCTATTGGGTAACAGTGGGATACAATCTTCAATGATGTGCAAATAATTATTAACATTTATCACATGACTTGAAAACTAACCATTCATTAACGTGAGGAGGCACTAATGGGTAATATATCTTTTAGAGAAATAAATTCTTAAAATTCAATTTCACATCTCAAGCGTTATTGAAAGGTTTATGATAACTAATATCGCTTATTATTCGTACTCAAATGAGCAAATAAAAATTAATATACTCCATATGAAACACTTTTAAACTTTTACACATTAAATGCGTAAGCACCTATCCTTCTGATGAAATGTATTTTTAGGAATCTAATTTATATAAGGTTAGAAAACCTTTAAATGTATGACAGATTCACGAACTAAAATACTAACAAATGTAAATCAAATATTATTTAACATCAATATCGTTTTTTTTTATCGCAAGTTTCAAAAATAAACAATCAAATTTGATAAGGAAACAGTATCAAACAAAACGCATCTGGGAATAAGAAATCTAACGCTATTCGTCTTGGCGCAAACAGTAAGAATGAAATGACTTGGATTGAAGCAAAATTGCTTAGGGAAAGCATCAAAACGTTTTCTTGTCATTTACATGAGAAATTCTTCGGAAAGGGGATTCTAAAGGTAAACAGAATGCAGATGCTTAAATGTATTTTACAAGGGAGGGAGGAGGCACACATTGCGATCTATAAGGAGGTGATTCAAAAGCAAAAGTGAACATTAGAAAGGAAAGATTTCTTCATATATAAATCAGGTATTATTTACATTTTTGCCTCAATAAATATTGAATGTTATAGCAACACTTTCAGATTTTTTATGTTTATGAAAACCAGTAAACATAAGTAATAAATTCTATGAGAAAAAAGACAAAATATTACAAGTGAATAATTTCTTAAAAAGCAATCGAAAGAAATTAGATTTATCGTATAGCTTAATAGAAAGATTTTTTAAAAACTATATTATTAGAATATTATATATACATAACGCTTTAAAAATCATTAAAACTAGTTAGAATGACATAAAACATAATTGTAACTCCTGGACACGTGACCCAGTAGTGGGAAACTTGGCATAATTCAAAATTAAAACAACATCCCATAGGGGCTTAGAATCCCTTTTCTATGCAGTAAATGTTCTTAATGTGCCAATTTTAAAGGTATCGTAAACAAGAACATAAAAATCAAAGAAAAATTTAAGTGCTACATTCTTATATGTAGATATCAAGAAAATGTATAATAACTGGGAATGTAATAACAATTCAACGCCACTGATCGCAATGACTAGATTTATGCATACAACAACTAAATTAAATTAAATTTAGCAATTAAACATCAATCACATTTAATGTATTTATTTTCAAATAGTTAAGTATGCAGTCTGAACCTCGCTTATTAAAATTGCCCGCACTCATTAGCTAAATTAGAATATTTTAAAAAAGAAAAGAAAAGGGTTCTGCTTAAAATTCAAGAAGGTTTCATGACAGGAAAAGTTTGGAAAACATCCATTTGTACAAAATCAAGTAATATAAAAAGATTAATTTCAATTCCTACTGAGGTCAACAAAGAAATATTTTACTGTCATTATACACAACGACGCATAAACTCTGCACAGCTAGATTCCTCGTTGGGAGTCCATAAAAACTTCCCAAAGAAGCGTTCCTGTATGATCCATACTGTATGAGAAAAGGCGAAAAACATAGTGTGACGTCATTGCCGGTGCAAGAAAAAACACTTTATTGAACATATCAACATCAGTATATGCAATGGATATCGACGGACATCTCCGTAGCAGTTCATAAGGCATTTCCATTACATCGGCCGTACATCAAGCACAAGTCACGAACGGAATACACGGCCACAATACGAAGACTACCTTGGATCTTGGATCTGGGGTTTTACAGAGTGTCGGCCTGCGTAGCAGGCCTTTACTCTTTCATCTGTTTTTCTTCCGTAGTGGAATGAGACTGACTGTAATCACTTGTAGCGCTTAGTTTCAGCGGAGTAGGAGAGCAATGTCTTCCTTAGGACCAATCAGCGGAGATCTGTCTTATCTTGATGGGCGTGGTTAATATCTCTTTAAATCCCTTTAAGTTGTTTCCTAAGTGAAATACTTTCAAGTGTGAATAGTAATTTTATTATTTTATTTTATTTATTTTATTTTATTTATTTATTTATTTTTATTTATTTATTTTTTTTAATGTACAAATATACAAAAAATGAGCTTTATGGGCAAATTATAATAATCATAATGAGAAAAGTTATTTACAGTATATACAATATGTGGGATATATACAATTATGAAAGTTCATTTACGCTTAGGAAAATCTGTGAAGCTATAGGCCTGTGATGGCTCCATTCTGGAATATATTTGTAGTTGAAAATCTCATTGAAGTTTGCCGTATTGCAATTAATTGCGTTATCATAAAATTTTTTATTAAGTTTTTGAATGTGGGCGATAATATCTTCTATTTTGAGGTCTTTTTCAATATTTTTGTTTCTGATGTAGTAGGGTACTCCTGCTATAATTCTTATAATTTTGTTTTGGAAATTTCTAAGTTTTCTTCTTTCATTTTTTCCTATGTTGTTCCACACTGGGGAGGCATATGTTACTATTGGGCGAATCATGGAGATATAAAGTAGTCTTTTAAGTTTGCGATTGAGTTTCGATTTCTTTCCTATTAAATGTTTAATACAGCCAAATGCTGAGTATGCTTTTTTAGTAACATTATTGATGTGTTGAGTCAGGTAAAATTTGAAGTAAAGGGTTAGTCCGAGATATTTGGCAGCTTTGACTTGTGGGATGATTTTTATTGAACAGGATAAGATTATTATTGTTTCTGTGTTTCATTTTGGCTCTTTTCTTTCTACGGAAAAGTAGAGTTTGAGATTTTCAGCATTGATAAATACTCTCCAGTCTTGGCACCAGTTTTCTATTCTATAAAGTTCTTTTTTGTAATTTCGAGATGGCATGATTAGGATTGGTTGATTCAGCTATCAATGCTGTATCATCTGCATAAAACGATGTTAATTGTTGTATCTTGGGGAATAGGGGAAATCATATGTGTAAAATAAATAAAGAATGGGCCCCAGGATGCTACCTTGAGGAACTCCAGCATTAATTTGCAGGAGTGATGGAAGTTATATCATTTTGCTTTATGTGAAAAAAATCTATTTTTAATATAATTATTTAAAAATATGAATGATATCTGAATTTAGGTTAAGTTAAATTAATTTATAAATTAAGCCTTCATACCAGACTTTATCGAAAGCTTTGGAAACATCAAAGCATGGTCATTGCTGTGTATAAATTTTTATGCATATTTTTGCCAATAATTTCAGTTATTCTAAGTAGCTTTGCTTTGTGGTAGAAAGGTTACATCTAAATCCATATTGTTGATCAGGAAGTAATTTTATGTATTGGTAAATTCTATTGAGGATTATTTTTCAAGAAGATTTTCCTAAAGTAGGAAGCAAGCTGATAGGACGATAATTTTCTGGTTTCTTGGATCTTTTCCTGGCTTCGAAAAGAGATAGTTGAAGCAGTTTCCAAATTGATGGGAAGATTGAAAATTTCAAGCAGTTGTTGTATATAATCATGAGTTTCTTGATGTAATCCATGGGGAAGTTTTTAATCATATTATTGTTGATGTTGTCATGTCCAGGAGCTTTTTTAGTTTTAATTTTCTTGATAATTTGAGTAAGTTCACTGAGGGTTGTGGGTTCGATACTAGTGTAGAGGGGGGTGTGATTTAGGAAATTGTTAACTGTATGTTCTATAACTTTTGTAAAATTTAAGTTAATATTTTTGTTTGGTTGGAATTGGTTGTACAGAGAATTGGCAAAGATATCTAACTTTTCATGGATAGAGTAGACAGGTCCATTTGGTCCTTCAATGTATGAATTAATTTGTTTTTTATTACTTAGCTGTTTTGCTAAAATCCAGACTGAGTTGTTTTCTGTGCTGAGATTTATAATTTTATTATTCCAATTTTCATGTCTGTGTTCTGCACAACGTTTTTTAATTATTTTATTTAACTGATTGGTTTTAGTTTTGAAGCTTGGGTTCAGGGTTTTTTGATATTTTTTGCGAATGCGGTTTCTTTCTTTGATGAGGTTTCTGATATCTGTAGGTAATTTGAGATAATTTTCTTCAAGTTTTCTGTGATTAGTGGCCATTTTCTTTGCTTCTAGAATGTCTTTAGTGAAATTGTTAATGTTTTCTATGATATGATTTTCAATTTTCTTGCTTATTTATTATAATTATTGACCTGGTAGAATGATTTCTTCGATTTTATTTTGTTCTCTATTAATTTTATCTTGTAAGATATTGTAATATAGTTGCCAGTTGGTGTGAGAGATAATCTTGTTGGTTTTGCTGTTTTTATGGAGGCCAATGCACCTGTGACAGGCAGGTGGTCTGATGAGAGTTCAATTATAGTATTAGCAGAGATAGGAATATTACTGTTGGTAAGAAAAAAGGTCAGATATCTCCATAGAAGTATTATGTGGGCTGAAGTGTGTTGGTTCAATGGGAGCTATGATTTTTATATTATGATTTTGCAGGATATTTCTAAGAATTTTTTCCATTAGTATTTGTAACTCTGCATCCCACAGTTCATTTTGCTGTTCAGATCTCCTCCAAGAATAGTAGGAAATTTGTCATTAATAATATTAATGATGTCTTTTCGCTGGGTTCACTTTGAGGTCTATTGTAGTAACTGGTAAATTTAATGTTCAGATTATTGGGAAGGTTGACAATAATTGATGTTTCTTCAAAGCCTGTGCCAATAGTAGAGCTGAATGTTGTTGAGTTAAAGAGTTTTGATAATAACAGCAGTTCCTCCTCCTTTGTGGTGAAGTCTATCAGTTCGGTAGATGTTATAATTAGGAATTTTAAAATTTGATTGGGGGAGTCAGATGTGTTTCAGTCAATAAAATAATATCTATATTGTGTCTGTCGATAAATTCTGCAAATTCTGAGATTTTATTGTTTATTCCATTTTGCGTTCCATGTTACAATTTGTATTGGTGTGAAATTTCTTGGTTGTTACTCATTTATTATTTATTTTGGTTTCCTGGTTTTTTGGCTATTGCCTCATTTTTGGATTGTTTTATCTGAGCTGTTAGTTCGAATATTCCAGAGCCTTTTACATAATTGATTAGGGTTTGTAGTTCTTCCACTACTGTGTTAGCTTCTGTTATTATATTTTTGGTTTTATTTAAAGTTTCATAGTTATTTACTAGTGCGTTAGCATATGTTAAATTTGGGTTTGTGCTTGGAACAATTTTCCTTTGTATTTGATCATTTGATATCTTGTTTTTATTTTTAGGAAATTTACTACATCCTCTGTAGCTCAATTAGATCATCAAAGAAAAATATTATTTTTTCCGTGTAAAACTAAAATTTATTAGTTAAATTTAATTAATAAATTAATATTTAAAAATAATGTATTAACATCAAAAGTTATTCACTACAAGTTTTAAAAAATGTATTTGAATTGATAAATATAAAGTATTTTTTTAAGATTTGTGAAAATATGAAGTAGATATATATAGAGAAAGAGTAAACTAACAGTAGGAATAGAATAAAAGAGAATTGGCATTTAAAAATATATTTCATTAGTGTAAAATTTATCTATGCGCTTGACTCTAAAGAAACTGAAAAATAGATAATATCATTTCAATATTTGACGTTTCCTATTCATCAATCAAAACTTCAAACAGATTTTTCATCAGTTTATCCAATTATAAGACATCATAATCGGAAAAAACGGCCTTAATCAAAGAGATTAAAGATTTTCATCAGTAGAAGAAGCCAAAAATTATATTTTAAAGGAATAATTTTTCCTGAATTTATATCGAAACTAAGCACAGATGAACTGATTTTAACAATAACTTTAAAAATGATTTAACAATTTCATCCTCGTCAGTTTCGTAAGATAATGATTGTTTCAACTGCTTTTCTTGTAGGAATGTAAACAATATTAACAAGTCTATTTATTTAGAGAATTTTTAATGTTTTTAATACAGAAATTTAAAAACTGAAATAAGTGATAATTTATGCGTGTGCAGCGATTCCAAAAATTAATTTATGTATACTGAAGTCTAGCAAAATTTCATTAACTTCTGAAGTTCTTAATAGCAAAGTTGAAAAGTATTGGTATACACGATTTGACATCAATAATTAAAGATTAATTACAAAATAACTATGTGTAATAATTTACCTTGAGTTGCTATTATCTGTATTTGTAAACAATAATGACCAGACTGATTCAAGATGTGATAAATAAATAAGATATAAAAGGGCTTGTTAGATTTAGAGTTTTCAAAATGGAAAGTGAAAACCCGTTCATATGATAACTATTTATAAATTGCTTGTCATTCGAAATAATGCAAAAATATAAAGAGATCTTAAAAATAAGGTTGAAAATTTGGGTATCATAAAATACAAAGAAATTATGAAAAATATAATTGTATTTTGTTTTATTACTTTTACTTACAACAAGTGGGGGGTGTCATAGATCTGATCTAGAAGGATTGGAAACAACAAGTGTGGTAGTATAACACTGAATAAACGAAAATTTGGTTCGCTTGGTTTGACTGATAATCTAAGGTAACCTTTAATCTCACTGGAATTAATTCAACCAAGTGTACCTACTAATTCAATTTATAATTATAAGAAATTTATGAACCATCCTAAATATACTCATTTTAAATTAGATTGGACCACGAACTGTTAAATTTAAACTAAGAGCATTATTTTGGAGCATTCACTGGAGTTAATTGAACCATACGTACCTACTAATTCAACCTAAGGTTAAAAGTAAATTTCCGAACCATCTTAAATATCCTAATTTTAAATAAAATTAGACCATTAACTGTCAAATTTAAATTAAGAGCATTAATGTTTCTGGTATTGACAGTTTCTGTTATTTCTATAAAATGCAGAATTCTGTGTTATAAAATTCTGATAAAAGTGGCTCATGAAACAACGTTTGGACCATGTGTGTAGCTCTTATGTTGATGTCATGTTAGTCCACCATATATTAGAGCGTCAGGGTACGCTAGTTAACCAACGCTCATACTGACTCAGGAGGGAGTCTTCTTTGTTACTTGTAAATGCCGCATCTTATTCAGTTTGATATTCAGCTGGAAGAGTTTTATCAAGCTTCTTTTTTATGAGTAAAATATTAATTCCAAGTTAGATTCCAAAAAAGCATTAAACTAAATTCCAAATATTTATAATTTCTTTCAAATATACAGACTGCATCATAGAATCTGCCTGTTTGCTAAAAGTGGTTTTCCCAAGGTCTTAATTCAGTTTATACAGAAAAACATTTTATCGCACTCACAAGCTTTTACATTTATCAGCTTTGGATTTTTATTCTGTTTACTAATCAAAACCTTAATAGTTTGAATTATATTTTCCATGCTATATTTTCTGACGAAGCAATGCAATACATGGGTGTTTCATCATCAGTGGGGATCTTCAAGTGTAGTGCACGTGTTCTCTACTATTTGATTCGTTCTTCCTGCAAACTTCAGTTGCATTTTCGCACGATTGTATACCATATATCCAATTGGAATTCCTACTTCATCACAATGTATGAATAGAGAAGATTTCTAAGACAATGTTTAGGTGCTGCAGTGTCTAATATAATGCTTATAGTCTTTCGTCTGTATAAAATCAATCGAAGCATTTCGACACTGTAAACTATGCGTCTTTCTCTTTCATATTCGGAAACTGAATTGATTAAACACTGTATTTTCTTGAAGACATACAAGAACTTAACTTAGAAAGAAATAAAACTACAATAGAAAAATTAATTTATTATTTAAATGATAGAAATATCACGCTTACTGAACAAAAAAAAAAGATTAGATAAGAAAATAATTTCCATAATTAAAAATAGAATTTAGTTTCTCTTTATACAGCTCTTGTGTGTAAGTAAGATATATAGGTATCTTTAATTGTAAGTTAGTTTGAAACAGTAATCGTTTTGCATAGCTGAAGTATGTATAAGGAATTTTAAAATTATTTTTGGCTTTTTACTTCATGCTACTGAATTTCAGTCCCTAAACAAGGTATTTATTTGTTTGGAACTTGAGCATAGAGGAATCAAATTCATTATAAAGTAAATAAAAAAGTATTGGCAATTGCATATAAGTTATCATATTTGCTAACAGAGTATGTTTACAAATTTTATTTTAATCTAGTGATTACAGAAGGAGAAAAGACAAATAAATATAACGAAATTTTCATTTAAATATTTTTTAATCAAAATATTAGGGGAAATTCCTATGTTTACATGATAAAAAACGTATTGGCAAAATTATGAGCGAAAACAAAATCAGTATATGTTTAGTATTTTGTATGCATACCTTCTGTATCTATAACATCTTTTAATTTATTACTCATTGAGGAAACTAAGGTCTTTGTTGTACTGTTGGTAATTTTATGCCACTCTTGCAAGACTAAAACGTTTGAGGTCGTTTTTACGTGAAATTCTATGTTTTCTGGTTTCTAGATCCAGGAGGTGCCATAAATTTTCGATTGGTTGTCAGGCGATTGAGATGGAGTTTTTAACTGGCGAGGAACATTGTAGGGTAGCCATTCACGGGTGATATTCGCTATATGCTTGGGGTTATTGTCTTGTTGAAAAACGAATGATGTTCCCAAGCCAAGATTTTGAGCACTGATTTTTAAGTTATGGCAGGTTGCCAACTCCATTAGCTGCCATAGCCCCAAACTGAGACGCTGCGTCCACCATGTTTTACAGTAGCAGTTAAATGTTGCTCTTCCAATTCAGTATCTGGCCTCCTCCACATATCGTCGCCCATCACTGCCAAAAATGTTAAACTTTGATTCGTCGAAAAAAAAATAATCGTTCCAAACTCTTCAGATAAATTAATGTGGGATTTCGCGAAATCTAACCTCTTTCTCCAATTTATTTCCGAAATGAATGGTTTCTTTCTAGCTGCCCTTCCATAAAAACTTCTCTCGTGTAAAACATTCCGTAAAGTCTGTACGCTAAAAGTTTTTTTGCGAAGTGAAAGCGACATCTCTAGCTATCTGGGGTGCACTTATTTAAGGGTTTCTCTTAACCTTGTGTTAATAATGACACGTTCTTCTCTCGTAGAAAATATTCGAGGTCATCCACTTCTAGTTTTATTTTCCGTTGATCCTGTTTCCTTGAACTTTTTACAACACTTCTGACAGTAAATAAAGTTATATTCAACTGCACTCCTATAACACGATAAGTTAAACCTTCATTTCTGAGCCCAATAATAGTGTTTTTAACATTAACGTCCAACTCTTTCGATTTAGAAGCCATTCTACTGCAGTTATCGAAAAAGAATGCGTAGCCACTTTTGGAGTAGTTTTGCAGACTTCATGGCGGCGGAGTTTCTTATCTCAGTCGAAGCACATGACTCCAATGTAACAAAATTTGCACAGAAGTTAAAACTTTGCCAATAGTTTTTTTGACATGCAAAGTTTCGTTTTTGAAAGAAAAAATCGAAGGAAATGCAAATTAAAATAAAATTTTTACTATTTTTATATATCTAAAATGTTTTGTATTTAATTACGACCGCTAAAATTTCATGATATTTTATTTATTTGTTAATATGAATAAATTAAGGTAACTGCCAATACTTTTTTTACCCACTATAGTTCTTAGAAATATTATTTTATAAATTTTCAGTCTTTCAATTCCGAAATCCTCCTAATTTGAAAATAACGCAGTACTTATATAATCCAATATTTGATGTCAATGATCTTCCGTGAAAGTATTAAATCATTTTATTACATATTGTAGAATCTTTTACTAAACCTAATATGGCCTCCTTGCTTTTGATTCCATCAAGATAAAATGACTGTAATTTACCCAAAATTGTTATTGATATTTTTAAATAGTCTTTAATAATGGTTTTAGCTTTTAATACACATAGTGTTTAAAATTCTCTGTGCTCATTTCTAAATTACCTACTTCGTATTCCTTATATTTTACATTTAATTTATATTTCTTATTATATAATTATATTGTTATTATATTATTAATTATATTTATATTTAACTACTTTCCAACTGAATCTATATTTTAGAAACAGTATAGTAAAAGATATAAGATGCTGATATTTTATATTAAAATATTATGAATAAAAATATTTTATCGGTCTGTATTTTTTATTGCTTTCCTTAGAAACACATTTTGAACTTTTCTTCACAATTAATTGATTTTACAAATAATAGATAATTAAAACCACATTACAAACAATTCCAACATAAAAGGAAATTAATACCCGAATAATTGACATTAAATAATTATATATATTGGTAGTTTGTTTTAAGCATTAAACCTAATATTTCATTCAAAAGTAAACAAATCATCCAAATACGAAAGTTTAAAGCAATAATTAATTCATTTATTGTTTTGTTATGCCTTTCAATGTTTGACTTACAGGCATGGTCATTAATGAAATAACAGTTTATCATTTTATACCAAACATTATCGCTTACGTTCACTGGATTCCCAATACTTTTTAACAATATCCTCATACTAAGATACTGCCGTACAAATAATATGAAATGTATACAAATCATAAGCTTAAATACTACAGTAACACAAAATATTGTTTGGGAAATCCAGCACTCTAATTCTGCAGAGGGGATCTTGGAAACAGACCACTCAGAGATCTGAATAAGGCTCCTTTCTCTCTTCCTTAAAATCTGGGAATAATATGAAATAATACAAAAATACATCATAAATGTTTCAACTACATAAATAGATATCCTAAGGATAAAACTATTTTTGAGTAAACTCCATCGAAATGCTCCAACGTATCTGGCTTTTGAAAAAAGAAAAAAATGCAATTTTCAAAAAAAAAAAAAAAAAAAAAAAAAAATAGTACTTAACCTTATAAAAAAATATACACAGCTTTAAATTATGTATAAGTGAAATTAAAATTAATATTTTTATTCAAAGCCAATAATTAATTCATTTATATGAAAAAGAATTTACATGTATAAAATTTTTCTGTAAATGTCTTAGATTTTTAAAATGAAGAAATATGAATTCACTGAAATATATAAATTTAGTTCATAAATATAAATTTGCTATATAAAAAAATTCACGTAGTTTTAAATAAAAAATGTAAAAATAAATTTGTAAAACAAAAATATGGCTTTACTTCATTAAAAAATTAAATTAAATTAAAACAATCAATATATAGTTTAACATTGTCGCGCATTACTTCTAAAAATATTTATTATTTATTAAATTGATCATTATTTACATTTTTAAAAAAAAAATTCACCTTATTCCAAATGAATATTCTTTTTAAGATACTGAATAAAATATTTAATTCTTGTTCATCGTTGTAATTTAGCATTACAAAAACTCTTGCTATAAAATAAAGTCTCCTACCATGTTAAAATATTGGAGTATAAGATACTAAATATCAATAATTAAAAAACATATGATTCGTAAATTTCATAGTCTAATCTTTATTTAATAGTGATTATAATTCTCGAACCAGTATATTTGTTGCTGTTGTTGCACCAACATGTTTCTCTGCTTTGAGTAGGGCTCTACTCGTTAGCCAGGTGGGATCTTCTTGATTTTGGAGCAAGGACAAGCTGAAAAGCATCAGAGGTATCCTTTTACTTGGAAGACATTGCGACAACTTTCAGTTTTAACCTGCTCCATTCGCCTTTAACAAACATGACGGATCTTAGGTTAAGACGGGACTCGAACTTACTACCTTTCGATAATAAGAACGACTCTTTAAACAACCAGGCATCCGTGGTCTCGCAGTACATTTGTTACTATATTTCATACAGTGAATGTTTGCAAATAAAATGCAATAGCAAGAAAATATTTGATTATTACAAAAACCCTTTAGTATACACGCGCAAATTGTGATTAATGGTACTAAAACTTTTTGTTCGTTTCTATGAGTGTGTTCTCTTAATATTTAGAGAAAATTTCAGTTGAGTTTAAGGAGGAAAATTTTAACGACATCTAAATAAGACAAATTGCAATTTTTTCCAACACAGTTAATGTTTTGCATAAATCAACATTCATTATTAAAATTTTTGAAAGGTTACGAATATTATGCATATTACGTACGAATATTAATCAACAATAGCGACGTAAACTTCGAAAACTCTTTAACCTAACCTTTGGCTTTCTCAATACAACTCCCCACCATATTTGTTTCTTTTCTCAATCAACGGTTTCCTATTATTCAATTGCTGAACTTGTAGCTGAATAGTTAGTGATTCGGCTCCCAGTTTGGTATTTCATCATTTAGATCGAAATCCATGATTTGGGTATGGAATATAAGTTGAAATCCACTTTAAAATTTTAATTCCAAACAAATTAGACCAAACTAATCTTAAAATAATGAACAATCCAATTATATATTTCTATCTAATATATGAAGTTAATAACTGAATTTTTGGATTTAATTCTTGACTCGCATGCGTATATCTGTATTTATATGGAATCAATTTTAAACTGTAAGTCTCTCAAATTAAATGAAGTCAGCATAAAGTGATTCTAAAATGGTAAAGACAGTAAATATATTTTATTAAAGTGTTATATTAAGTTGGGGAATAAGCTCGTGGCGTTTTTACCAAAGGGATTTATTTAAACAAAAAAAAATAATTATATCAATAAGTTAACCAATTATATATTCGCCGTTGCTGTTTACAATCTCTTTCCACCTCTCGATCAAATTTGTTGATGCCGTACCGCCAAAAATCGCCTGGTCTAGTGTCAAAGCAGTTGTTGAGCCACTTTTTAAGAACCTCTTGGTCACTGGGAAATGCTCGAAAAAAATGCCACACTCAACAAGGAATTCTACATTGCCCAGCTACACGGCGTGAATGAGGCTATTCAACTGAAAAGACGTAATCGACAAGGTCAAACCAGACTCCTTAACGACAACGCCAGGTCCCATGTTGCACATGTCTTCAAAGCCGCCCTCCAAGAGCTCGAATGGGAGGTTCGTCAGCATCCGCCGTATTCTCCGGACCTTGCACCGACTGATTATCATCTTTTCTGTTCCTTGTCAAATCATATGAAGGGTGTTACCTTCGAAAACAAAGGGGTCCTTAAAAACTGACTCAAGAACTTCTTTGACCCCAGTCCAGGCGATTAATAGTGGAACGGCATCAACAAATTGGTCGAGATGTGGGGAGAGGTTGTAAACAGCAACGGCAAATATATAATTGGTTAACTTATTGATATAATTATTGTTTTATGTTTAAATAAAAGTTTTAGTAAAAACGCTACGAACTTATTCCTCAACATAATAATTTTTTATTCAATATCCATCGAAATGCGTTTCTAAGATAAAAAGAAAAGATTAAAATTCAGTGATTTGAATAAATGAAAAAAAATTGCTTATCATTGAACATCCATACAAAACATGCATCAAGGGGGGGCTGAAATTTCAAATTAATATGAAAAATTTACGTAAAAATACGTAGGAAAACATTTAACTGGTGTGTTTTAAGTGTTCAGGATTTTGGAGTTTTTATGTGCTAATTTAAAAATATATACACATTTAAAATACAATTTTAAAAAAAGTTCTTACTTAATGAAACAGACTTATTTATTTTTTGAAATTCTCATTAAACCCTTTAATATAAATATAGCCAACTGATATTTAACTTATTATCAACGCAAATAGATTAAGTAAAAATATATTAATTTTTTTATTTAATCGATTTGTTTTAATTATTCAGTGTAAAATTTTCCCTTATAGTGAACTTCTTAGCTTAGCTACAGGCATAAAAATAGAAATACTTCTTAGCTACAGGCATAAAAATAGAAATTCTATGAGATTCAAACTGCAAACTATGCTTTAACACTAGACGCCTTTTTCAAAAATTCCATCACACTACCCTGATTTTTTTAATCTTCACATCAAAAATAATAAACCGTTTTAATAATTTTTTATTCTTAATGTGCTGAAACAATACTTTTTTAAATCACTGTTTTTCTAATAAAAACTATTTGAAATAATTATTTTTACTATTTAGTCATTTTTCTAATTATTATTATGAATTACACAATTAAAACAGATATTTTCATGAAGTATTTCATCATTGTATGTTATTAGTATAAAGTAAAATACTCTTATTATATAGTCGTACCTCTGACCCGATGAAAGATCACAAGCAATTCATCAGGTGGTGTCATTAAAATTTAATTCCTTGGCATTTACGGAGTCCATTGAGAGGGCGTAAATTCTGGAAGAACAGGTAAGCCTTCTTAGCAATTACTTTGATATCTGCGCTTTCGGCAGTGTTACTGTGTCTCAGTTTAACTGTTGGTGCTTATACAATTTCAGCCACCTACAGAATTAATTCATATCTTTGAGACAAGGATATTTACTATGTCAAACTTACAATACGAAACAGTTTATAGCTGAACGCGTAAACTGATTCTATTATAATAGTTAGTCTGAAATTTAATTAAAGTTCTAAGACTGTTAAATTCCGTTTCTCTACAGTCGAGTGTACAAGCTTCATGTGTTGAACATTATTTATTAATAGAACATGTGTACTACAGTGATAAAATTTTAATCTAGAAAAAAGATTTTAACTCAATAGTATTTAATTAGCAAAACAATAATTTTAAATACATTATATACTTTTAAATAAAATATTGAATTTTCCAAATTTTATTTTCGTGGAAATTTATTGTTTATCAGTGTTGTTTAAATTTGTGAAAATTTTCTCTTCTGCTGTTGTTTCTTTATTATGAAATTTATCTCGGATACTAAAAGAAACAACATGTTTAATTAGAATTTGATATTATGTAAAAACGAAGTCTTTTAAAACAGCGGTCCTCAAAGTGGTGGTCTCCAAGAAAATTTTTCTAATCCCCAGAAAAAAGTGGAATGCACTTACTCATGACGTTAAGTTATGAATTAAGATGCATTGAAACATAATTCAATTTATAATAATACGTGAAAAGTTATAAAAACGCTACTTCACAGAATAGCGCCACAGTAAATAAGTCGTACTGCTGTAGCTGTCCTGTTACATGTTTTGTCTTGTCTTGTTTCGTAATCTTCTAATGTGTCATTCTCTGCATGTCGCACACGTAAATCAGTTAAGGTATTAAAAGGTGGTCTTACAAACGTATTGAATTCAATTTAAAATAATGGAGACACTAAATTGTTTTTTAAATTAAGAGGGGTGATATATCCATCCAGACAAGCAATAATTACATAAGAACATGGCGTCGTATTCCACTCAGAGAGGCAGAAAAGAGGAATTCTCACCTGAACTTACAACAGTGTTGGGTAAAAGAATGGATAATACCAAAAGTTTCTCAATCATGTTTATTGTTTAGTGAAAACCTCACAGCAAATGCTCAAAATGCCGACCACGTGTGTCGTTACACAGTTGACTCCGGCGAATTAACAACTGGCGTACTCTCTCAAAGAATCTTGGTATCGTGTTAATTTTGTTAGCGGCAATAGCGATTCTTGCCACAAGATCTTCAGCTAAGTCCACAGGCGTCTCGTAAACTAAAGATTTCATGTGTCTCCAGAAGAAGAAATCCAGAGTGTTGAGCTCCGTCGAGAGAGGATGCCAAGCCACAGCTAAGGTACATTCAATCCATCTTGCGGGATATATGGCATTCAAAAAATTACGGTCTATGATGGAAAAATGTGCTGGGGCTCCATCGTGCATAACCACGTGTGTCTCTGGATGAGAGTGGAACAGCCTACAATAAACTGGGATGCACTTATCCCAAAAAGATATGTTGCGTCGATCAAACAGTCTGGCATGATACAAGGGCCTATTAGGTAATCACCGAGGATACCTGACCAGATATTCATGAAACATTTCTACTGGCGTCTAGGAAGGGGTGTACAGAAGAGATCGTTGTCAGGTTAAACGTATTGATAGCGAGTGCTGGAAATGCCTTCTCTGCTGAATGTTGCCTCGAATGATTAGCGCTCTTGCCTTCGGTTCAACAGTTCGTGGGTTCGAATACCATCTTGGGCATGGATGTTTCTAGTGGTTCGGAATCCAAGTTAAGCCGTAGGTACCGGTCTAATTAGCCCTCGTGTGCAAAGAATGACCGTTGAGCGACAAACAAACCCAACCAAACAGAATGTTGCCTCATCACTAAATAATCGTTATGAATGGAAACGTAGATTTTTATTCTTTATCCCCAACATCCAATGCACAAAGTTTACCCGGCTGGGATAATAATCATTTTGCGAAGATTGCACTTTTTGCATGTGGTAGGGATGCATGCGTTCCTCTTGTAAAATACGCTACACCGCTGCTTGAGAAATATAAATTTCGTAAGTCATCACTCGCACACAAAGGAGCTACTTCAAGTCAAAACTCTGTCTTCCATTTCTGGTTTTCGTGCAGTTCACGAACGTCCTGTTTGAGATGGTAAACGAACCACTTTCACGAAATCGTTGATCAATACTGGAAAAAGTAGGATGACATGAAATGTTAGTACAATCTTCGTGCTTCGCGTCTATTCCGTTTTGCTTTAAGGCATATGATGTGCATATCAGCCATTTCTTCGTGCATGTACGCCGCCACAGCATTCAGAAAATTTTCGGACTATGTTATCCAGATAAAACTTGTAGAGACGATATTGCGCTGTTTTTAAAGGACGCCGTCTACTTTGATGTTTAAATTTTATGTATTCTTAGCTGACACAATTTTTTATAAATATATTTAACACTTAAAAAATCCCATTAATAGTCTGTGGGATTCAAATTTAGAAATTAAGATGAGACCTTGGTTTTTTGTTCCCGTGTATCCAGTTCTGGCACTTGAGTAAAGAAGGGATTAAAGCTGGTGGTTTAATTTGGATTCTGAATCACTGTAAACAAAATATCCAGAAAGGCCAATTAGCTCCCGATGCTGCGAGAATATCTCACTTTGTACTATTTATTGTAGTTGTTTATTTCGTTTTAAATTACAATATAAAGTTTAAAAATGAGAAATATTGTAGTTTACTGGATTTTGTAAAATAAAGAAAAATGTATTTGAATGCATCCATTTCTCTTCATTTCCCATTATTACTTATTCAATAATTTTCAATATATAGTAGATTGGAATTAAATTGTATTTTGACTTTATTTTGCAAAACACCATGTTTCAAAATCAAAAACTCTTGTGGTGTATGCAGTCAAATTAAGATCCAACTATATTTATCAAAAACATCAATGATATTGTGTGCTACTGTCTTTGAAATAATTTATGCTTTCGTTTCTCTAATTATGTGTAAATCTAATTTCAAGTGTGTGTCATCAGACAAAAAGGATATACCCGTTTAAGGTAACGCTTTACAATGGAGTAGATGGACACGATACATGTCCCGTCCCAGATTACAGAGGATGCAGATAGGACTTGAAAGTATACGAAGACGGTACAAGTGTTAAAGAAGGCAGTCATGACCGGTGGCTAGTCTAATCTCAGCCACCATTTTATGTCTGGGCCATTTTGAGACCGCAGAAAATCTCTCTTTCCAAAACTTTTGCTCTGATCGAGATTGGAGAATCTTTTTAAATCTTTGAGACAGTATATTTTTAATAAGACGTTTTATTATGCAAAAAGATATAATGTCTTTCTTATTGTTCTTCTATGGACCCCCGGACACTGTGGAATCCTTGGCAATGAAATTGCCGATACACTGGCAAAGAGGGGGGCCATGACTCTACAAACATCTTTTTCTAGTGTATCTTTTTGCATAATATATATATATATATATATATATATATATATATATATATATATATATATATATATATATATATATATATATATACATACATACATACATACATACATATATGTGTATTGTAAAACAATTGTGTGCACCGTAATCACATATAATTCAGGTGCATGTACTTAAGTACATATAACTGACTTATCTATTATTTTTTATATATTTATGATCTCTATTTGATTTCTAATTTGATTGGTTCAAGTTTCTTCTTCAGAATTAAATTTTACACCGTAATCAAGAAACCAAAATCTCAAAATGTAATTGTATAAATAGATATTAAAGAAATGATATTTAAAATAGGAATATTTTTATTTAGTAAGATTGACATACCATTATTGTTAGTAGCTTATTGGTAAGATTGACATAGTAATATTTCCATTTGTCAAACTGATGAGTCACTTACTGATTTCAGTTGTTATCCAAGTAAACTTTGTCTTACATAAAGTGTTTATTTTTTTTAACTTTTGTGTCTATAATGTTAACCAAAAAGCTCCCAATAATCTCAGTTTAATGTAAAAACATTTTCTACACTACTCTACAGAAAGACATCAAGTTTATGCACATAGTACTAAAGAAATTAGAAAGACGTGATATTTTTTGTTTGTTAAAAGCTGAATATAAAAAAAAATAAATCAAATTATCTTAGGAACAATTGCCGTTATAATAGAATTGAACAACATGCGTACTTATCTTTACCCTTGGGTTTAAATCATGAAGATTGCATCTATAACAGTAAGCTTTTATGAATATATAAATAAAAAAATTTATTTTTATTTATATATCAATGAAAATAATATATTAAGGTAATTATTTCAGATAATAATTATAACTATTTCATAAGATAATAATTTCAATAATTAGGTATTAAGATAAGCATACAAATTATATTTTATTAAGATGTCAGTAGTAATACTTTGTATTTATCTGAATTTATTCAAAATAATGCTTGGAAACTTCTAGGAAAATGTTACTAACTCTACAATATATATTTATTCTATACCAAACTCAGTATAAAAATGCATATAATATAAGATTAGTTATACCTTTTTTTAAAAAAAGTAAAACCTTAAAGAATCAATGTGTATGAAAAAAATATTTTCTTAAGATTACTTTTTCAAAACAAGATTTATCCTTTTTTCCTTCAGAGTAATCTGACACATCCACCTGATTTGACTGACAGCTAAAACTTCAAGCTGTTAAAAAAAACGAATAAATAAGATGGTGCAATGATAAAATTATTAAAACATTGGAGGTAAAAAATGAGAATAAAAAAATTTTTATATGCCTTACTTTCGTGAGAATTACGTATTAAATCTGAAGTTCTTAGTTTTTTTTAAAAAACATTTTGTCCCTTTTTTCAATATTCAGTTGTTACGTGACATCATTTTAATTGCAGAATGCAGTTAATTAAAAAGTATCAAATATGCATTAATTTTTTATTTTAAATCTATACATAAGTAATCTTAATTCTTTTTAATAAAATAATGAAATGCCAAATGTTGTGAAAATAGGAAATATAAAACATAGTAAATCGATGGAATATGGCTCTCTGTGATTACATCTGTTTACTATATTTTGCATTTTGCATTTTCACTACATTTGGCATTTCATTAGTTTTAGAAAAAAAAATTACGATTAATTATAATTAAGCTGTTATTCTATTTAATTATAATTAAGCTGCTATTTTATTTATTTTTATTTATTACTAATTCTACTTAAGCTGCTTTTGGGTTGAATGCATGGCTAAGCATCTGAATTTATTTTATTCTTGTATTTTTTCACTTCATGTTTCTAGTCACTCTATACATACATACATACATACATACATACATACATACATACATACATACATACATACATACATACATACATACATACATACATACATACATACATATATATATATATGTGTGTGTGTGTGTGTGTGTGTGTATTAAGAGGAATTCACCAGAACTTTTTTCCAAATTTATAGTTATAAGCAAAATTTTGGGTTTGAAGGTTATTCTTCATAAAACATTTTGGTTTTTGTAAGGCTAATTATTTAATTTCTTTTGCTACGACTTATAAATGAAAATTTGATCTCAAGCAGAATGTTAGTTGAAGCAGTTGTAAATGAATCATGTTAGATCAGGAATTTTTCAAAAGGAATTCATCAAATAATTTTGATTTTTAAATTGAATCATATTGAGCGATTACATTTAGGAATACGAATCTTGATGAGAAGATCCGAATTAGTTGAATATTTTAAGTCGATGCCCAGGTAAAATTACAAAATGCATTGTAATTTTATAGAGTTCATGAGTTCATGGCAGCTGTGTAATTTCTCTAACTGAATATCTTCATGAGATTAGTTCTAAATATATTTAATTAGTTAAAAAGCACAAGATAATTGTTGTTTAGAATAAAATGGCGAGATTTTCAATACAACAAGTTGGACATTCTAAGGTATAATATACAGCGCTATCTATATTTGTATGTTTACCCGGATATCATTAGAAAATTATTAAATGGCAAAATACTTTGTTCTCAGAGAACTTATGTTTGATCAATTCTATTATGTGTGAAACAGTAATTCAAAACATATGACAATTCAATCTGACATGTGGGCAAAAAGGAAAGCCTGTTAGTAAGTAAGTAAGCTGAACGCCTGTCTGTAAGCTGAACGCATGTTCAGCTTACTGAAATTCAGGGATGAGTTACTGAAATTGCTTGTTTTTATCGATTGAATTAAGATCGAGAAAACAGACCAACTTTTTCGTGATATTCTAGCCCTAGTCATTTTTTATTATATTTTCATGATATTATTTATAATTTTCCTTACTGCTGCTTTTATAAACTGCAGAGTTATCTTGTTGATATGTTCAATTGAATTGAATTGTCACAATTTTCCTTGAAATGTAATTATAACGTAAAAACTTTTCTATATTACGTTAGACAGTTATCAAAAATAGATTTGTATGTACAAGCTGCTGAGATCATTAAATTTGCCCATTCTCAACAAATGTCTCGTAAAAAATGCTTTGTGTCTTCTGAAAAATGTTCCACTAGGAATTGAACCCATTTCAATCTTCCAGGTTTATTGTTTTAACATTAACCCAAAATATACATCATTATTTGTATAAGATGCCGTTGTTGTTGCTGTTGTCGTGTGTGTATTATACCAGCATGCTTCCCTGTACCTAACCCTGAACTATAATTCAGGCAGTGGTAGCCTAGTGGTTAGGGCACCGGTCTTCCGTCCGGAATGGTGGGGTTCGAGTTCCAATGACGCCATTGACTCACCGAGTACATGCGATATACGTGCTCGTTAAATCTATGGAATCCAAAGTCCTGTGGTCGGTCATTAAGTAGCAACCATGAGTACAATGGCCAGGAGAAAATTTCCTTCAAAAATGGTCTTAAAAAATTGGAGATCGATGTCAAAATTGAAGGGATGGATTCCCTGGTGATCCCTTCGCTCTAAACTCTTCCGATAGATGGCACATCTAATGGAAGAGTTTAGAGCGAAATCGTACTTTCTTTTTAAAATTCCTGTATGTTTAGAAGTTAGTGCTGAAAATATAGTATAATGGATTATAAGTGAGACCCTAAATTTCAAATTGCAATTGATGGTAAACCTATTGAAAATGCTGCTTAAGAAGAGGACCTTCATGTTCAAGTTGAAGCAGATCACGTGTGATGCGGTCCAAATTCTTATTGTCAAGAGGATGCAGACTTGGCTGCCCGAAAGCGGATGAAAGCAGTGAAACAGTTTACACTGACAGGGATGTTCAGCAAAGACTTTCATTTTCAGCATTGTACATACTGTATTAATGCACAGCACTTGCACGTTCTTAATAGATAAAGTTATTATCTTTTCATTTAACTTTTTTTTCTCAAAAACATATAGTCTTTTTTCATCCTTTTTCAACATATAACAGTTAATTAAAATAAAATCTTTTTCCAAATAAAATCCCATTATCCAAAAATTTGATTTTCCGAATGGATTCCGTTTCCAGTTTATTCGGAGGATTGTAATTTTATGATATAATTTTTTAACCTAGCCGAATAAAGCAAGTTTATCAAGTTCCGAGACCAAAATCGGAATTCAAATAGTACAATTCCCTGATATCACATGATTTTTTACCGTTACATATCCTATTTAATTGATACTGTTATATCATATAGCTTTATGTGGAAATCAGACCGTATAAGTGAAATGATTCAGCACAAGATTCACCACATGATTCACTTTCATATCACAAGAATTATGTAACTTTTGTTCTCCTGAAGACTATTATTACTGATCATATTTTCGATGATTTCAAGGTGTTTGCCACCATTTTTAGAAAACAAATGCATTTTATTCCTCAAATGGAACATATTATGAACGTCACCTCGGTAAAAATTTTATTTTTAAACCCGTTAATGATATGGAATTTTTCCAGAAATTACATATTTATGATTTTCCTGACACTTTTTGTCTCATAATGTGTTAAAAGACTAGAGTCGAACATAACACACTAGAACATGGGTTTTTAAACTTTTTTTTTATCGTGGACCACTTTCCAAGTTTTACTATTTTCGGTAGACCCCCTGCTGCTCTTAAAAAATTTAATCCTAAATTGGGGGTAATAAGAAGAAAAAAAAGTAGCACATTTTCTTGGGTCCTATTTATTAAATATAATACTTGTGCTTATACAAAATTATAGAAATTTATTAATACAAATAATCAACACAACTATCAAAAAATCAACAAGAAACTCTGAAATGTAAATCAACAATAAAAATAGCCGTACTCTTTCCATCAGGCGTATGTATTTGATGAATTGACAGTTAATTATCAATATTTGGCTTCAGTTTTGTAAGAAGTTATCTCAAATATTTCCGTTCTGAGATCTGCTCCTTTCTTTTGTTAACAGGTTGTTAGAGGCACGAAAACTTCTTTTGACAAGAAATGAGGAAAACGCTATCAAACATTTTCTCACTCTTAAAAAATCGAGTGGATTTCACTCTTTCATTTTCACAAAACTCAACCAAGCTTTAAGATAGAAATTCACTCTTTTGAAAGATGTAGGTAAACCATTCCTTTTAAGAGGAGTAACAACAAATTGCTTAAAGAGGGGGGGGGGGTAAATTAGATGGAAAAAAGGGTGAATTTCAATCAATCTTTTATGGAAGGATTGCTGAATTTTTTATATTGACAATATAGTGCAGAAATTAGGTTTTGAATTCTTTATTTTAAAGATTTATGTTTTTTTTTCTGACAGTTACAATATAAAGATATCATTTCTTTATTCTATAATATAACACTACAATTGAATATGACATTTTAATTGATTTGGATAATTTTAGTGACTTTTAAACTGCATACATTATGAAGCAAATTGTGCAGCCATTTATTATATTAATTATATCTATTTAGTTTTACGTGAGTGTAACACTTTCAAGAAAAAGTCACACTAATTAGCCTTCAGTTTATTTTACCATAGGCCCATTAAGTAAAACATTAATTTTTACACACTTTATTAGTAAAACAAATTGTACATAATTTAAAAAATACATAAGATTTTATATAAGTAAACATAATTTAAGTTCTTGGAAAAATAATTCATTTATTGTATAGCTAAATATTTATGTTTGAATGTTGATAATATGCATTTTTGAAGTTACAGGATGATAAAGACAAATATTTCGATTGTTCTGACTTGACAAAACTGACTTTTATTTTTGCAAATAAATCTTGTTTATATATTTTCCCAAGTTTAAATTAAATTATATTTTCCCAAGTTATAATATATTTTCCCAAGTTTAAATTAAATTATATTTTCCCAAGTTATAATATATTTTACCAAGTTTAAATTAAACTGAAAATAACTTCAAGGAAACTAAGAATGAAATTAAAAAAATGCAATATTATACAAAAACATTTATTAAATTTTTAATACAGAAAAAATTTAAACATATGTATACAGAAATTCTTATGTTTAAGATGTCAAATTACAACTGGAGTTTGACAGTTTTATTGTCCGTTTAATAAAACAAAATAAGAACACTATTAAAATAAAAATAAAAAAAAATAATATGCATTTTAATACTTTTATTTTGCAAATTTTATATCGTGATCGATTATAGTAAGAATGTGTTGTTTAGAATAAACTACGAACTGAACCACTTTTTAATTTATAAATCATATAGTCCATGAAAGCATACAATACAGTAAGTTTATCATCGTACTTAACATTAAACACATGATGACATTTATATAAAATATCGAACGCTTTTTAATCTTGCACTCATCCGACATCAATAAATCCACTCTCCACACATAAAAAGATTTCATATTCAGGTCTTGCTTTTGACCTCAGCAAAGCAAGAGTAGTTGACTACTTTTGAGCGTTGTTCTTCTGCTACACATCTCTTCACCTAAATTCGAAAAAAAATCATGACTAAAATTTCTATAATATTTGTATTGTCATATTATAGTGTCTATATAAACTTAAATACCAAAAAAATTCATAAGAATAATACCTCAAAAAAATAAAGCTGCAAGAAATCAGATATCTATGTAATTATATTGTGTATTGGAATTATATTCAGCCTTAGAAATACTATCATCCTGAATTCTCACATATTTATTCCATATTATAGGGCAAGTTCTTGAATACATGATAATATTCTAGGAGCATAAAATGCAGGATATTTATTGAGAAAACAATCAACCTCTGGATATCAAATTCCAAATCTATCTGTAATCACGAGAATAATCGTGTGTATTAAATTAATAGATCTTTTTATAGTAATTTAAAGCAAGTGTAATTTGTTAAAAAGTGGTATTATCAATAATTAATTAATTAAAACGTAGTAACTTAAGTTAGTAAATTAATGATTATCTAGTAGTTTTTGAAAATTTTTATAAGAACGTGGCAAAAACGATAAATTAGTGCTATACAATGAAACAAATATAAAATAATTTTGGATTTTTTCTTTGTTATAAAACAGATATAGCCCCTATCATAATTTACAACATGGATTTTTAAATATTAAATAAAAATATGTACATGCATACATAAATTAATTTTTAATGTCAAAGCACTTTGAATCAATCAACTATAACTGAAAAACAGGTGAAACTAAATAAATTATTCTATTTACAAATTACAACAAAAAATTTTGAAACTATTCTTTTGTACTACATATACTAATATTCAAATACATTGCAAGAAAAATTATTTGTAAAAATACAAGGTAAAAATCAACAATATAATGAAAGACATAAGCAATACTGCATATTTTGTAAAATATAGATTTTAATTGTATTAAATATAGATTAAACAATAAATAAATATTAAAATTATATTAAATAATAGATTTTACTTTCTTTTGGATCATGCAATCATTAAACAACTATCAAAATAACAATGAGATTTTTCTTCCATTTTTATATAAAAAAAATTTTTCTCTGCAAAATTTCAACTAAATGTTTTTGGCATTAAAATAATTTAAAATACCTTATTCACATATATGAAAATCTTCGAAAAAAATAAAGCTGCAAGAAATAAAAAAATAAAAGCTGCAATAAAAAAACTTGGAAAGGCATGAACAGCTTGTTTCATGTTCTACAATTAAAATTGCAGATACACAAATTATGTAAAGAATTGTAAATTTTGGTGTGCTTAAATCATTGTGGCATTGTTAGAAAATAATGTTGATACAAAAGTTTAATAATTTCATAATATTTAATAATTCATCCTTAAATATGCAAAAAATACAGATGTTTTATACTACAAATGTTTCACTGAAAGCAGCCTCTTTTGGATACTTAGAGACATAAATTCTGCTACAGATAGAACAATAGATTTTTCATTACAAAATGTTATTTTGTTTTAAACGCTTTCTTCATAAGTTCAAATATTTTTTCTCGATGAATTTCATAAAGCATTTCAAATTGAAATCATTTTATCTGAAAGGAAAAATACACACATATCTACATATGTGTTTACTCAAAAATATCATTCATGTAAAATCTAGTTGTGATCATGTGAATTATAAATGATGGATATTTATTTTTTAAGCAATTAAATTCAAATTAAAAATTTAGAAAATTTTAAATGACTTATAAATTTTTTTATAAAGATAATTAAAATTTGGTTTTAGCTGTAAAAACAAATAAAATTTTATTTCAAAAAATAGATTTAAAAACATTATTAAAATTTCTTAACCTAATTAACAAGTAATAATATTTTAATGAATAATTACCTTTCATTATTTTAAAATCCACTTTAAAAATCAAAAACATTAATAAGAGATTTTAACTGAAAATGTTGATTGGAATTTTGATGTCAGTTAGTTAAGTTACCACGTTCTTACATTAAACATAGAATATTACTTGAAACTGTTAAATAAATTTTACAAGCAAAATGAAATTAATACTTGTTGCAATAACAATAGTTAACCTTTTCTCAGTCTCCATAAAACTTATTTTGATTACATATTATACAAAATATACCTGATCAGCCATTTCTTCCTTACATTGCATTTCATCATCTTCAAAATAATTACATGTTTCAGATTTGCTTTTGCTAATATTTTTTTTATTTTCTTCTTCACTGATGACAATGACAACCATAAAATACAAATATAAGTTATATTTCCATTGGCAAAATTTTTATTTGGAAATTTTAAAATATTATACAAATTAATAGTATATTTTGATAGATATAAAATTTTGGTTTCGTTTTATCTACGAAACCAAAATTTTTACATAGTAACATCAAATCAAAATGTTTTTACATAGTAACAATGGTTTTACATAGTAACAATCAAATCAAAAATTGTCAGTTAAATTTAAATAAATCAAATACATACTGTCAAGTAATATTCTATAGATTAATATTTGCTTTACATTATATTAACATTTAAATCAAAAAGCTTCTAACTTTATTTATAAAAAAATTTATTCTTATTCATTGGTAAAATGTTGTATTTGATATTAATCGCACTTTCAATTCAGTACGATAAACTATACTAAATAATGTTTCTATAATATACATTGGATGAAGGAGAAAATCGAAAGTCATATTTACGCAGTTTCGAAATTAAAAGAATTTAAATATGCATTCATTATAATTTACTATTAATTTATAATAAATTAAATTTTAGCAGAAAATTGTATTTGAAATAAAGAATAAAATTTCCAAACACATTTTTACATTATTAAACATTATCAATTAAGCAGAAATTTCCAATATTATAAATATTACATGAATATGAATTCAATAGAATTCATTCATTCACACTTTCGAATAGGAAAGTTTATATCATGGTGAAAAATCACAAATATGAAGAATTGATTTAGTCATTCAATTAATATAAGAAATAGACTTACCGTAATGTTTATGCGCTCCTTCCTGTCCAATTATATATATTTTTAATTCAAATAGATTGCCTTTACAAAATGAGAGAAGTTTTAAATTCCTCCATTTTTAGCGAAACTAAACCGAAAGCATAGAGCCACGTGATGATTCAAACCAATCAGAGTACATCACATTTGCTTTGTGTCATAAACACGTCAAAAAAAGAGTGAAAATTGCCTTGAATCAAGAATGGAGTGTTTGAAAGAGAGCTTCTCTACCCAATTAAGTATACAAAAAATCCTTCACAATTATGGAGTACAAAAAATCCTTCACTTATTGAGTGGTATAAAACCACTCTATTTTTTAAAGAGTGAACCACCCAGGATATTTTCGGGGGTTTCGATACGTTTTTATATATTGTTGTTACTTAAAGGAATTCTTTTGAGTACGTCAAAAGGAGGTTTGTGCAGAACAGTTTTTAAAACATCTTCAATAGCGGGTAAAATTAACTCTTCTGTGATGGTGTGCGGTTTTCCATATTTCGCTATAAACAAGGAAATATTGTAAGATGCCCGCAAGCCATCATCGTTACTTTGAGACGTTGAAGCAAACATACTATTTACGGTAGATCTCTTTTCATATTTTTCCTTGAATGTTTGAAAGCATTTCAGATCTTTACCTATTTTTTCAGGATGACATCTTCTTAGACGGTCTTCGAGCTTCAATGGTTTCATAGAGTCATTGCTCAGAGCTTTGTTGCATAAAAGACACATGGGCAATCGTTTGTGTGCCGTTTATGGAAGAAAACCAAATTTCAAATAATCAACAACCGTGTACTGTAGAGATTTCTTCTTAGATTCAGCCATTATCAGTTGAGACTTGTAAAAAATGTTTGTTTTTGAGGCGATTTTACCAGAATATGGCTATTATAGCACAGAATAGATTTATCGTAATAAAAAACAAAATTTCAGCGGAAACACCGTTCTTTTAATGAATTGCCATCGTCGCGTAAATAAATATTTTCAAACAAAAAGTACCTACCTAGGTAAATAAAGTTTAATCTTCCCTAATTTTTTGTTCTTTTATAGAAGTTTTGATTAATCTCTAGTATTTATAATTTTTACTACATAACTACCTACTACACTCAAATAGTAAAACAAATATAACATGATGATAAATTACAATTTACAATAAAAATATTTACAACAAATAGGCAGATACTTACTTTTTTGGACATAGCAAACACTGACATCGATTCACACAGTCACACTTTTATGTTCAAAATCCCGGTAACAAATGAGTAACGCTTTGTTCTTGGCATTCATATTTATACTAATCTAGATTGCAAGCACAGCGCGAGTCGCATTTCTTCCCTTTACAGCTCTAAGCAAGCGTCCCAGACGAGCGGGCGGAACTTTGCAAGTCTCGACATGCACTGTACACTTGTACCATTATCTATTGCTCTATTCGATTCTGTGTTTGAACTGAGTCTAGAATATTTTTGAGTACCTACCTAGTGAATGATGCTACATGCCTACGTTGATTGGCAATTTAAAGCCAAAATTTTTGTTTTTATTATGAAAACTGGAAAATTTTTCGTGAATCCCCACTTAGAACTTGTGAAGCCTGTTTTTTTTTCACGTCTACGTGGACCACCGTGTGTTCTCCTATGAGCTCCTGGGGGTCCACCAGAACCACTTTGGGAATCTATACACTAGAACAAATAGTTACAATTTATTTTATTATAAATTAGGGCGACAATCGATGCAATCTAATTGAATAAATATAGATAAATAAAGTTTATGATAAAATGACGAAATTATTATTTTATTTATAATTAAAGTAAGGAAATTGAAACCGGTTTTATCAAATAAAAAATGTTTTTGTAATAAGCAAGATTTAAATATTTTTTTATATTTATACATGAGAAATTAAAAAATTTTTTTTAATAAATAAAGACGTAAATTTTGAATAACTATATATTTAAAAAAAAAAAGATATAAATTATTCGTTAAACGTAAGTAAAAATCTTACTGATAAAACCTTATTTCTTTTATAAGCTTGATTAAAATTTAGTAAGCAGTTTCATTGAGACCAAAGTGCACACTGTTTTGAAACAAATCGCTGTTATTTAAGAAAGTACAGTATAATCCAGTACTTTTTCATTTTTTGGTTTGTATTTTCTAAAAGTATTAAAAGCATCAACATTTTTATAGCACAGATACTGAAATATTCTTTCTGCAAATTTATTGAGACAATGTATTTTATCAGGAAAAAAAAGCTTTTTAAGGAGTAGAAAATGCGTCGATATCTTGTGCGCAAAATTGTTTTGCAGTCCCTTGTTTAAACTGAAACAAAGTATTCTTTCAAATCCAATTTAATCGGATAAAAAAAAAGAAATGCATATATTTATTCGCATTTTTCTTAACGTTGCTTTTTTTTTGTGCGCTTTCTGTGAAAAGTGAGTGAAGGAAGATTAATTTATTTCTAAATAAAATATGCTCCAGTCTTCTTTTTCCCAGGACCAAATATTTTCTGTGATTACTTCATTTAATATTTATAGACAATACTCAAGAGGGAAAAGATATTTGTTTTTGTTTTTTTTAGCCGAATAACAAAACAAAGTTAACAAAAGATTGGCAAAAAGAAGAAAGCGTTTGTTAATAAAATGGATAGCTGTAATATGGATTTTATTTCATTCATACAAAAAGGATAAAAAAAAAATTAAATGAATAAAATATACAATCTTTTTATGTCAGATTCTGAACATGATTTACGACTCATTACAAATGAAATCGAATAAATATTTAAATAGAAGCGGCCAACTTTTGAGTTTATATCGTATCAATTTTCATACTTTCAGAGAGTATGGCAATTCGTAACTAGTTGAATAATTTATCAAAATAATTGTTAGATGTTTTTTTAGAGCTTTTTTCCCCATTTCATTAAATATGCAGAGTCATTTTAATGTCATTTTCACAAGACCCAGATCTTGATTAATTACCTAAATTCTTATTCTGTTGAATCACTGACTGTTTGTCCAAATTGAACCGAGAGAAAAGCTAAATGGAACAATATGAAGTTTACAGCAGTAAGTTAGTTTCTATAATTAAAAAATAAAAGCTTTTTATTTTTTAAAATTTTGAATATGGCTTTTGTAATTAATTTCAACTGTAATTACTCTGAATGTAAGTCTGTTAAGTGACTTAAGATATGATTTCATTAGTTTAAACTGCATGATGTTCCATTTTGGAACTCTTTTTGCTTCAAGAACGGTGGTGTATGATTCTTTCTAAATTTTCAAAATCCTCTTCTATGCATAAGTGATTAGAAGTAAAAGAGGAATGTTTACAGTAGGTATCTTCTCTTCTTTCTACACTCTCAAGATGTGATTTCTTAAAAATTACAATATTTACTATTTTTTTTTCAAAAGTGTTTTTTTTAATACATTGTTGATTTACTTTTTTTCAAACATTGCTGATTTACTCTTATTTTAATACACTGTTGACTTACTCTTTTTTTTAAAAAATTGCGTCTGCCATCTCCAACTCCCGCCTCTCTTCAATTTGTCAGTTTCCTCATTCTCTCAGGTGTTCCTCAAGTCCTGTTCAAGGGCAGTCCACTTTATAGAAGGGGGATAGGGAATAATAGGGGGTGCAATCTTATGGGAAAATGATATGTAAAATGGGACTTCCAGAATGGAATAAAAAGGGTAGTTTAACTAATTTATGAAAAATATCCAGCCAGAGAATACAATACAGGATATGCATTGGAACACTGATCTGTCAAAGAGAGTTTTGACTTGATAAATTCTAAGAGAAATTAATTAACTTTTAAACTGCAATCAAATCATCTTCATTTCGTTATGTCTTAAGCGTCTTGAACAAATCTAATTAAACAGTAAACTACTAAGAAATATACCCTGTGGCATGACAGCCCATGTGGGCCTACAGTGTCCATTTCTGTTTTACAAACCAAAAGACCCTGGGGGGCGAAGCATATGTCGCGATAGGAGGTCAACCTATCGCGAAACTCGCAGTGTTTAGTTCCCAAGCATGCTTGGTACTCAATCTATCGGCCCTCTGAAGGGATGAAAAGCTGAGTCGACCTTTCGCAGCTCGAGGACCAAACCTCGGACCTCCGCCTTGGGATTTTGGAACGCTACCACTAACCCACCGGGGTTTGAATTAAACAGTAAATATCGTTGTTTTTTCCAGATCAACCTTTTATCCAGAAGTTGATGTTCTTGCCTTCTACTATATTTGTACAATAAACTGTCAGTATTTTTTTTTATATAATTAAGGTACCGTAAACATATACGAAAATGATGATTATCATTTCCATAAATGCAAAATAAAAGAAAAAGAAATAAAAACCTAATATATTATTTTGCAATTGTACTTAAGGAACTCAAACTCAATTCACGTATGCATAGCTATTTTGGTTTCATCATTGCTTAAAATGAAGTATAGAATGTTTTCCTTCATTATAATTGTATTCTCTTTACTCGGTAGTATGACGCAAAAATATTTCGTTTCTTATAAATATTTCGGCTTGTGATAGACTCTGATCCCATTTAAAATTAACGACGATCATTCAGAAAAAATTAAATTATGGAAAATAGAAAGAAATATTAAAATTTTAAGTTTCCCTCTCGGGGTTTTATTCAAATTCTCAGCATTATTTATGTGAGAAAAGCATTAAATGAATAAATTTGAATAATTAATAGAAAAGTCACAAGTTGAGTATATTTTGTTAGTTACACTTTTTATTCTATTGTTTTTTTTTAAATTTTGATATCAGTATCAAAAGTGTAACTAACAGAAATAATAATTTGAAATAATTTTAGAAATGAAAATCTATATGTAAGGCATTTATTTATTTTAAATTTCACAGTTATATTATATTTTTGAACCCAATTTCTTAAATTTATATTGAAATTTCTACTTGTACAAATAAAGTACCAAATTCTCACTTTTACGATCCTCATAAGGATAAATTAACTGAATACAGCTATGAGTACTGTTTGTTTAAAATCAGAATATTCCATAAGTAGCCACAGTTTCAATATTTTATCGGAATTAATTCATTTTAATTTGCATATGAATTTATGATAACAGTTTGAATAGTATAATGAATATTTTTCGCTAGAGTACTGATAAATATAAATGAAATCTTTTATACATTATATTATTAAACTGAAAATAGAATTGAACACTAACAAAATATATGAAGATAAATAAAAAATATTCATATTTTCACAGTGTATACTCAATTTATTTTATTTACATGAAATTTATGATTACTATTTGCGCACTCTTTGCATAGTTGAAATCTTCATACGAATCAATAATTTGAATAGTTTTTATGATTTTATGTTGTTGATTTTTATTTGAGTAGATTTTTTTCGGATATTTTTTCATACACACACCATTTTAGTTTCCAATAATATTAGTTAGTGAATGTCAAAAACAAGGTAGATAAATTTAAATAAATATCATAATGTAGCTCGAACTACTTTTAAAGAATTGTTGTGTGTGTGTGTGTTTTGTAATTCTTTATTTACTTAGAAAACATATTTAAACAGAGACAGTTAATATTGAATTATTACATATTTACTTTATACATGATATTTATACAATGCTTAAATATATATTGCGATAAAAAAAGTTGTATGTTTAAACATTACGATGTTTTTATTTTAATAAGAAAAAGAGAAAATTTCTTCTTATTATATCCAAATGGGTACAGAAGTGCAAATATTGACAATTCATTTCAAAAATAAGCAATCGTTTGAATAATAAATTGAGATAACTGGTGAGGAAAGTGTCATCATTAAAAAGAGCATTTAAAAACTGCAATGGCCTTAACACATTATTCTACATATGCAACAAAAAATTTCAAGTCTAATATTATTGACTTCTTTGCATGATAAATAAATTTATGGTAAGACATTTGTGTGTCAAAGTGTTCATAAGAGTAAAAAGCAACTTCTGTTGTCCAAAGAAATAATCAGTGAAATTTCTCCAAATAATTGCAAAATCTATAGTGATTCCAGCAAAATTGACATCCGGGCAAGCAGAAGAATTTATAATAAAACACCTCGAGAAAAATACTCTATAAATTACCATAACCTAGATTTCTGTTTCTTGTTTCGATGTGAATTAATTGCAATTAACATAGGATTAAAGAGAGTCATGAAGGAAGCAATTACGGTGATCTGACGACCGTAGTTCAATTAAACATCTCAAAAGTAAGGCCCATCTAGGAGATGAAACTAGTGTACACCTGTCCCAGAAAAAGTAAATATCACCAATACAAAGCATATTTTAAATGGATTTCATTCCATGTTAATATCTAGGGAAATGAATTGTCTGACATTCTTGCAAAAGAGGGACTAGAACATCCTATCCCTTTCACCTCAAAGCTCACATACTTAGAGTTGCTCTCAATGCGAAAGACTCAAAGAAAAGAAAAAAGATTAATATCTCCATCTCATAAATTTTATTAAGGGAAAAGACCAGAACTTTCTCTATCTCTCCCTTGAGGAAGACCATCATTTGTCTTTTGCCAGAGGGCACTCAAAAGGCCTCACATATTCTATTTTGTTGCTTATAATACTTGTACAAGCTAAGTTCGTAAGCCAAAGGCTATGCGCAATTCAGTAAGAAAGGTGCACCTTTCGCCTAATTAAATCACCACGACGATGAAAATACGTCTTTGGTCTAACACTTTTCTGATAGATGGCACCACCAGAGGATCCCCTCCATCAATTTTGACTTTGATCTGGAGGGGAAGGAAATTCTCTCCAGACCATGACACCCAATATTATCTTCGTTGAACAGTTACACCAAGGTAACTGCTCAACGACCAACCACAGGACTTTCGATTCCACTGATTTAACAATCACGTATATCGCATGTACTCGGTGGGTCTTTAGCGTTATCGGGAATCAAATAAAGACAGTAGGCTGATTTCCTAACGACTAAGCTATCATGGACCTTTTACCTATTCTGGATTTAGCAAGAGGTTGCTATTAGGATTTAGCAACCTTTTTCCCTAAATACCGTCATGAGCAGATATCACTTCAGACCGTCTTGGACTGTCTAATGGACAGGAGAATATTCAGAATTGTCCATTTCTTGTATCAAATGTCATCAATGTCAATGGCTTCATGTATCTGGTCCTTCAGAACAGTTGGTAAATTAGAAGCAAAAACAATGTTAAGACATTCTTGCTAAACGAAAAAGGTGCAACTAATTTTTAGATAAATATATGCAAATTAATCTAGCCTTGGTTTTTTATTATTAAAAATTTTAAATTTGAAAATTTAACGAAAACTACTGCGAAATTACCTTTTTCAAGATCATTAAGTGTGAATGGCATTCTTTATTGTCACCCTTTTAAACTGTGAAATTTATTAATATTCTAATTGAAAAAATCGACAGAGAAACGCTAACAAAAATTTTAACTACCAAATGCCATTATAATTAAAAGAAAAATTCATTGAAGTTTAGCCACAATTTTTTTTCCAGACCCAAGTCCTTATGATACATCCCTCTGAAATATATCCAAGTTGTTATTATTATACCTTTTAATTGACCATTCAAGGTCCTTAATGTGATATTTGGTTAAATAAACCTAACTTCATCCTTTAAATCATCAAATGTTCGTTAATACTAATGAAACCACTCTGAAAATTTTTCTATCATTTCGTATATTTCAAATTTAATTTCGATGCCAATTTTAAAAAGCTCAAAATTAATGCAAGAAAAATCTTGCACAAGATCAGTTCTGAACTAATTGGTGTTTTCATAGACTAAAATATAATATGAATTAGTAAAGGTATGTTTAATATCATCACACACATATCACCAATACCCATCAATTTTCTAAAAACTTTAGTTATGAAACCATTTTGATTTCCTTATAGAAATGTTATGTTCTAATTTATCCTCAACAGATAATTTTTCATATTTCTGAAACCTTTGAAAGCGATGTCATTTTTCAAATCTTAGAAGAAGGTCATTAATTAGAAAGAATTCCAGCAGTCATTTTTCTTCCTGCCGAAGATAATGTAAAATGAACCTGATCATCCGAATTCACATGAAAGGTGAAAAAAATGCTGATCCATCCATCAATATATGTTTCATCATCCACCCACTCACATTCACTTTGTAAGGGGAAAATTAGAAAAATATGAAATACGGAACTTTCAATTGATGTTACACTAATGTATTAAAAGTATCTAAATAATTTTTTTATCTCGATTTGGTTAGTTTTTTTAATCTAAGTTAATAATATTTTTTTCAAATGTAATTAAATTTTCGCTCTAACTATTATTGTAGAATTGTTAGTATTTGAATATTTTCCTTAAAAATACATCTTCACATTGAGAAATTTGAAAAAAAAAAAAAAAAACCCAGAGAGAGAGAGCTTTAGGTGCTTCCTTTCAAGTCTTGCGCACGATATGAGTAGAAAAAGGTAAGATTAGAAGCTCTATTCTTTTTAATTATTCACAAAATGAAAGCTACAAAAAATTTCGTTGGTTTCTAAAACGTTTTCAGTACAAGATAAACAGATATTTGGGAAAACTGGAACTTTTGTGCATCATTAGATTTTTCCCTGGAATCACAAAATATTCAGATTTCTGGAAATGATATTGACAAATACAATGCTTTTAGAGGAAAACGTTTATAATAAATATTGTATCATACGAATATCGTATGTAACAAATGGTATATAAATGCACAAATGTGTATATCCTCATTGTTACAGTACGAGTCTTAGATTAATTTGCAAAAAATTCATTAAAACTCACAAAATTTTAATGGTACTCCATTTTCTCAAGCAATGAAGCCACGTGGTATGGATATTATATGAATAGCATCTCTACTTTTTTAAGCTGAATATGAGATCGTCTAGAAAAAGTTACTTTTTAACTTAAGTTCATATGATTTTCACTTGAATAGAGAGTAATTTCATTCAAGTTAAGTCTTATGATAGTTTAATTCAACCCATATAAAACAAAGTTCTGGATTAATTGCTTTAATTTAAACTTAAGGGACCTAGAATGCATTGAAAAACACCTAATTTAAAAAAAATATTAGAAAAAACATTGTTTTGAATTTTTATAAAACAATTAATTTGATCCCCATGTAGTCACTGCAAATAACATCACCAAAAGTAGAAGCTTTAGTTCTTGACACCACGGATGACCATTATTTATATTTGTGGATTGCTTACTATAGACATGCATACCGTCCACAAGTTTATAGCTATGAGATGTGAGATCCGTAGATTGTATTCAAATCTACAGTATGCAATCCATAGCATCAGTGGTTTGTTGCTGCACCAGCATGCTTCTCTTTACCTAGCCCTGAGTTGGGCTCTAACAGTTTGATAGAAGCAGCCGGATGGAGTCTTCGTGATTTTGAAGCAGAGACCAGGCAGAATACCCCAATACTTGGCCTGTCATCCCCAGATGTATCATTTCACTTGGAGGACATGGCTACCACGCCCAGTTTTAACGTGCTCCAGCCTCCTTTAGAGCACACGATGTATCTTCGGTCGGTCGCGATTCAAACACTCAACTTTCAGATAATGAGAACGACGCCCTTACCAACCAGACCACCGCGTCCCTTAGCATCAGTGGTGTTATAGTGTTGAACGAAAAATGTGGGGACCTTCATTTCCTGATGCACCTACACCATATTTTGTGGGGTACGTTAAAGTGGGGCGTAATCCCAATGTCCTCCAAATGAAATGATACTACTGGTGGAGTCAGGCTAAATATTATGAAGTCTTTCCCTTGGTTTTTGATTCAAAATCACGAAGACTCCACCCGGCTGCTTCTATCTAACTGGTAGAGCCCAACTCAGGGCTAGGTTCAGAAAAGCTTGCTGGTGTGCAACAACATCATATTTTATAAAGTGTGGCAATGCTAGTTCCAAAGATATAGAAAAACAATCGGTAGCATTTGACAGAAATCTAATAAAATAATTGAATATTTAAATAAATTCTCGTCTATTTCTAATTACCAACATCAAAATATGGATAAGAAACAAACTAAAATGTTTGGAATATGTGAAGGACATTGCTAATATACCAACCTTAGTTTTCTTATTCCCGTTTTTATTGTTTTTAATTATATTTATAAATTTATTATAACTTCTATTTCCTGTAAATTGTATTTATAACAAGTTTAAATATTATAAATGATAATAAAATTTATATTGAAAGAATTCTGTTGAATAATGCTGAGCCTGTACAATTTACCAGCCGATCTATTGATATCTTTTTTGTCTCAATTTTCGATTAATATTGTGTGGCCATTTTCACAACATAAGAATTAATAAGATTCTAAGAATCCTAGTACTTAATCACTCTAATACATAAAATATTTGGCGGGTTCATGTAAAATGACATATTAATTTGCGTTCTAATAACCCCGATTTCTGTATAAGAGGAATTCTTCTGAGGAAGAATGATATGCTTCTAAAGGCGAGTCGAATGAAGTACTTAGGATGAATTTCGATGTTTAGGATTATTATATCAATTTAAATTATAGAGAGAGAAAAAACAGGAAATTGTTAATTATCAGTCATTGAGTGAAAGGTGAAGGAAACAAGATTGATTCATCTACATTCACTAACTTGTCTTTCTGAAACGATAGAATCTTACTTATAAATCTATTCATTAAAATGTTGCAACAGATAAACCTAATGTTTTTTGACAAAGCATAAAGTATGATATTGATGCCACACTCATTTGACTTGACAGTTATTTTAAGTTTACGCCATCAAAAACATGCGGCAACTTTAGAATTTGTTTCAACACCATTGAATATCAGAAATTGAGAGAGAAACGAATGCGTTAATGTTATGTAAATTATTGCAAGTGGTACAAAATACCATATTAAACACCTACAAGAGTTATATAATTGCCAAAAGTAATATGGTGTTGCAAACAACAGAGCTTTAAATGCTACTTTTTTAATATTTTGTCTGAAGCACATAATTAAGAGCATATTCATTGAAGTGCAATTAGCGTAATCAAAGTTGGAAATAATTCAGAATAAACACTAATGAACATTTTATTTTCACCTGGAACAAACACATTCGCTACTTCTAAAATTTTTATAAACATCTTCAGAAGCCGAATGTATTGCCCGCCATTTTTAAAAAGGCATACAAAAAATTGAAATAAACTTAAGAACCACTCGTTAAAACATAAAAATATTACTTCACTAAAGTGATTCAATTTTGTTCAATCTATCAAATCACACTAAAAATAAATATAACTTATCAGAGTCAAACGTCTTCCCAAAGCGCTGCGGCATACGAAGTAGCGCCATACTAACTTCCAAAGAGTCAGGCCAGTTGATGTATTTATTCATAAAATTATCTTTCATTTGGTAGTTAGTATGTATATTAAATTATTCTCGACGTTGATGTAAATTAAAACCTTTGAGATAAATAAAAAGAACACGTTAATTAGTTATTGGAAAATTCTGATGAATCCCAATTTAGAGCATGTTGAAAACAAAATCTCCCAAATTATATAATACCATATTTACTACATATACAGGATTATTTATAGAAACATTTGTATAGAAAATATCAAATTCTAATAGTATAAGTATTCAGGAGCATTTCAATTTAAACATGAATATCTATCTTATAGCTTGTCTTCATTTGTATTGAAATTTTTAGAAATACACTTAGCGATGATAAGTTTAAGTTAATCGAAAGATTCCAAAAATAATGAACCAGTTATGAAATTTTAACTGGAGAATCTCTGCTAAAATGTAAGAAATTCGGAAATACCATATTCCATGCCAATTTAGAATGCTAATTTTGTTGAAAAGTTAGTAAAGAAAAAAATTATAAATTCAGTGTAGTTTTTAAATTTATATAGTTTAACCATATATTGTAAATAATAATTTATGCTTGCAAATTCCTATTTTTTTCTTTTTCAAGGTCTTTTCAAATTGATACAAGTTTATGTCTTGAGAAAATAAAACATCGTAAATTTTATGTTTTCCCGCAAAGCAAGGAAAGGTAGTAAAAAAATTCTTCAAAACCATTCCGCCGGATTTACTTTACATTCGCTGCACACAACTTTTATATCCGATCTCTTTTAACCTTTTAACAGGATAAAAGAGGATAAAAGCATTTCCGCTCGAAGGAAACTGTTGATTTTACTTTTCTGGCTCTTCTGCGGAGAGACTTCTTTGGAAATGATTCTTTGAACATTTTATCGACTTATTCAATGAGGAGAAATGGTTATAAAGCCTCGGATAACGAACGGTTTTATACAGCTATTGTGAAAATTTTTGATTTTAAATATTCTGGTATAAATTAATATGGAATTTAAATCACAAAGAAATTCAGAAATCCTTGAAATCTTTGAAAAGGGTGAAGATTTGAAAACACGAAATTTAAAATCATTTTTCCTAAGTCGAAATCTTTCCTGTCAAAAATCATTCAAGTGATTCTAAAGTTTTTAATAAATTAGCATCAAAAGACTATTTCATTTATTTTAATATTCTTTTCAGCATACCATAGGGATACTTTTATACATTTACAGACTTGTTTAAGGTATCCCAACATACATAAATGCATAGGAGCGGATGAATGATCTCCAATCCACTAATCCTTAGAGCTTCAAATTTTTTTCGCTATAGAAGTTTCTGAGATCAACATACATTTTTGAAAGAAAAATATAGTTAAAATTATATCGTGTTTGAGGACAATAGTAATAGCTAATTATTTTCCGAAAATAAATTAATTGTCTTGAAATTTATATAATTTTAAGAATTTTACCTTTGAAACTTCATTTTGTATTGTTTATCAACATTTCAGATTATTAATAAGGAAGAGGCGACGGACCAGCGTTATTGATAGCAGAAACAATATTTTTATTTGACAAATAACACAATTATAAGACAATCAAACATCGATGCAGGAATTTTAATACAATATTGTGGGAGTCGCTTTACCAGGGTTATTTAACCACGTCCTTCGTGCTTGGCATTCAAATACCGTTTGAATGACGAGCTCAGGCGTACCTGACGCGCATACGCCAATTTTATTCTTTTTAAAAATAATCTTTCATAGAATAGTGGAAGAAGTAATTCATAGTAATTGTTTTCGGAACTGTAATCTCTCTCTCACACACACACAATTAATCTTCTAGAAATTATTTAGTTGAAAAAATAAGTCATATAAGTTAAAAGGTGATTTTTATCTTTATTTATGTTTGATATTAAGTTATATCTATATTTATCTTTGAAGAGATTTAGTTAGAACAATTAAGTTATAAACATAAAAAATTGCTGCAATCTTTTATTTTGAATTTTAAATTCCTATTTTTATCATTAAGTATAAATTATATTGCACTTTTTGTTCTAAAATCAATATCATGAATGATGCAAAAATTCATTACATTCGGATGATTTTCGGAATTCATGTTTAACTTGCTTGAAATGTAATGGTAAGGATTTATTTTTAGTCACTTATTAAAGAATGCATAACTATTGAGTTCTAATATTACTTTTGTGTATAAGCTTATTAATATATCGCTTCCGTTTTTTAAATGTTAAAGGATATGCTATCTGAAGAAAGAACTTGTTTTCTTATCAAAACAGAAAATTTAAGAAATCCTCTGTTTTTAACCATAAAGTGGTTGTTTCTTTCGTTCCAGTTGAGATCATGACTACAGTACTTTATCTCAATTCTCATTGGTTTAAATATCCATGATGTCAAATAACGTCTCATCTGTGTCACATCATATTGATTTGGCGTTGTAAATCCGACTTATCGAGAAATTTGCTACCTGATTTTAAATCATATTTTCAAGTGGCAGCAGACAAAGCGAAATTCACCATTGAATGTCTGGGAATATTGTCGAAGTTCTTTTTGTTGATAAAGCAATTTCTTATATAAACTCTGAAGCATCGGCTTAAAATCCGTTTTCCATTAATTCAAGCCAGTAATGCGTTCAGAGTAGAACAGCAGAAAAGGCGGAATGATAAATGCAAAACATCCTGTTTTATGGTTAGATAAAATTGACAAGAACGATTTAATTTGGCACAGGTGCAATATAATCCAGAGATTGGCAAATTTTTAAGAGGGTTTACTTGCGTATCTGGCAACTTTGTTTAAGTTACGTCATACATATGGAGACCTATAAGAATTATGCAGAATATTCTATTTTGGTAACCCTAGTATTTACGTCAACGCTCTCATCACGATATGTCATTTTGGCAACATTTCTTCATTGCAAAAAAAAGTTCAGAATTACCTTTAATTTCTTTTTAAAAAAAATTCCTTAATTGGTAAAATTCTAGGAGAGCCCACACCCTTGGCGACAAACAAGAACGAAATTCCAGAAATGGTTTTGCTTACCATAGCTAGTGATTCGAAGTAGGGTTAACAAGATTGGTGATGGTTAATCTGTGGTTTGGGTACCCCTTTCTCGCCAAATAGGCGATAGACACGGAAATCGTGGTAACCCTGACTATTTCATCCTAAATGCACTCCTTGTGGCAATCCTGTCTTTTTTGTTATACAATTATATGTGTAATTTTTGTTAAACAATTCGTAAAAAAACATTTTGTTTTCGTTGCCATACCAACGGTGGAATGCGTTAAAAACATGAATTTCGGTTTCGTCGCCATAGAAACGCCGTTTTTGCGACTTTTTGAAAATGCGCAAGCAGGGGACCCAAAACGCATTTTCACCTTAGTGCAGGCTACAATCATTGCAAACCAAAGGTTAGATCCTAATAGAGCCCTCAACCTTGCCATGAATGATTTTGGTTGGCGATAATTATGGCTTTAACCAATCTTGATAATCCTTCTGCAATTCACTAGATATGGTAAAGCTAACCATTTCTGGAACTTTGCTCTGGCATGGCACTTTTTTTTCAATTTGTTGACAAGGGTGTGGACTTTCCTAAGCTTTTACCCCAACCAAAGTCATTCGCGCCAATAGTTTGGGCACTGCTAGGATACAACCCATTAATTAATAGAATTTGAAACTGATATAATTATAATATTTGTAAACAATCTCTTTTAAATCTAAGAATAATGCCTTATTTATACCAATATTAATTTTTCTTAATTTATTAAATTATGTTTCCAGGTCCTTTTTGTGCTGAATTAAGTTGATCTACGGTCTAGTGATGAGATCTACATGTGAGCTGACTTCTACAAACTTTAATCTCACACAAATGGAGCTACTATATATTTTATCAATAATACACTATTCACTTAGAACCAATTATATTAACTCATTCTGCAAACTGAGTCATCATAATTTCTGAATTTCAATACTTTCAAGCCCTTCTTTTCATTGTAACTTTATATCTCTTTATATATATATATATATATATATATATATATATATATATATATATATATATATATATATATATATATATATATATATATATATATATATATATATATATATATATATATATATATCATTCTTTATCTTTATATTCCTAAACTTCACCTACACTTTCTACACTTTTCCTATAAATGTTCATAATTTCACAATATGGTTATTTTTTAAGTGTAATAAAGTTAAAGTAAGACAATTGTTTTCGAACTCTTTTTCAAATTCATGATTTTTATTGTTATGTTCATTTCATAAACGCTTTATTTGGTAAAATTAATTATATATTTTAAAATCAAATTAAATATATATGTAAAATAAAGCTTTTTAATAAAAATTTAATCTATTTAAAATATTTTTTAAATTATACTTAGAATTAACTGTAGAAGAATTATAAATCTTAAAAGCGAAAGTTCTTTAAAAATCATGAAAAAAATAGCGAATATATATATTTTTTTAATCAGAGTAATTTGTTAAAATTTAGTTTCATTTGTCACAAACTATATTTCCAAACACTGAGATGTCAAATATAATTGTAATTACTTTTGCTTTTATTATCGCGAATTTTAATCATTGAAGTCTTTTTGAAGAAACGAAAAACACTGCCTGTCAAATATAAAGGAAAATTACAATCATCAAAAACGAATTAGATAATAATGAGACATTAATTACCGCAAGTGAAGTTTCAGAACTCGGGCATAATTATCCCTACCTAAAAATAAATCAATATTTTGACTGAAATGTATTCATGTTATCATTTAAGGTGGAGGGTAGGTTCTCGAAGCAAAATTCCTATACCGATAATGTTAAAACTTGCTCAGTTTAAGGAACATTTAAAAAATAAATATTAAACTTAATTGCTTAAAATGTTTTTCATAGTTACATGCATATTTTCACATAATTAACCTCAGCATTTTTTATTTGATAGTTTATTTCTTCTTAAAAAAATAAATAACTATACAAACACGTACTTTTCACTTACGTCGTTAAAATGTTCAAACATTTTAAATTATAAGATTTCAAGAAATTATTACATAGAAAAAGTCCTTGGTTAAAACATGATAATGAACATATTTTTTAAGTATGCTAAGTTTTAACATGTTTAATTAAGTGCTTTTTGAGAAATTGTTTCTTATTAAATAAAATACTTCATTTTGAAGAAAAAAAAATTAATATAAAAATTGTTTATTGTTAATACAGTTCCATAACTGGGAGATTTTTATCTAAATTATCTTATAGAACATCTTCCAGTCTACAGTTTTATGCTTTCTTTTTATCTAAGCCTCAGCAGATTTTTGTCTTATATTAAAGTTTCTCTTTTGTATACAAGCTCGATCCGAAACACCTTAGCTCTACAAATGTATTAACCTGGCTGCATTCATAATAATGATAAAAGCTTGTATTTTGAGGTATTTCTATTGTTAAAGGAAATAGCTTCACATACAAAACTTTTCAAAAGTTCTAGTAGTTCAAAATACTCGACTACAAGAGGTTATTAAAACTTTCATAGCTCTTTTGCATTTTACCATGAAGACATCAAACAAGCAGACTCCAGAAACTTCCATCGAACCACTATGGTGATTGGCTTGGCAATTTCCTCCATGATTCATTTTATCTTTGCAGTTGTGGAACCTTGTCAGTACATCTGCATGAAAAACGTTACCGATATCAACACTTGTGGCAATACCAGTATCATTCAAAGAAGGGAGATCACGTTTTTCCCACTTTCCATCTATACCTACTGGAATGTCACTCGCTTCAGCAGCAGCATTGTTATTTTCTTTACAATATTTCTTATAGCAGAATTCAACCCATTACATCATTAATTGAACTTATGTGATGAAGGTGGAAAGTTCTATAACAACACAAAATATTTTTGCTGCAGCCTTTTCTTTCCCAATGTATTCTTATGTATACGAGTCGTATGTGTTAATATTATATACATTAATATTATTGCTATTATATTGTTTAGGTACATATTTTATATTTAAAAGTGAAGTAGTAAAATTAAAGTTCTTGCAAAAAATGTAAAATTTAGTTGCAAGATCTTGCACATGTTTGGAGAAGCTGAGCGAAATGCTAGATTTATTTTACAGTTTTTGCATAATAAGCATTATTGTAAAGGTTAAGGTTAATCACAATATATTGAAAGATTAATTATTTCATTTATAAAATTAGTTTTATTTAATTAATAGTCTTCATATTTTAACACAAATGACTCTTTTTTAGCTTTCGAATCCGAAATACTTTCGTTGCCAACTTTATTGCTTGCTATTTCTGTCTCACAACTGATGCCCCCCAAAATTTCTCCTTTTGTAAAAAAGTGATAATTAAATCGGGGCTTATTATTATTATTAAAATATATATATATTTATAAAAAATGTCAAAATTAAATTCAATGAATTAAAAAAAAATCCTATAATTTCTAAAGGAATTTGCTTCATAAAAACTACAAGCGTAGCGATTAGTTTCAGTGGGTGTAGCACTGAGCGAAGGAATTTGTTGACATAATTCAAAAATGAAAATAAAATACTTCTAGTAAGGTTAGAATCAAAATGTTAGAACCATGTAAACCAAAATGTTAGTTTTTTAAATATTTAAAATTGAAGCATGCGTTTTCCAGTCCATTTTCTTGCACATACAATTGCGAAAAAGCCATTTAAAATTTAAATTGTATTGTTTGAAAGCCAATAAAATTTTGTAGCATAAATTTTCATAATGACATCATGAGCAAAGTCATCAAATGCTGTGAGTATTTAGACCTATCAAAGAATACGAACAAGGACTGTACGGGAAATCAAAATATAAAAAGTAAAATCACACTTCTTTGCCCTAAGAACGTATAAGAATTCTGATTATTGAGTTAGGCGTAATTTTGCCTACTTAACCATTGATTTATTAATGAATACTCACTATTACAGCAAATGGGAGGTGTAATCATTAAGATTCTTTTTATCAAATGGATATTCAGCTGTCAAAACAGTCATTGAGAAATTGAGACAGTTTTGCAAAAATTGGAAAGCTTATGAAAATTGATGAACCTTGAATAATGATCTAAATTTTAATATTTATACTGAATTGCACGGAAATTTCATGAACATGCTTGTGTTTGTATTCAGTCTGCGTAACTGAAAATACTGATAGGAGACAAATTTATAAAGCGATTGTTATTTTGGATGCACTGGATTAAAAAAAAAATCTTGCATAATTATAAAATTTTAAAAATTTAGATGTATACTTCGTTTGTCACTGCATGGACATATTTTACACACGAGGAATGATTGGACAGAAGTTTACGATTTAAAATATTTACATTTATTTTATCCTATAGAAACGGATTTCCATAAAAATTCAATAATCTGCAATAAATCCATATGTTATCCCCATTATTTGTCAATATCCACGTTTAATATTATTTTCGCGAATATTTGTAAATATTCCTCAATATTTACTAAAATCTGGTTATAATTGTTTTTTTTCACGGAGATCACATGTTTTAGCTTTCGTGATAAGATAAAAATATGTATAAAAAAGTTATTTTCCTTATTCAGGAGAAAAATTGCGTAGTTTATTGCATTTCTTTTTGTTGCTTATTTTTGCTGGCTGAAGAAACTAAATGCGAGCAGCCCATAAGGGATTTTGAACTACGTCGTTTAGGCCTTGAACTCCATCGGCCTAATAAATGGCATTGCAGCAAAAGTATTCATACATTTTAAACAAAATAAGAACGATTCCTCTATGTATTATTAAAGCACTTGAAAGTTTGCTTTAAAATTAAAATTCAAGAGAAAAAATAACTTCAATCCATCCATTATATTTTTCATATGAATACCTTGCTTTAAAAATCTATGAAATAATTCATCTATCTTTTTTATGCATTTCTTAACTTTAAAGTTTTTAATGATTATATACATGATAAAAACTTTAAAGTTTTTATCATGAATATAATCATCAGTTCATAAATGAGACATATTAACAATGTTCTGAATTTTTATTTTCTTTCTTACATAATTCAGCATTTTGTAACTTTCAATTAATCTTTATAAAATTTAAATGACTTTTATAAAGAATGTTGCTTTAAATAATATTCTCTCAGTATTTCTTAAAAGTTTCCCTCGTGTGTATTTTCCAACTTTTTGTAAGTTTACCAGTCAAAATCAGTCAATTTTATCTCAAAATTTAGTATTAAGAAACCTAGAAAATCAAGATACCTCAAACATTTTTAACACTTATTCACATATCTTTAAGAGGGCGCTACGATTTTTCCATTTTCATTCTAAACAAAAACTTATTTATACTTATTTTTATAGCTACTCGTTTTTTTATAGTTATATTACTCTCTAGAATAAAATGTAATTCTCTAAAGTAAAAATGATTAAAAGAAAACTATGTTTCATACTATATTTTTCAATATTTGATCAATATTGTGTAGGAGTGACTATAAAACAATTCCTATCCATCACTAAGCACTGAAGCAAAGACCTAAAAGTTTTGAGAAAAAAAGCACCCTATTTATTCAGAGAGACTGCAATCTTTTTCCAAAATGAAGGAATTTAAATTTTAGATAAATAAACCTCTCATAAATAGCAAAACTGCAAATCATCGAAATAAAAATTATTTTTAATATAAAAATTTAATTCACGGCAAAAATACTTACGTCAAGATAAAAGAATGAAAAACACTGAAAACAAAAGTTAATGAAAATTAAAACAATTAAAAAAAATTCAACAAAATTTTGGAGTCCACGTCTTACAAATCTGTTCTTAATTACTTTAGCAATATTAACTACAATAAAATTTTTAATGTTGGCATTAGTAAGGCAAGAGTCTTAAGGTTTCAAAAGAGAATGCTCAAAAATTTTGCAATTATCAATTTAGAATTCTATTAATTAATGAAATGTTTTTAATTTTAAATCGTCCTTGCCGATTTAAACTAACAATAAAGGGAACGTTTTGTCATGTCCTTTTCACTTTGCTTTTTCTGTTGTTCTTTTGTCCATGTGTTAATGGCTTGAATCGAACCGATGCTTTGTTTCTTACGCTAGAAATCGTTTTATTAACAAAATGAGCTTTGATAATGTTCTCAGACAATCGACGGTAAACTTGTACTTGTTTGTTGCCACTCGAAGAATACGATTTGAAGGCAGGCAGCAAATTCGTCAACAAGTCGGATTTACGACGCCGTCTCAATACGATGTGTGACTTGGATGAAATCTGATGTCATGGATATTTTATACCAATGAGAATCGTAATAAAGTGGCGTATTGAGGATCTCAGTTATAAAGAAAGAAACAATCATTTCATAGTTAAAAAATACTTTCTTTGTTTTTTCTTTCAGAAAAAGTTATTTAAGCATTTAATAAACATTGAAAAGAAAAATCAAATGAATATCTTTGAATAGCAATAAGATCATCTTATATGAAAACAGAAGACATGTGAAAATGGAAGACCACCAGTTGATGTCTCGTGGAGCTTTCATCCCCAGCAAAGGATGTAACTAATGAGAAAAATTTTATTCACCAGTAAATTAATGATTGGTTTAACATCTTTCATTTGCTTTTGGTCTTCCCGAAATTAAGTCTTATTTAAAAAGATAAATTAAGATTGTTTTCATGATGTAGAGGTTACTCAGGAATATTTGAATAGAAATGAATGCATTACTTTTCATCCAACAAATTACAAGCTCAATGAAAAATTTCAAATTTCTAGAAATTTTGCTCTAAACGTATTAACACTGATATTTCTAAATCTTTTAAATGAATTATTTTATTTTTAAATTTGAAAAGTATGCCATTTGTTAAATTCTAATATAAATGCTAGAATGTTTTTTGCAAATCTAGCGCATACTCATTTATTAAATAATCTAAACTCCTTATAAATAGTGATTGTGTTTAAAAAATTTTTAATTTAAAATAAAAACAATAAACTTTTAACTAGGAAATTTTGCTTGAAAATATTTTTTCATGAAACTAGATTGCAGCCTAATTTCATGTTTAAAGAAATTAGTTTATGAACAGTTTGAATTAGTAATAACAAACATTTTCAGTGCTTTCTTTGATAATTATAAAAGTTTGAAATTTTGCATGGTTCAAGGTTTTCAAAATAAATTCGCATTCTCTGGACATTAAAATCTTTTATTTTTACAATGAAACTACATATGTTTTTACTATTTATTATGATAAAGTAACACTATGAATAAGAATTGTAAGATTTTTTCTTAGAAACACTTTGTTACCAAAATATATAGTGAAGATCACGAAGTTAGTTGCGTCGAATGTGAAATGCTTTTTAACAACCTAATATTTATTTAAATAAAAATTGTATTTATTTGTAATTTTTGAAATGATTATTTGATACAATGTTTCTTGATAGTAACAAGATAAATCTTAGAAAAAAATAGTACGAAAATTTTCATTGACATATATTTCGTCCCTTCCAGCAATACGAAATACTTTTGATGAAGAAAGAAATCTTTGCATACTAATTATTGCTTTTATTCATAGAGTAAGTAATGTAGTTCAGCTTTTTCTTCTCAGAGTTATGTTGTAGGATATTTGGAACGTGATGTACATTTTGATGAATGAATGCTTACATTAATCTCATTACCAAAAGTGTTTCAAAAATATCTGCAGTTTTCATCTTCTGATGATGGACGAATATTTTTATCGATATTTATACCTCGACATACATTCTATACTGTGCACTTGTTGAAGTAATGGTTGATTTTAATCTAGATGAAAATCTTCCATCAAATGATTGGGTGTTTTCTTTTTCTTTTCTTTTCTTTCTTTCTTTTCTTTTCTTTTTTTTTTTTTTTTTTTTAATTGGATATTTTTCTAAATTATAATGCCTTTGAAGCAAAGCAGTAACTTGAAATTTATAATAATAATTTTTTATTCTTTTATAAGTAATTTATATACGGATTAATTTTATATTTCATCATGCTTGTTGTGTGTGCCTGATTTTAAGAACATTTTCTAAATGAGTGGACATTTGTAATTCATTCTGTTTACATCAAAACTAGATTTAAATATAAAATATTTCTAAATTCGTTGACGACTTTTACTTATTGAAAATTTTAAAAAATGCTTTTTTAGTTGTATGATATTTACAATGGAATTCATTATATGAAGGTCACTCTGAAATTTTTGAGATACAACTAGGTTTTTAAACTTACACTTACAAAATTTTAGGTGTGTTCAAAGTAGTCTCCTCCAGCATCAATATACTTTTGTAGACGTATTTTCCACAAATTAAATGCCTCAAGTCATTCATTTCTTGGAATAAATGAAAAAAATTCATTTATAGCCACATCAATCTCTTCTTATGAAAGAAAACGATGTCCACTTAAGCTCTTTTTTAGAGTAAAGAATAACCAAAAGTTGCACATAGCTAGATCAGGTGAATACGGCGGATGTTCGATCATTTTAATTTGTTTTTGTTTAAGAAACTCAACTGTTCATCCGGCTGTATGTGAAGATGCATTGTCATTGTGAAGCATTAGTCCCCTAACATTCAGTTCTTGTAGAATTTCTGGAAGACATTTCGTGGTATACCAGTTTGCAGATACTGTCTTCTGTCCTTCCAACTTGATGGCTTTCACCAATCCCGTACTTCTGAAGAAAACGGCATACATCACTTTTTTCAGTGCGCGTTGTTTATTCGCCATTGTCGGCGTGGGATCATCTTCAAAGACCCATACTTTGCTTTCTTGACGTGTTGGGACATCAAAAAACGGTATGTATGTTTCATCACCTATTACAATTTTAGAAATGATGCGGTGGCCACCATCATTTAGCAAATTAAGAGTTTCTTTACTGATTCTGACACGCTCCTCTTTTTGGTGCTCAGTTAGATTATGGGGAACCCAATGGAAAACCACTTTCCTCATATGCAATTCTTCATGAATGATTTTGTGTATGGCTGCGGATCCAATGTTAAATTCCTTCTGTATCATTTGATAGGTACAGCGATTATCATCCATTAACATTTTCGTATGGCAGACACATTATCCGGGATTACTGCCGACGGCGGCATTTATGTGTGTTCTTCATCCTGAAAAAAATTGTGACCTCTTTTATATTCTCTAAACAATTTGAATACAGTAGCACTTGCTGGAGATTCATCACCAAATGTTAATTGCAACCGTTGAACGCATTCTTCTTGATTTAATTCTGCTTTAAAATCGTAGAAAATCAGAGCGTGGAAACATTCTCGCGTCAACTGCATTTTCTCTTCTGTTTAAAATGTATTCTACGTTAAACAAGCTGAAGCAAGTCCGTAAAAAATCGTCTTCTCTGTTAAAATACTTTGTATTTTAAAATTAAACCGTTATTTTTATTTTATAAATTCTCGTTTGCGCGTATCTCAAAAATTTCAGAGTAACCCTCGTATACACTACTGTGGTAATTAATTGAGACAAACAGAAATTTTTTTCACAAATGTTAATTGTTATAAGTTAGCATACACGCATGTTAAAGCAATCTAATACAAATATATTGAAGGAGAACCTGTACACGGTTTGGAATGGATTCCACTAAATTAGAACAAAATGTTTTGATATCGTCATCACAAAACCTTGTTTTTATAACATTTTCTATCCCTATTTTCGTTGTTCTGCAATCCATTTCACTCACGTTCTTCTTTATGATGCTCCTCGAGTTTCGATGGGATTTACATCAAAAAAATTAGCAGGCCAATCCAAAACTATTAATTTCTGTTTATAAAATAATTCTTTGCTAGCTTAGAAGCATCGCATGGGACCAGATCTTTTGGAAAGATACCAATAACCCAGCAAATGTTTGCATCACAGACACAATTTTTTTTATCTATTATAGAAATGTATTTTGAAGAGTTAAGGATCCCTTCGAAGCTGGCAGATACTTTAGATATAAAATAATTCCCAAACATCTGTTTTTGAGAGTGCTTAGCTCTTTGCATAAATTACTACTACCTGATGGATTCTGTATTACTTCCCCTGAAAAACTTTGGTCGAAACCTTTGTACAAAATATGTGTTTAGTCACTGAATACAACTTTCTTCCTGTCTTGTGCAATCCAGGATTGATATTTACTTGCCAAATCAATGTTTTTTGTTTTCATTGAAGGTGTTAATAATTGTTTTTTGATTGGTGTTACTGTAAATTTCAAATATTCAATAAGCTTTTATCGGACTGTGTCGATGGGTCCATATTCAAACTAACTAATAATTCTCTCTGAAGACCTGTACATTTTTGAGTTGATGTAATTTATTATATTATAAAAGACATTTACCTAACCAAGGTTTGTCTTACGTTTGCGTCCACATTTAGTCCTTTATTTTGGAGAAACTGTCTCAAAGTTCTTTTGATCATTAGTGATCCTAGAAACACTGCATTTTCCAACTGCTGTAGCAATTCTAGCAGTAGGGTAACAATTCTAGTTTTTTTCGTGCGAGTGATGTCCATTTTTAAAATACATGTGAGGAACAGATAATTCACGTTATCGACCACTTCTTACCGCAACTGAAGAGAAAAATTTTGATATCTCATGATCACGGGTTTAAATCGGCTTAAGCTAATCAAGAGCCAGGCATTGTAAGAACATGAAATTGTGTGAAATTACTTTGTGGCACTTGTTCGTAACTACTTTGAGGCAAAATAGACCTGAAAAAAAAAAAACGATTTTCTTAAAAAATATGTTTGTCCCAAATAATTCACATAGTAGTGTATCAAATTATGTTACTAGTAAATTTACGCCAAAAAAGATAATTAGTTTGGTTGGTATGGTAGTTTTCTTTGTGGCGACGAAATTCAGGTGATTCACCATAAAGTGAACAAAATACTTCTTTGAAACATGAACAGTTTACAGAACGGTTCTTTTAGTTTCAATAATTATAATTACTACATCCTGAAACATAAAGTTTTACAATTTTTTTAATACAATCACAGAAACAGTAACTGTTTTTAGAACTGATGACTCAAGCATCTAACCAAATCCTGCTCCTCCCTCAACAAATTCCATCCTTAGATGAAGATAATATTCTTACTCATCGGATGACATTTCTGGATGGTTCCAGAACCTTTCCACACTAACTTTGTAGTACCTCAGCTCCTATTGGTTCAATCTGCTCGAATTTTGTAGAATGTAAGTATAATTTCTGTTGCCAAATGTTGTTCAGTATCACAAAACGTAGCATTTGGAGTGTGCCAGTCATAAGTGATGATGATCTGTGTTATCACATATGCAAAAAGGACCTTATAACTGTATGGAAAATAAGCCAACCACTGACCAATGGGATGTCATGCTGTAATAAGTTCTGAAAAGAAATCGAGATTCATCATTTATGGGGATAAGATTCTATTCCCTGCCCATTCAAAATTGTAATTTCTTACCCCACTGCAAAAAAATATGTCGTGTCCGATAGTCAGAAGTAACGTTTATAACAAGGTTCTTGAGAACAATCTTTCTTCATCTAACCAATTGAAAGGGTGAAATAGTACTTCAGTATGAAAAGAGACTATTTGCATAATTGACGTATGAGACTGTTCACATTTGCATTCATATACGAGACTGTTCGTTTCTTGAAAGGTTAAGCAGAGTCCTTTTTTAAACGCTCTCTAGGTCACCCAGAGTCAATTGTGTGTTTTTACAAAAGTGCTACAACCGAAATATACTTACATGTGGGTCAGAATGGACAAGACAGCAAACAGCAGGTCAGTTTACTCGTTCTTCACTTTTCCCATTGATACTACATTTTTTAAACTCCGTCAAATGCTTAAAAGTTCTTCGAATACATCTGCTCATCCATCAACGAGACGCAGCAATACTTTATTGATTGAAGAGAACTCTCCACTACTGAAGATAAGTATCAAAAATTACTTTTAATGGGCAAATATTTTATGAATTCAAATACTGTCATCTCTAATGATTGTGATACTTTAATCTCTGTCATTAACGGTTTAATTTACACTCCAACCAGAGGTGTTGATATTCTCGCAATATATTCGCGTTACACTTATTATTTGCGTAATATCATGCATCATTTCTGCCAAAGAACTGCTCAGTGATCTCTCCATTCCCTTTTAGTGCGTTATTATTATTATTTTTTTACAGTAGCAATATTTAAATATACGAAATCATATTAATATCAATTGTTTACATAATCACATTAATTTTTTTATCGAATTTGTTATAATTATGCGATACTAATTCACATTTTGATACAGAATTATTTTATAAACGACTTCTCATGTGCAATTTCATTTATCACCAATTAAGTATTATTAACAGTTTCGATAAAAAGGCAATTTTTCCTTTTTAAGACTTCCATTTGCTGCTGAAACCACAAGAGTTGCATAGAGTGATATTAATTTTAATATATGATTTGTGTTCTGTCGAAATGTTTCAAATCGAGTGTTGTTTTATTTTTTGGCAAAATAATAGAATATTTTCAGGAAGTTACCTTAAAAAAATTCAAGAAAGAAATTTTATTAAATATATTTTCAATGGATTTTTAAATATTCTTTATTAATTATTTACAAAAAAAATCTTAGAGAATATTTAAAATAAAATAATATCTATCACTTTAATAGAATTTCTTAGAATTTAGAAAATGAAAAGAAAATTTTGTTCTAATCAGTAAATTGGAAAATTTAAATAGAAAGAAATATTTTAATTACTCTCTAAACATGCGGGTATCTTATCAAATAATTTTTTTATTCTTAACGGTAAAAATATCTCGGAGTAATTTGTGATAATCTTGATTTCGAAGTATCTCTGAAATCGTATATATTCCTAAATAAATTTATCCTCTTAAAGTATTTAGAAAAATGCAGTATTCGGGGTTCTTTTATTACTAAAATGTCTTCGAATTCTTAGAGTCAGGATTAAATTTGAACAGAAAGGAAAGCATACGATGAATTTCACTTTTATAAAAAAGAAATTCACAGAAATCGAAATAATAATTGGAGATAATATAGAAGACAGCCTCGTTTCGAAAAGCAATTAATATGGATGTAACTAACGTTAGATTTTTATGCTGCTTAAAGTGATAAAAATTGTTATTATCGTGATGTTGACAAAATAAACAATTGTCTTTATTAGTCAGCCATAAATGATATTAATTATCCAATGTTTGTATATTATATTAGCTTCCTTTAATGAGTGGATAAAATTTAATTAAAGAAATTAGTATTTTTTAATACAGGAAATGGTATTTAAGAGGTAATTACTGCAGTTCGAAAAAATCAAATATTTTGGAAAGAAAAGTGTTAATTAAAAATGATTTATATTTCATGTAATTTCGTTTGATTTAAGTCTTTGAAATGTACAAAAAGACTCCGAATAGCATTAATATTCTACGCACAAATTTCTAAAATAAATTTATAATTTATATTTTCTGAAAAGAAAACAATGTTGCTATTTGAAAATAGTTTTATACTTCAAACAATTTTTTTTGTTGCCAAAAGTTAACCGAGGGAATAGAAATACTACCATTTATAAAAATGTGATAAAATTCATTAACAGAAATTTTAAAAAAGAAAAGAAAAGAAAAAAAAAACAATTTATAAATGAAAACAATCACCCTCAAGAGAGGATTTAGATACATAATTGTTTTTAGTACATTTACCACGATTTAGCATATTACAATATTTTATGTCGGGTGGCATTTGTATATTCTGATGGAAAGAAAATTTATAATATTTCAACTGTGTTCTTACTTGAATGTAATTTTGTTCTATGAACAATTATTTTATTGATAGTATATTTCGATGTTTTTATTCCAAATTTATGAAGGTTGACATTGTGAAGGGGAAAATTCTTTAAATTATCTAAGTTTAATTAAATTTGTATTAACAAATATTATAGAAGAAAAATAATAATGCAACTTAAAATCAAAATCTCTCAAGAGAAAATTCAATTTCTATTTTTCTTGTAGATAGCTCTCCGATGATCTATTCAAAAGGAATTACACAAGGAATAATTCAAGTTGCTTTAAAGGAATTTGTGCTGAAGATTTAAGTTATTTAAAAAAATAATCAACATTTACCACGGCTTAAGAGTTTATAAAATAAAAAGGATATAAATCATGTACCACACTTAAAAATATTACATAAATATTATATTATAATTCACATACAAAAGTGTTTATTTATAAAAAAAGAAGACGTGTATGATTGGACTCCGCTTTGCAGATTGCCCAAGGCTGTTGTACGCCATTTTAATGTCCATCGTATGACTTACACGAGAACTTTCCATAGTATAGCACCGTATGCGTGTATCACAAAGGAAGCAACTCAGAAAATTTCTAAGCACCCACCGACATACATGCAGCAGGTGTCATCTAGCGTCATTGAACAGTGATTGGGATCCAGTCACAGAGCTTTTTGCTCGGAAGAGTTACGATCTATCTAAAAGGAGTGGAACTTATCGTGGCCAGGAGGCCACGATAAGTTCCACTCCTTTTAGAATTCAAAGTAATTCTGTAATATACATGGAGCCTCGTTTACTTTTTCTCCATAACCACTCCCTTCATTTAAACTTAAAGGATCTTCTGAAATTATATGGGGAAATTATTATCTATTTAGAGAGACAGATTAATATAGTTACATACAGTAATGTTAAATTACTAACTAAAATTTAAAAAAAAAAGAAAACATAATATGTTTTAGAAAATAGATATTCTATTATAGGCATGAAAGTTCGCTTACCTTTATCCATAATCACTCTTCATGTTTAAAAAATTTATATATCAGGTGACGAGCTTTTGAATTTTATTGTTATCCTATTTTACTTCTAGTAGAAGCCATGTGTGTGTTCTCGTTCTCTCTCTCTCTAGCAACATTTGGAAACTTTTCGTTATTTCTAAATACTTAGAAATAAAGAGAATTACGTTATTTCTAAATGTTTCATTTTCTATATTTAAGCATAATAGTGAACATTTCTTTATCTGAAGTGATTTTCATTTGATAGGAACAACATCAGTGTTCTTGGAAAGCAACCCTCGTATCTTACTTTTAATTTATTGAAGTAAATTTCTTTGAATGGAATTAAAAAATATCTTTTGTCAAGTCATGCAACAATACTCTGCATTTCTCAGGATGAATTTAGGCAAGAAATACACCATCTGACTTAATGAGTAAATGGCAGAAATGTATAAGATAGAATTTTTTGAGCTCATCACCAAAATTTTTAAATGTAGAAGAATATATAGAAAAGCGGAGAAAAATATGCATATTAATAAAACGTAATTTTTAACTTGAATCTTCATAATTCTTCAACAAAATATAGCTATTATAAATCATGTCAGTAACATCTTTTTTCGAGCATACCACGTCCACTAGAGCAGCGACTGCGAAGCTATTGAGTTCATAGTATCAAAATTCGAAGACCCTTGATTGTATGACATGCAAAGAAATCATATTTTTTAAGGTAATCACACTATAAACTCTATGAGCATTAAATTGAACATGGTTTTCTCTTAAGATCGTGCTCATGATATAATTTGATTTTTATTGATCTTGTAGATTTTTAACTGTCGTATCATAAAACATTCAAAGGAAAAAAGTAAACTTATTTTTTACAGTGTAGGGTCCTGAAAAAATTAAATGTATGTTACCTTATATGCTGATTTCATCATGAGTTTTGTATTTCAAAAGCACAAATACATTTCCGGAAAAAATGTATGTATAATTGATATAACTGGATTTCACAACTTTTAATTGGTATTTTAATACGTATAATAGATATTTTAATATATATTTTTATTTAGCCTTTTAATAATTACTTAGTAAAATTTTCTAAGATAGTTTTTCATAGATATTCAAAGAAAAAATAAAAAATTTGGCGATATTTTCGGAGAAAACCAAATATTTCTCAAGCATATTTGCTATTGATATGCAACTACTTCTCCTAGTTCAATAGAAACTGAGTTTCATTTGGGAACTTTCTTATTCAAAAGTGTGATGGCATCATCATTCCTTAGTAAAGAAAACTACTTTTTACTGTGTTATTTGGGATACAATATAAGTGGAGGTCATTAAGTGCCAACATCAAACATTTGGCAATGTGATTAAACTGAGCAACAAGCAAGGACACTGGGTACCTAGTGCGCACAGCTATTGAATGTCCACTAAAAATACCGTTTTGAAGTAAGCACAGCACACATTGAGGACGGCAAGCCCGTTACAGAGGAGAAATATTTTCATTTTATGCAGTCTACGGTTATGGAAATTGAATAAAACTTGTCTCCAAAAGAACTTCGCGTGTCACCACCTATGGCACTTGTGTCATCGATTCGTCATCACTGGTACAGTGCACAATGTTTGTCATTCTACAGTACCATATAGATTGCCTATTTTCTAAAATTTCTAATGAATAATTAGGACTGGTTAATTATAGTCAAATTATTTCCGGTTGTGAACTAATATAATTTTTTTAGAACTTTTTTCTTTTTTAAATCGTAATCAAGAACACATTGCACAGTTCCAATAGAACGTTACTGAAAAAGTGATGGTTACTTTTGTTTCAAATCAGAAAATCATTTGTTTGAAATACAGGGACGTTTTCAAAGCATTTTAAATTTAGCTGAATTTTTCTTTTATTACCATTGCAAAATTTTGATTAACCCTATTTTACATTGATATAATATTACTTTTTATGTTGAATTGTGTTATCTATCATTTTAAAATTAGTCGTATACGATTTTTTGGAGACATCAATTAATGTTACTAAGAATAATATTTTTTTCTCTGTAATTATATTCATGGATGCCAATTGTGTTTTTATTTTTCGATTACAAATTAAATTTTCCCTTTCTGAGAAGCCATAAGGAATTTTACTATACATTTTTTTCATTTTTATTTTCAGAAGTTGTGCTCCCTTTTATAACCAAATTCAATTACAAAAAGATGGAAAGTAAAATTCAATGTGTAAAATATAATTTACAGGATTACCTGGCATTTTATATGTTGAAACACTTTCATTTGCAATATTTATTTCTCTATTCTTAATATAAATTAATTAACTAAGAAAATGCAATGAAAAAGAATATTCCATTTATTTTACTCACTTTAATTTGTGGTCCAATAACAATCTATTGATACGTTGTAATTTATTATATTTCAGAAAAAGATTAAAATATCTTAAGCTTTAGAAAAAAGATTAATGCTGGAAATTTATTCATATTTTTATTTCCTCTGAAGGAAGTGGAAAGTTAATTAAATGAGCTCTAACAGCTGTACTCTGTCTAAAAGCTTTACAATACACTGATGATTTCTTTTATAAGGTTATTTTCGCAATTCTATTGATTAGAGAGAATCATGCAAAATCATTTAACGTTTACTAAAATAATGTGATTAATCAATTCTAAATTTCAATTCTTTTCTTTAATTTTCGTAAAGATGAATTATTTTACTTTATAATTTTTTGTTTTTAAGTAGAGTTGATACTTTCACTGATAATTTTAGCATGTTTAAAAAGTGATAAATAATTTTATATTCTTCTAACATTAACTTAATAAGGAAATTTGCTAGAATTTTAGGAAGGTTACAGAATTATAAAACAATTTTGCCTTATGTTTCGGTTTCAGGTTCTAGAATGTTTGTGATTGATAACCTATAGTTGCAATCAAACAAAGATATTGGCAATCAAAGAATAATATCATGCAAGATAAAAAAAAAGATTTCAGCTAACTTTTATTTTATATTATCTTTGCATACTTTATCCTTGTGATTTATAATTTTAAAGCTGTCAAATACTTTTTTAATAACAGCGCCACTGACCCTTCAACAGAACAAGGCCCAAAGGTGCTATTTAATCGTTTTCTGGTGGAAACCTCAGAAACAGGCCACGGAGTCAAGTAGCATTACCCAGGCCATACCACCAAGAACCTTTTCATAGAGTGAACCATATTCAAGGATCATCTCAGAATAAAGGACAAAGAAACATTGAGAGAAAGAAACATCTATGCCCTAACCGGGAACAACAACCTAGGAATCAGAAACGCTAATCATTCAGCCATCGATAGGCAAAGGTGAGCTACATTAACTACACTGTTGGCCACCGTAAATGCAACATCCTGAAGGAAGCATGCAAATGACATGAAATTTACAACATGCATTTAGCTGAGGTGAGATCACGCGCGCCTGTGGTGCCACTTCAAAGCGCTATTTAAGGTATGGAGATTTAGACGATTTCAAGTTCGGCAATAGTGAATTTCTTGTGGTTTTTTCAGAAAAAGAAAGTGATCAATTATGCCTCATAGAAAATAGCGATTATTTTTGATCAAGTATCCGAGTTCGACAGAGTAAAGATAATGGCTTACCGAGATTGTAGATTATCTTTCAGGGAAATCGGTAGCTGTGTTGGACGAAACCAAATAACGGTAATGCAGAGATATGATCATTGGGTGTAGGAGGGTAAGACGGATCAACGTACTCGATCTCATCTATCTCAGTACCCCACTTAAAGTGATGACAGGCAAATTGTGTGCATAGCAGAGACGGATATCTCAGCCACATCACTAATCATAGCAAAGCAAATTCAATCTGTAACGCATCCTTCAGTGTCTGCCCGTACCATTCGACGCTGTTTACAGTAGAGTGGTTTGTCCACAAGACGTCAATTTCTTTGTCTACCCTTGACGCAGAGCCACAGACGATTTCGCTGCCAATGGTGCGATGGAAGAAGGACGTGGAAATCAGAATGGAATGAAATTATCTTTACGGATTAGTCAAACTTATATCTGCATCACCACGATGGTCGCATTCACGTCTGGAGACACCGTGGGGAGAGAATACTGAACTGCTTTATGCACTGCCGCATTGCTTCTGCAGCGGGTATTATGGTATAGGATGGTATTGGATATCACTCTCGCACTTACCTAGTATGCATAGTTGGTACTTTAAACAGCCCACGCTATATTTCTGAGGTGTTGGAGCCAGTTGTCTTTCCTTACCATCAGGGCTTGCCTACAGCAATATTTCAGTAGGATAATAGGCAACCACACCTGGCACGTATTGTGGAAGGGTTCTTCATAAATAGCCAAAGTGAATTGCTTCCCTGGCCGACTCGCTCTCTAGGTCTTTCACCAATAGAAAACATGTTTTCCATGATTGCTCAACGATTGAACCAGATTACATCCCCAACTGCCACACCAGATCAGTGGTGATCTCCAACAATGGCAGCTATTCTGTTTTCTGATTTTGGCAGGAAGTCTATAAAATTAATCATTTGATTCTATGCCATTATGTTATCTATAAAATAAATGTTGTATTGATATCACTTGTCTTTTTTGGTCACCAATAGTGTATCTTTTTCTTTCAAATGATAGTTTTTGATTATTTAATACAAATTTAAGTATTTATTCTCAGTATAATGCGACAAAATTGTTAATCGAAAAATGTTTAAGAATGCATAAGACATTCAAATTTCTTGTAATATTTAATCAAAGTCAATTGTTAATAATTTAGTTTTCATCCTATATTCTAAATTTTCATTTCAAAAGAGAGAACGAAGATTTCTTCAGTAATATTTTTTAAGATGAAAGCTACATTTTAATCGGGATAATGGTTGAATCAAATTTTGTATAAACTGGATTTCTATGTGTTAGTATCCCAATCAGACTGTGTGATTGCTTCAGTGCTCTGGGATAAATAAGTAGTGAATTTAATTTATCTACTACATATGAGCACTGCTCAAGAGGGATGTCTTAGTTTATCAGAGATCACCACCCAGGTCAGGCGAGATGACTTTTCTTCTTTGAAAACAGCCCTCGTGCTTGAACGGTATGTGAAAAAATTGCCCTATGCTGTTTTGATTGGGGCTGGCAACAGATCTTGTTAGATTTTAAAGTAGACCCATTCATGCGAAAACAGGGGTCACAAAGTTGATCTCCTATGTTCAAAATGCAATGCGACTCAAGCTGCTTCTGCTGACAATTTGGCCTGCATCGGTTTAAATTAGGGCTAGCTGTTTTCGAGGCCTGAATCTGTGATCCATTGTTTGAAGGCATTCGGGATCATGGACTTGGTCTGATGTTACTGTCAACCAGGAGGGATAAATCACAACAATTTATCCGCTCTTTTCCAATAAAGCTTTGAAAAATAACTTTCTTCAAATGATCTTTTTTCTTAGATTTTATTTTTAGTAAGGAGAGTTTTAAGTATGGATATTCATATAAGAACAACGTGGAAGCTGAAAGTTTCATTCAGGATGAAAGTAACTAGTATTTCGGTCAGTGTACTCGGTGTGAAAAAGCAGCTGAATATTCATCTAATTTTTATATCCGGTATATTTCATACAAGGTTTTTATTTTGACAAACATTCTCAGTAACATGTAGCTTTAAAAAAATTTGAACCTATGAAATTAGAAGTTATGTTATGAAATCGCCATCGATCCCAAAGCGAAACAGAAAATCTTACAGGGTTCCTTATTTATTCAGTTTTGTTTAGAAAGTATTAGCATTTACTTATGAGAAAATCTTTACAAAACCTTTTCTTAGAAATAGGTGTTTGAGAATATCTTAACATGGAAATTAAACAGAATCGAAATTCATACGAAGATAGAAAATAGCTTAATGAGTAATGCTTTTGCAGATATATTAGTAATTGCTATAGTTGAAAATTAAATAAAATAATGAAATAACTTTGCAATTTTTAAAACTAGTGAATATGAATTTCATCTGAAAAATATAGACATTTGAAGGCATATTAATTTAGAGACTAATAAAAATATAAATAGGATAACTCTAATAAGCAGCAGGGCATGTTATAGTGTGACTTGGTTATATGAAAGTGGAGCTTGCTGTTGAAGAAAAACTCAAGACATGATTATTGCGTTATAGTGTAAATTTATTGAACATGTAGTCTAAATGTAAGGCAAGCTGTAAAGCAATTTTCCTCTGTTTCTCTGTGAAAGACTACACACTATATGTCCAAGAAGTGGTTATTAATGTACAAGAAATGATTAAGAAATGATGTCCAACGTCAAGAAATGGAAAAGTATTAAAAATGAAATGATTAGAAACAGGATTTATTATAATAACTAATTACAATAGCACGACAGTCTAACGCCTGCAGTGCACATATGTGTGTTCGGACCTTGGAGTACAAGTATATATATATACCGATTAGGGGGTCAGCCTAACATGAGGCCCCCATTGCCAAGCATACTTGGTACTCAGTTTATGGGTGAAATGATGAGTCAACCTTGCTTAGTACGAAGATAGAACTTTCCCTTGAGAGCATGAAATTCTACAACAGCTCCACCGGCTTTATACCAAGATTTATATTAAATATAATCGAGTAATTGAAAATAAATGTACTAATGCGTTTTTTAGTCCTTTTTAATAAATTTTGTTTACAATCCAGCTCTCACTATTTTAAAGCTGTATTCAATAGATATACAACATGCATGCGTTCGTAAATTCTCAAATTTTCCACATTTTACATATTTATTAATACTAATATATTTTAAGATGTGTTTATTTTGCTTAATCCTTTAGATAAAAGAAAAATTCATTTCTACAATAATAATCTGAAATGACAATATTTTTATTTAAAATTTAGAGACAAGTTGTATTCTTCTTAAAATAAGAGAAAATTGTACTTTCTGAGACATTTGTTTTATTGTGAGTGACTTATATGATTTTTTTCCTTCAAAAACATACTGTTGCTTACCTTTCAAGAATTTTACTTCATATTTTAATTCAAGATTAAAGTTTGATCATGAAGACTTTTTTCAATATAGGAACCGCTTTTTTATTGACTTACATTGTGGATATTTAATCATTTTTACTCTTTTGGTGATCATTCGAGCAAAATATTTTTCTTGTTCCCTTAGAAGTTTTTTCAATAGAAAAATTTAAATATTTAATGAAAATGGTATATAAATAAAGCTTCTTTCGTTTACAAGTAAAACACTTCAACATTCATGATGGAGATTCAATATTCTCTAAACTTTTTTCTTAACATTCAGTGCCCATAAAAGAGCAAAGGAAAACATAAAATACATAAAAATGAATTCGATTAAAGTAGAAAACATGTTTTTTGTGCATGTAAAGGAAATTTTAAGATTTCATTTACTTGCCTGATATTTTTCTGATTTTAGGAATATTTTATTCTTTAGGTTTGGAGCTTAAAACTATAAAAACTAAAATGTTTGGATAAAAAGTGCTGAAATAATTTCCTATTTTATGATTAAGTTTTGAAGACTAGTGGCAGCGTTTCACGCTCCCAAAGCACAGGTTCATTTATTATTATATTTCAAATTTACAAATTGGCTGATAAGGAACTTTATAATTTTTAGTTACACAAAATACAAAATCTTTAGTTTTGTACTTTTCGAATTTAATCTTTAAACTTATTTGGAAAATTTAAATAGAAATTATAATAATTTTTAATAACACACGAGTTAACTTTGAAAAATTATATTCAGATTAAATTTTTGAATTAATTTTGTAATCTGTAATTTACTAATAAAAATATCTCAACTGAGTAACAAATGAATCTACTGATGGACGGTGGCAAATATATACTGACATATCTATGTATATATGTGTTATACATTAGGAGTTTATGATCTAATAAATTAATCATAACAATATATTTAATAAAAAATATATAATTAATTATATTTACCTTATTTTATGATAACATAATATATGTATTGGTTCTGCTCCTTATTTCGAACCATTCTCTTTAAAATTAAAATCTAGCTAAATAAATTTAAAATCTAGCAAATAAAGTTTTTGAAACTAAAACACAGGGGTTTTTACAGAATTTTTGAATTAAACTTGTGAATGAATTTCTCAAAATTAACAGCTTCTCTTAAGAAAAAGTTTTTCAAACACTTTTTGAAAATGAATATATTTTATATACTATTGTCATTGAATCTTAAGAAAACTGACTTATAACTAAGAAATATTAAAGAATCAAGTGTATTTTTCTAAAAGCTTATGTTTCGACAAGTGTGTCAATAGAAATGAAACATACGTAGAATTGCTTTTATCTTGTATGATGTTATCGCACTTAATAAGAATATTCATTGTAATTAATTCCTTCAAAGCTCTGCTAATTTCTTAGTTAATTCCCTAAAAACAATTCCATGACTAACACGCATTTTCATTATTTATTCACATTTCTACTTTTCATTTCAAAAGCATCATTTCCAATGAGTAGAATTGTCTAATAAGCAATTAAGAAATCGTTTTTTTAAATGAACAAATATTTTTTCCTCCGTTTTGGATGTTTAAATACGATTTCCTGATGAAATGAACTTTCCTCCGTGTAGGATTATTGAAATCATTAATTAAAGGATGTTTGCATTTAAATGTTTAGGTATTTAGGTTATCGGAAGCTAAAATTGTCATTAAATATAGTATTCATTCGTAATATTGATGAATTCAAATAATGCTTACAAGAAATTCAGAATATATACTTACATTCGTAGCTGAGTTCAGTTACAGAAACTGGACTAAACAGTTTACAGAATATCGAATTATCGTAGATATTTCGTCATATTTTTTACTCTCTGCTCTCCACTCTTAATGACACTTTATTAACTATAAAAACATTTAACCAAAAAATATTTACTTTTGATATTATAGTTTTAAGAGCATTTATTTTTACAATTGCAGAGAAAGAGGTAATTTATTATGTTTCAGATGCCTTAGGCAAATAATACAAGAATTAATTTTCAAAAATCAACCCCATTTATTCCATTCGAAAGAACCGCTAAATTAATTAGCTCTAACTACAGTGTCTAAAATATAAAAAGCACCTTCCTATAAGAATAAAATTAATCACAATATAATAAAACTCAATTAATAAGAAACATTTAATGATTTTCTTATGCAGAAATTTTTTACATATATATATATATTATATACATATATATATAGAAAAAAAAAAGATTAAAATTTTAGGTTTGATATCAAAATATCTCTGTCTCTTGGAGACAATTATGATTATTAATAATTACATTCAACAGCTTTAACTAATTTATCTGCAATGCAATATAATTTTATTCTATCAAAACATTTACTTCAAAATATCATTAGGAATTAATCTCTGAATTCAATTTTGCTATTTTGCTCTAACTTTAAATAAATATTAGTACAAAAAATAATTATTTAAATTATTCTAAATTTAATGCTTTTTTAATCTCTACACATAGGAATCTTCAGTTTATTATTTTCACTAAGCCGTGATTCTTCGATTAATATTCTCTACAAAGATTGGCAAGAGAAACTGTCGATCTTTTCACTTATAATTACATTATTATAAATTCACTTATACTCTGTCGTAAGAGATTTGTATAGATCGAAAATAGTTTGGGTTTACGTTCCCATTCAAAGAAATTTTTAACTATCGCCATCCATATTTGGATTTAATTAAAGATATTCAGACTCAGAAAAATAGAGATTAAATTCAACATCTTTAAATAATTTATTTGCACTATATTAGAATTTTTTGCTATCAAAAATTTAATTTGTATGATATGATACCACTTAAAACATCTCTTAATAATTTACTGAAATGAGGAGTCAAAACACCTGAGTTGGCATTCTCCATTCTATAAGATATACATGTTCAATATAGTTTTATAATTCCATGTATATATAATTATTTAATAATATAATCTTTAAAATTTAATTTTTCTCGGCTTTATCCTTTATATTTATATTGTTTCCTTCGGTAGGGTTATTAGGCAGAAAACATGTTTAGGACGAAAGAGGATCAAAAACTTTCCTCCCGCAAAACAGCCAATCAATAGGGTGATCAACAAGTTGTTGATGGAAAGTATGGAATTTAAAAGCAATTCTATCTGCATTTTACGAAGTGAATTTAACACGATCGTACAAGTAAAACTCTTTGAGAATATATCGTCAAATTTTCATGAAGATTTTTACCATTACCAGAATTTTAATCAAAATAGTTATTCATATTAGCTTCCCTTCTTTCAGCCCACCAACAATAAAAGCTGTCTTTCAATAATCTTTCCGTTCTAATAGTTATTGGATACACAAATACTGTAGGAAAATTTCTTTGAATTTCAGATCATATGTACTTCACATGGAGATACGGGAGGCAATAGATTTCTTAGATTGCACCCAAAATCAAAAGTGATTTGGGTTATGATATTATTGATTTATGTTCAAGTATTGTGTTTCCTTAAGGTTTTTATTATTCAGCCACAAATAATTTTCTAGGTTTTTAGGTGTTTTACTCCTGCTTAATTATATATTGTAAAAAAATTAATATCAAAATATTTTTTAAATTGTAGCTTAATTACTTATATCATTGTTTCTTGCGTTCTTTGTTACAAACACAGAATGTATGGTTAATATTATTTCAATTTAAATTGATTAAATTATTTTTAAACCCTTTCTTTTCGGTGGAAATCATAAAATGTGTAAAATTTCTAATTGTAATTAAAATTAATAGAATTATTTTAATTTAATTCAATAAAAATTAATACTTATAATAATTGAAAATGTCTATTTAGAACTTTTTTCGGAATGAAAAGACCAAGATATTTCCAAGCATTCATTTGATATACATTGTTATAATTCTTAGTTACTTGTACTGTACAGTTTTTATCTTATATTTGCACAAATGAATACTAAATTATGTTGAATCTAATAATGAAAATTATACTTTTTACTTTAAAATATCATTTATAAATTTTTAATGAGTGTGAAACAATTTTGATGATTAAACTATATTTGAACGCTAGTGTTGGGCCAGACTTAAACTCAACCCTCAAATTGTTTTCTACTGCGGCCATTTTTATTTGTAGTGATTGACTTTCAATAGACTCAATGAGCCTTATTCCATAAAAGGCAGTTGTACAATGACTACCAAATCAATTTAAAAACAAAGTTAGAAAAGAGAAAATTTAAAACAATCAAAGGAAAAATGTCGAAAAATTTCAATTTCTCCGAAGATATAAATGATGATTTCACGTCTGAGTAAACAGTATTACAAATATTTGAATAAAAGCTTCAAACTAATTTATAGTTAGCAATTTAAAAAAAAATCCTACTCATAAAAACATACGAAAACATTTGTAGCATGGTATGAAAATTCTGTAAATTTTCGTCACGAGCTAAATTAAGGTAGATATTCTAAAGATAAGGCTTTTTTTTTGTTTTTATTAATAATTGAAATTATTGTTTCATTGACATGTATGCTGTTCCCATGGGAAAGTATTGAACCAATAACAGCATTTGACAAAATGATTGATGTTTTACAATACCATAATCAATTGTACACAGTTGACCGGATAATAATGTCAGAAACTCAATACAAAATAAGAAATGCATAGAGAAGAATATTAAGACAGAAGAAAATGCGGAAAATAACAGAGGAATGGATGTGACCGAGGAATTTGATGCACGAATAAAATCAATAAAGTTAGTACGCTAGGAACGAAAATTCCAAATCTCCTTGAAAGAAAATTAAAATCAATCTCAAGTTATATATTTTAAAACAGTTTTTCATTAAAAAACTCAAGAAATTAATTATAACACTCATAACCACGTGAGAGATCTCAGAAATTAGCTGTATGTAAATGCAACTATAATCAGATTTTTTTTTTATCAAATATCATTTGATTGATTTTGACCTCAAGACTAACCTCTAGCGATAGACAAGTTACACAAATTCTTAGCGAATCAAAGCATTTTATGTGCATAAAACCAATGACGCGAACAGTTATAAAATACAAGATCTTTTGTGACAGTGGAGCAAATAAACCCTATTTTATAAGATGAAGTTGTGTGGAGGCTTATCATTCACATAACGAAACTTGCACTTTGTGTGTATAACACCGATACAAAAAATAGTATATATGAATGCTCTAAACATTTTTTTATGAAAGCTGTAATTTGGTTTCTATGATTTCTAGTAATCTGGAATATTTTGAATGAAAATATGTTGCCCACGTTTTCCATTTAAGGCTCCTTTATGGTACACTTATTTCTCTGAAAGATACCCAAAGTACCCAGAATAATATTCTGCCGAATATTTGTGGAATGAAAGGAATAATCGAAGGTGAAAGTACAAGACCCAGATTATTTGTTAGCACTTAAAGAATCGAAACAAAATTTCTCTCTAATAGCTCTCGGGAAAGCTTCTTTCCATCATTGGCTATTCATTACGCACTTGGCAATGATTTTTTAATCTATTGAAAAGTTACATGTGTTAATACCTATGTACCAAATATATTTGTAAACACTGTAGAATTAACGTTCATTAATTGATATTAGGAGCTGATTCAACTAATAAATTAACAATTTTGCATGAAAATGCTACTGATTATACAGGAATTCTTCGTTTACAATTTGTATCCAGTTAATTGTTCAAGTGATTTGCTTACCAATGAAGCTATTTGCTAAGACAATATTCGCATATTTGTAGGTTATAAAAGTGACATAAACTTTGGCATTTACAGTATTCATTTGTTTATTTTAATACGATATAACTCCTCATTTACAACTTTCAAGAGACCACAAAAAATGGTAAAAATCACGGTACGTGTAGATGGAGGTAAAGTCATTCTCTATGCATGCAATAAAATATTGAAAATTTACAATCCATTTTTATTAAATACAAAAAATTATATATATATATATATATATATATATATATATATATATATATATATATATATATATATATATATATATATATATATATATATATATATATATATATATATATATATATATATATATATATATATTGCAAAAGATACCAAAATTCTACCGTTTTTTTTAAAGATTAATATGGAGGAATATTATACTTTATTCTAGTGAATTCTTTCAACCTGCTTTTCAAATTCATACGCATGGTCAGAGCTATTAACATCGCTATTTGCTACAGAAACATAATTTTTTATAGTGCTTTTCCAAGAAAATGTTCTGCACAAGCAGACACACTCTTATCATCATCATTGCCAAAATCACTCTCTGTTACTATCTTCCCGAACTGAATGGATAAAACTTTCTACCAACACTGTTTGCGCATTTGCAGGAGAAGAGATTAAATGGTGAGTGACAATAGATAAAATGCAAACTGAAAATATATACATAGGTTATGAAGTTTTTAACTTCAAAAATAACATCTCTGTCTTCTTCTTCATTTACTTTGTCCTCATGAATTTGTAAAAAATCAGTTTTCGGAAGCTGTTACTTATAGGAAAAATATCATGTAAAGAACAGTGTTCTTAGACATATTACATCTTCAAAAGAATAAATATCGGAAAAAATTCATTTCGAAATTGTAAAAGAGGACATATTTTAACATTATAAACAGGAAAATTGAAAGGATGGAAAAAATCGGTGCAGTTTGCAGGAGAACGTAATCCAGGATGCTAAAACCGGGTATGTACTGTATTTTTTTCTTTATGTTTAATCCTTTATATTCTAAAAAAATATCGTTCAGATAATTTTGAATTTGAAAGGCCATTTTTTTAAGTTTGCTAAAATATCATTACTGTCTATCTTTCAAACTTAAAATCTCCTTTGTCATTCCGAAACGCATTGAAATTTCTTATATTGCAAATAATCAAGGAAAATGATGAATAGCGTTGCTTATGACACCACTTAATGAACAATTGAATGATCTGTGGCTATTTTGGGATATTCTGTGAGTAGTTCGTATTTATTTTTCGCCAGTGGGTAAACTAGATCAACTTTTAAGCACTCACAGCGAGAGAGTGTAATGCAGAAGCATAACATTGATAACTTAACAGTGGGGACAAGGGAACACACGACCTTGCGCTCTGAAGTGCATCATTTTAGTATGACAGCTAAGTGGAGGGCTCACTTTATGGTCAGGGCATCGGAATTCCATCCCAAAGGTGCAATTGCTAATGCCGCCAAAGACCCGTCCAGAACATGCTAGCTAAATTCGTGGAATCCAAAGTCCTGTGGCAGTTAAGGTGAGTGCAATGGTCTGGAGAAAATCTTCTCTCCCTCCAAATCAAAGTAAAAATTGAGGGTGAGGATATTCTGGTAGTGACATCCATCGGAGGAGTCTTAGAGCTACGATTTACTTTCACTTTCGTGGTGCCCTAGTTCCACGAAAGGCGCACCCTTCTGACTTAATTTCGCATTGGCTAGCGAGCTTGGCTTGTACAAAGCGTTGCAAGTAACAACCACAGAGCAAAATAAAGTATGCACAGTTTTGTCTTCATTTTTATTTATAATTTTCTGAACAGAATCATGCAAAGAAATAAATGGGGAAATATTAAACCAAACACATTGAACTGTTGTTCGTTTTTCAATACAATGGTAATTTTTTATGTATGTAATCTATATCGACCAAAATACGCAGACTAAAATAAATTCCTGATGACTATAAGCTTTTACTCTTGTGGTGAGAATAGAACCAATGAATTGACAAACAGAAGTGCTAAGAAACAATAACACAGCTTCAAGTTCATGGACTCAAAATTAAAAATGTGGTATAGGCAAAACGGTAAAATATTTTTACTTTACAAACAATTTTCTCTTTTTCCTAATCTCGTAAGATAATTTTTTTAACCATAAAGTGGTTATTTCTTTCATTTCAGTTGAGATGTGGACTTTATTACAATTCTCAATGAATTAAAATATTTATGATGTCAGATAGCGTTTCACTTAAGTCACACATAATCAATTACGACATCATATTGAGACAGCGTCGTATATATGACTTGTCAACCAATTTGCTTCCTGCTTTTAAATCGCATTCTTCAAGCGGTAGCAAATAAGGTGAAGTTCACCATCAAATGTCTGAGAATAGTGTGGAAGTTTATTTTGTTAATAAAACGATTTCCTATATAAGTAGCAAAACATTTGTTTGAGAAGATATTTTCCATTGATTCAAAACATTAATATGAGAACAATAAATCTGAAAAACAGCAAAATGAATAACATAAGGCAAAACATCCACATTAGGGTAAGTTTAAATCGATTTTAGGACGGTTTAAATTTAAAAAATTTCATTAATTAATAGAACATTAAATTAATTTTTGCAACATTTGAAATCGATTTCTTTTAAGTCGTAGGAAGGACTAAGTTCTTGCTTACGCCAACATTAGAAGATTTCTTTTCTTATATTTTATTTGAATTTTGATAAAACTATTGATTTTTTCAATTATTTCCCTTTCCATCTTAATTTCCAGAAAAAAAGTTCTCTAACATTTTCCAAAAATATAGAATATTATTACTACCGACTTACTTTCGAACGAATAATTATTTATTATTCTTTTGTATGTTCTACTTTATAAAATGTATTTACAGTTAAAATTTTAAAAATCATCAAAAGAACGGGCTTTCTCTTTCGTTGTCAGTAAAACTATCCAATATTTGAGGAGGTAAATTTAATATTTTATTCAGTTCCTACTTTCTTTATCATTCTATCAGTAAGGAAAAAAATGGAAAATATTGATTTTTGCAAACTTTCATAAAATTTGTTCTTGGAAAAAAAAAAGAATTTTTGGCACTAACAAACGAAAATTTTTAGTTTTTATTATTCACTAGATCTTTAACTATACTTGGTGCAAAACTTCATTAAGTGTTTAAGTTTATGTTTGGGGCTCAGAAATATAAATGAACAAAGTACAAATTATTAATAAATATCATCTGAACTAGTTGATATCTACCACGAAATGATAACATATGATTCTTTTCCCTTTGTTTGTATCACTAAAAGTTTCAGCTCTTTCTTTTCACACCTTAGATTTTAAAGAATAATTTTACGCAAAGCATTGTTAAAACTTTAAAATGAACATTAAGATTAAAGAGCTGTCTTTAAAATTGGAAACATTTTTGAAGTCATAAATTAATATTAAAAAGGTATTTCCACTCATCTTTTTGTTGTAAGATCATTGAAACTGAATATGCCAATCAGAAATTAATATATAAATGGGTAAAACAAATGCAATGTGATCAATTAACCTCATAAGTTGTTGTTATTTATGGAATTTGGACAAGCCAAGCATTAACCAAATTCGTTTAGCCAGAGCAACATGAAAAGTACAGCTTTGCTTTAAAACTCCTCCAATAGATGACACAACCAAGGTATCCACTACTCAATTTTAAATTTGATATGGAAGAAGAGGAAATCTTCTCCAGACCATTACACCCTTATTAATGGTTACTACTTAACGACCGACCACAGTACTTTTTATTCCTCAGATTTGATGAGCATGTATATCTCATGTACTCAGTGTGTCTTTGTTGACATTAGGAATCGAACCAAGTCTGCTAGGTAGAAGACTGATGCCTAAACATTAGGCTACCACGGGGAGTCGTTCCCAACCCCACGCTCTTATCTCAAAAAGAAGCTGAAAGATGAGATTCACCAAGAGTTGCAAACACTATGAGATCAGGCCAAACGAGACGCCTAGTCCATAACATTATACCAAAGGTGAAGCGCTACACTCCTTGTTGGCCACGCCAAATTACTCTCTTCATCACTGATCACGGACCCGTCCCCACGTATTTCCACCGGATTGGAGCGCTCTCAAGTGATAACTGGTGGAGACACTGGAAGCCCATACCACTATGCCACCATCTGCCCATTTACTAGCTCATGGCACTTTAACAGACAAAATGATAGTCTAGAATGGACTTGGAACTTCGTTAGCAACCACTATGCCAGACCAAAGCTAATCGCCCTCATTTCATTCTTTCTCAATCATAGAGATTTAATAAAACAAAATGAAAACGTAGATGATGATGATGACGATAGTCAAGGGTAACTCGGATACGGAGTACTAGGAGCCACTCTCCCTCAACACCTATCTCACCAGTGCTCAACTCATTAGTATTCTTCTCAAGACAACTAGGACTATATCACTTGTACATACTCTCATAGCTTATTTTCCCTGTCACAGGACATTTGCCCGCAGTACATCTACTGTTCTTATTTGATCAAGACTTTCACCTGTATTCTCTTCTCCTTGTATGTTCCTTTTACCCCACTTTATTGTTTTTTTCACCGCAATCCTGCTTACCCTTTTTTTTCTACTTGTACTCAGTAATCTTGTTTTCTAAACTGCGCAACATACGTAACTGTTTCCCCCATTCTTTCACCCTGTCCATCTATTGTTTCTTCATTTCAGCAACTCTTACCCAAACTGTTGGAACCCTTCTTGGGTTAGGCACAGGGGACCTTGCTAGTGTATATGTAAACGGGGAGTCGTTCACATTATCCGAAGGTAGTGATTTCGAATACCGGATTAATCGAAGATCCTTCGTATTCACTAATGGTGGTTGGGGCACGTTAAAACCGGTGGTCACAATGTCCGTCCTCGAAGTAAAAGGAAACCTCTAGGGGTGGAAGGCTATGTATTGGCGGTCTTCTGCTTGGTCCTTGTCTTCTAAACTGCGAAGACTCCATCCGGATGCTTTTATTAAACTGTCAAAGTCAAATTCAGGGCTAGATACAGGGAAGTATGCTGTTAACAATGGCCCTATCTCTTAAGCGACATAAGGAATTTAAAACAAGAACCATGTTTTTTTTCCGTAATATAAGATTATTAAAATGTAACTTTTGTCACATAAAGATAAAACTGATATTTTAGTAGAACTATTTTGAAATCATTAAACTTGACAACATATTACAAAATGTCATGGTAGTTTTTTCCCATGACAATTTGCAAACTGTTAAAACTGTTTTCTCATGACTTTTGTAAGAAAAAGTTTAAAATTCTCCTCCAGTGTGTAAAGATGCCGTGCTCCATATTATTAAGTGACATAGCACAAGACATGGACTCAAAGACAGCCTCTGTAGCCTGGAGGGGAAAAGTCATCGTTCTCATGTTTGAAAAATAACGGTTCTAAGTGCTTGTTATAGTCAAAGACAATCACACTGAGAGAGACATTTAAAGTTTTCCGAATGTACCAACGTTGCTCCACTTGTGTGGAACGTTATTTGCCAGTTCAAGCGCTAGTCTTTTCTTTTGATTCCTGTTTTGATAGTTGTCCAAGACAGAGATAGTTATCAATATTCAGGTACTTTACTCGGGATAGACGACTGTGGAAACAGATCACAATAAAACAAACATGACCAGACATGGTTTATAATAGTGAAATAAAATGTACAGTTATTTCAAAGTTGCAATGTATGCTGATAACAAATAATGTGACAATTTAAAAGGAAAAAACAGCAATATGTCGACAATAATATTTCTGACGCAAAGAATATACCAGTTACATTATTGCTGAACTATTATTGGAAATCTTATAAGGTCATTTAATTTCTTTTCAGAAAATGGCACAAATAATTTGTTCACTATGCTTTTTTTTTCTTATGGCAGCCACTTAGAGATTATTCTCCGCTAAACAAAACTGGAAACAGCTACTCTAAAATCGTATCCAATGGGCACCTGTGAATCAAGTCAGGGGGCCGAGCAGCATTACCCACATGATTCCACCACAAATCCTTTTATAGGGTGGATTCATTCATCAACATCAAGGTATAAGTAAATACGGAGAAAGAAATATCCATATCTGAACGGGGATTTGAACCTGAAACCAACTTCCACTGGTCCATGAACGCTAATTACTTATCCATCGGCAGGTTATTCAATAAGCATTGTAAGACTTTTAGAAATGGTTGAAAAGAATTTGATCATATGTTGTTATATTTTTTATTGCAAAATATTAATGCATACGCATTCATTTATTACTGATAAAAAATAATTTAAGTCTTGATTATTCAAAATTAAATTCTCTATCTTGCTTAAACTGAAAGAAAATTTTATTTCGTAGTTCTTTTTATGGCTACTTAAAAGTATAATTTTAATTAGGAGAAACATTATATATTATTAAAAATAGTTAAATTAAATCTATCTTTTTAATGTTAAGGATGTGTTATTAATAAAGATATGGAAAATATTAATTTTAAAAAATATATATGGCTAGAAATTTATTTATATTTTGTAGATTGTGCAATAACTTATAAAATTTCTGTAAGGATTAAGAAAGAAAAATGAAGAGACTCTTTTTATGATTATTTACTTTATATCAACATACGAATTAGAAAATTATTTTTTACGAATTCTGCAAAATAAAATTATAAATAATTCAGAGTATTTAACAAAAAAAAATCATTTACATTAATGCCACATAGAAAATACTAATATCATATTGGTAGAACTGTAACAAACATTTTGATGATCATAAGTTAACAATTTTAGACAAAAAAAATTCTCCGTATAATAGGGAAGATAACGATGGTTTAATGATTTTTTAAACATAGTCTTAAAATTATACATCTTGAGCTGAATTTGTATCTTAATTAATCAGAGAATGAAACATGACATTTGTTTTAATGTGCACTGAAGAATGTAACTTCAATTTTATCTTTTATTTAAACATACATTCTATCTAAAAACGAGAGTCAAATACGCGTTATCTACTATGAAAAATTTTGTAAAGTAATAAATAAAATGTCATAATCAAGACTTGTCATTTTCCGAGTGTCTACATGTTACCAATTTTATCTCCAATGTGTCCATATTGTCATCCAAAAGCAATCTAAGTGACAGACAGAAAATGAAGTGACCAAACTATTCCCATAAAAATTCAGGTTTGGGAGAGATTGTCACATAACATGTCAACAAATTTTCACTTGATTGTGTCGTACTCCTAAAACTACTCTCAAAGTGATAACTTAAGTGGCACTGTCAAGCGTAAAAGACAGAACTGATTATACCGATTGTCACCTTGGTACATTTCTCTGAACTTAAAGATAAGAAAATGCCTCTTATTTTTCTCTTTTCCCACGCATAGTACTGACTTTATAATATGAGGTAGAAAATTTTTGAAATCTACATATAATTTCTTATTCTATATTTACACCTACCTCTGATTACAAACATAAATATGTATGTACATATATATTTACAAACTCCTATTCATTTTCTTATTATTTAAATTGTTATGTAAATTTAAAAAGAATAATTTCAGATATTTATGTGACAAACAGATTATTAAAGCAGTATCCTATTCAAATTTCATCTTTAAAAAATATAGAACTGGAAGCAGAGAGAGAGAGAGAGAGAAAATGAAAATTTAAAAAAAAAAAAAGAAAAAATAGAAATGCAATTTTTTATTTTCTTCTCACTAAATGCATTTTGAACAATACGATGATTACAGTAGGTGATCGGTTAATGAACAGTTCAGACTACGAACAAATTGGATAAGGAATACTTTCATGAACAATTTTTGGGACAACGAACACAACGAACTCAAGCAAATTCTAGCGATTATTTCTAGGCTCTCGGACATAACGTATAGGGTTGCCTAACGAAAAGAACCAAGAATCATCTCTTCTGAATTATGTTGCTTGCCTGTTGAACTTCAAAGTTCTATACTGTAAAAAAAATTCCAATAGAATATTCTATTGGAATATTCTATAGGAAAAAAATTCCAATAGAAAAATTCCAATATATCCAAATTAGACAACAGTAACCGAAACCGATTCCCCCCCCCCCCAATTTTGTTCATTCACTGTCTCATACTTAGTCTTGAATAACAAATTCCAGAGGGCAACAACAATGTTATTAATCACTTTACAACGACAATGCTATTAATTACTTTTGGAAAATCCTGAAAAACAGTCGACATCGGACACATTCTTTAATGCCTTATAAACAAAAGATGAAAACGACTGATTAGTTTGCAAGACTACATGTATATATACTAATTTTTAGTAAACTTATTAAGAAATTCTACAGTCTTTTTTTAATTTAATTTTTAGGGTGTTCAGATCGAATGAACTGATTTCACTAAAAAATCTGTGATAACTCGATGATCGGTTAACGAACAGTTCGGACACCGAACATAGTCTTTTAATGGATTATATTCGCTAACCGAACATCAGCTGTATCCTTTCCTTTTGCTTTATTCTTCTCTTTCGATTTTTAAGATTTCTTACACTTCATTCGATTCCTTCTTCCCTCTCTCATCTTTTGAGATGCCTGCACTTAAATTAACAACTCCTGTGTCACGCTGTGCCTCGTGAGAAGAAGTAAGACTCTGAGCAGAGATCCAACACTCAAGTATGTTCTTTAATCTTTCATACTTAGAAATCCTTAACTTCTTAAAATAAACGTGGATTCCAGTATCAAAATTAAACTACCTTCAGTGTTAAACCGGAAGAATCTTCATGCTTTTAGGTTTTGTTTTGAAAGCACTGTCAAAAATATCATATTACTGAGGATTGCGTGAGAAAAAAGTTTCGGATAAAATGAGAAAAAACTTGCTAAAATCGGAAGAAATTCTATCTCCTATCAAACAAAGGTATTCCCGCCATTTTTTTCTTTCAACGGATTGTTTATTTTTCAATTATCTCCAGTAACATTTTAATTCCATTAAATTAATTTTCTTCACCTTTTCTTTTCTGGCCTAAGAGAATTTTTTTTTTCGCTATATTCCCGATCGAATATTTTTTACTCTTCGCATTATTCTTAGTGAAGTGTTCTTCCTCTTCACTAAAGTGTATTTGCTGTTAAAATTTTGCAAAAAGATCGAACAAAAATTCTTTTTCTTTTGTCAAAAATAAAACAGTTCAATACTTTTGAAGGTAAATTTGATATTTTATTCAGCTTTCTTAAAACTTTCTTTACTATTCAATTACTAACACAGCAGCCATATTGATTTTTCAAACTTTCCTAAAATTTATTCAACAGGAAGGAATTTCTATGCTATCTAGTGAAAATTTTACATTTTTATATCTACACTTGAAGCATATTATCATGTTTGAAAGTACTGTATAGTTATTTCATTAAAATATAAAAAAGATATTTTTTAAAATTAAATTATATATATATATTACACACACTCTTAATATTTAACTTAAGACAGCAGCAAATAAATTTTACTTTCCTTATTGCGTCTATATAAGACACATTTTTTATCATTTTATCATAAGACTAGAAATATTAACGGTATTCTTGTATACTAGCATGATATTTTATTTTTAAATATATATATATATGTATATATATATATATATATATATATATATATATATAAATATATATATATATATATATATATTTATATATATATATATATATATATATATATATATATATATATATATATATATATATATATATATATATCTTGAAGGCACAAACTTATATAAGGAAAACTTTAGGTGTTTTTTGTGACAAAATTAATGATAAAAAAATAAAAGTGAAAGGGATTATATTAATATTTGTTAAAAAAAAAGGGTACTAATTAATATCGTGGGCTTTAAGCATTTATTTTGGTTTTGCATGAATGACTAGAACCATTGTTCTGCATATGACATCAACTATTCCTCTTTACTCTATTGGATATTATAATGTGACTTGCTAATATTTCCTTTTGTGTATGAGATTAATATATTTTTATAAATATATTAATCTCATACACAAAAGGTGATTTTATAAAGTTAAAAAAATGAAAAAAATTTTTTTTTATAAATCCCTTTCTCAATTCCGTTTTATACATTTAAATTTGTTATATTAAATTTTAGCAAAAGGTAAATATTATATTTATATATGCTATTGTTAAACAGAACATAACGGTCACAAATCACCAAAGGCAAAAAACAGCCAAATACAGTAAAATTTAATTTCTTTAATTGAAAAAAAGGCTCTCTTTTACGTTATACTTACGCAACCGATCAGATTGCTAAAGTTTCCATAAGAAATCAACGTTAGTACTTAAATAAGTTTTGTCATTAAGCGGTAATTATTTAGTTTATAAAATATAAATATAAAATGGTTACATTATTTTTTAATTGTCTTTAAAAATGTAAATCTTTTTAAACAATTCACGATGCTTGCAAATAGAATATTTACGAAAGCAATTTACGATTAAATATTAAAAGTTTACAATAGGGTATTTCGACATTCTTTAATTATTTTTTGACACCAAGATTAGTTCCAAGATGTTATTAAGAAAATAGCCCCTACTCAAAAGATTTACAAAAATAGGGTTATCAGGATCACCAGAAATTAAAGTTAATCACCAAAATGAATCGCCAAACCAAGTGATACTCAAATTTACACCGAACTCGATTTTATTTTCTTTCCCGTACCGGCAATTATTGTACGGTAATAGAAAAGCACCGAAGAAAGTTATTCACATTGACACCAGCGAACTCCCCTGTACCTAACTCCAAGGAGCTTTACCAGTTTAATGGGACTTTTATTTAAAAATGATATTATAAAAATTTCTTACAACAGTTGAACATGATTATCTTACAACATGGCTTTAAATATGCAATCAATGTCCGGTTAATTGTAAAGATGAAAACAAGATGACAATATAATGGAGTATATGATGAATTATATACAGTTAACACAGTAATTGTAATTTTGCAAAGTTCTTGGTTATAATTGAATAAAAACTTATAAATCATATTAAAAAAGTTTTTGATATTTAAGAAAAAAGAGCCTTAATTTGGTCAAAACATGTTTTTAGCTAAGTTGTAGAAGAGTTCCCAATCCAACAAACTAAGTTTTCATTGGTTATTAGGAATTCAAATGTTTTATTTAATTTTGCTCTCGTTGTACGATTTCTCAGAATTCTCTTCTTCCAGAGGATCTTCCAATTTTCGCTGGATATGGCTAAATGCCAGGATATTGTTAAGGAGCAAGTTGTCAAGAAGTGGAGTGGATTGCCTTCTTTTCCACAAGTGCAATCTTTGGAATCAGAAATGTGGAACCTGTGGAAGTAAGATGAGAATGGCCCGTGCCCCGTAAAGAAAAGTACCTCATTCCTAGTCCAGTTTAGGGTTTTCCTGCTTACTTTCGGTATCATCTCGTGTACATTTCTTCCATTTTTTCCATTATCCCAATCTTCCTGCCAACGATCCATTATCCAATTATCAAGTAAAGATTTGGTATGACAACGTGGTAATGGTAGAACCTGAGAAGAATTACTTGATAGTGCAGCCGCTTTTGCAAGGCTGTCCGCTGCCTCGTTTCCTTCTGTACCTTGATGGGCCTTTACCCATCCAATCCTGATGTTATTTGATGTTGTTAGGAGATCTTGCATTTCTCGTACCATAGGACATTTGTTAGGAGGATTAGATAAATCTTTATCTAATCCTCCTAACAAATAAAATCTTAATCCTTAAATCTTTAAGGCATGCTTGACAATCAGACCAGATGTTTGTTGGAAGATGTTGTGAAGCAGCTACTTGAATGGCTTTACGCAGAGCATATACTTCAGCTTGATATACTGTGTTCTCAGGTTGTAGCCCAATACTCCAAGTACTTTGTAATCCGAGTTCAGAGTATACTATCATTCCAGATCCAACTTTTTCTTCTATTTTTGAGCCATCTGTGAAAATTGTTCGGAAGCCTTCCCTGAAACATGGTATATGGTTTTGCTCATGTATTTTTACTTTGCTCTCTATATTGAAGACTCCAGGGTGGATTGTTTCTTCTTTTATAACTTTTTTCATCAAATTTGGTGCAGGAAGAATAGGATCAACTTCACAAGGAATTTGTGCCCTTGTATGCCTTATATAAACTTTGCCTCGGCTTCTATTTTTAGGTAGAGAGGAGGTATTCCAGTTATAACTTGAAGAGCTGCTGTAGGAGTCGTTCTAAACGCAGCAGTGATGTTTAGCAAAAATCTCCTTTGAATCGAATTAAGTAATTGTTTTGTCCTTGTTGTTAATGGTGTTCCCCAAATTGCTGCCCCATGCGCCAACATCCTCTCTATTAGTTTGATATAGTATGATTCGGTGTCTTTGGGAAATTCCCTAATTGTTTCCTGCTATCCTTAAGAGCTTTTGCTGTAATGCCATAGCTTATTTGCCTGTGATTTTAAATGTGCTACGAAGTTTAACTTTTTGTCAATTATTACTCCTAGAAGCTTAATTGTGTCTTTTTTCTTAAATCTGCTGTTTCCCCAAAAAATTTGTGGACCACATTTAAGATTTGCTATTAGAATAAATTTGGTTTTTTTCTAGCGAAATTTGAAGAAAATTATCATCTGACCATTTTTTAAAATGAACCAGTGCCTCTGTTGCTACTTTGCACAATTTTTTCTCACTCTTTGCCGCTACCACGAAAGTAAAATCATCAGCAAATGCTTGAAGATGTATAATGCTTTCTGGATCATGTTGTTTTCCTATATCACTCCAGTTCTTTTTAAGGGCTACATCTGATTTAAATTCCATAGAATGGGGCCACAACAAGAGCCTTGTGGGCAACCAATAGTTTGTTCCTTGCTGGTTAAACCATCATTAGTTGGCATAATGATTCTTTTATCTTCAAGATTACTGTTAAGTAATTTTTTAATGTTGTAAGGGCATTTTGTGGTTTCTAATATTTGTTTTAATTTGTAATGTTAAACTGTATCAATCGTGATTACGGCAGTGTGTAATTTTACAGATCTGCATAAGTTAATCTTATTTGTAGAAAGCCAAACTGGTTGCAATTAAAATAGCCAGTAGATTCCAAGTAATAATTAAGGTCGTTTTGTTGTTATTTTCTCTAAGAGTTTACCAATAGTAGGTAGGAGAGATATTGGTCTATAGGATCTCATTTGTTTACATTTAATACTATATTGATATAATCCAATTCGTAGTCTTTACGTAAAGATTGTTTTCTAACAGCACTGTGCGAAACTTAAAGAATTGAATTTTAAAGCATCTTATAACACTAGAGAAACGTATAAACCGTAGGGATGAAATTTTTTTAAAATTTGCTATCCAATTCAGGGACAAAATTTGTAACAAAGTACATATTTTTAACCATAAAAAGTTTGTTTCGTTCGTTATATTTGAAATCTTGAGTATGCTACTTTATTACGATTCTCATTGGTTTAAAATATCGCTGACGTCAGATAACTTTTTATCCACGTCACATCGTATTGAGATGGCATTGTCAATTCAATTTGTGGACGAATTTATTGTCTCCCTTCAAATTCCCTCGAGCGGAAGCAAACAAGGCGAAGTTCATCATCGAATGTTTGAGATTATTGTCGAAGTTCATTTTGTTAATAAGTCAATTTCTTATATAAAGATCAACGCCTCAGTTTGAGAAGCCCTTTCCATTGATTCAAGTCAAAAACATATGGAAAATAGAAGAAGATAAAGGAAAATGAAAAAGACATGACAAAAATCTACGGCATAGTTAGTTTAAATAGGGAAGAGCACATGAGCCATATAATCCAGAATGCCAAATTCCGAGATTGGCGATTTTTTTAGCGGATTTTCTTATCCACTGGCCTTTTTGTTTTTATTACGTCATACATATGGAGACCTATACGAATTAAGCAGAAAATTCTATTTTGGTAACCCTAGTATTTACGTCATCACGCACGTCACGATGCGTCATCTTGGCAACATTTCTTCATCTCCTAAAAAGTTTAGAATTTGGAATCATGGATTATATGGCACTTTTGCCTAGGGAAGGATACTTTAAATTTTTCTAAGCATTCTTTTTTATAATTAATTAACAAAATTCTAAATTAATAATTGCAATATTTGTAAACAATCTCTTTTGAATCTTAAGGTTATTGCCTTGTTTACGCCAACATTAAACGTTTTCTTTTAATTAATATTGCTGAAAAGCATATTTGTTAAACTTAGGCTCAAAAAGTTCGTAAAATTTCATAAAATTGTTTGGTAGAAATTTCTACAACACATTTGACTGAAATAATTCAAAAACCCTTCAGAAATAGGTAAAGTAAATGTATAGCTTCTTAATTTGTCAGGGGGATCAAATTGCATTGATATTGAGGACTATAAAGTATACTGCTGTGATTTAATTTTTGAATGCACACACATCAGTTTCTTTGTTTATACACGGATTGTGATTATTCCAGTTATCGAAGAAAAATGGTGAAATTATATGAATTTATGTTTAGCTTTTCATGGAATGATTTTCTTTCAAATTGAGGTGAAAAGTTTGTTAGAATTTAGAACTCTGACGTTCTTTTGGAGCTTTATTGCTGTTTTTCCTATTATAATTTTCCTTATATTTCTATTTAATTTAATCCAGGTGTTAAACGTACGCCTATTACATTCCTTTTCAACTGAGTTAAGTGAGTACTATTGAAAAAATATTTATATATATACTTTAGCTGATCAATATTTTGTTTTTATATTATGATATTCTCCAAAAGTGAATGAAACGGAGGCTGACGTGGTATTCGTGTACTATTCACCACACACAGCAAGAATAACGTCTTCAAATACACTAGACTTTGACGATGATCTTTAACTAACTCTATTATTAGCATCTAAATGTGGTGTGAAAAATTTTTTTGAATTTACGGTGCCCCGAAAATGACAAAGGAGTATTTCCGAAACGCCTTTTTCATTTAAAAACTGAAGTAAATCAGATTATCACGAATCCAAACGGTATAACCGAAATTATATTTACTTGTCATGGGAAACTATTAATTAAAACAAATAACGCAGAAACTACCACAGAGATTAGTTAAATCCGACGTATTCTTGGAGTTCCTGTAACCCCACAAATTCAAAAAGAGAGCTATATATGAAAATTTCTATTAAAAAACATCCTAATAGACTTGGATTTAAACCTGACTGAGATTAAAAGAAGCCAGTTAGTAGTATCAAACACAAGACCTTTCACTAAGAAAGGATCACCCGAGCTTTCTGAAAATACACTTATCACCATTTACGGCTTCAATATGCCAAAAGAAATTAGTTTATTCTATTTGAGATTCAAAATAAGATTTTTCGTTGATGAAGTTCGCCAATGTGGCACATGCTATAAATTCTCCAATTCCACTAAGCAATGCAAAGTGCAGACTCCAATAGACAAACAACACGGCTCGGCACATGAACACAAAACATGCTATTCTAATACAATCGTATGCCTAAACTGCAAAGGCAATAATTCAGCTGATTATTTATCGTGCCCATCTCGTCTTGAAGAAAAGAATTTTCTAAAGTTCAAAGCAGAAAATCATTTAACATTAACGAGGCGTGGTGACAATTCCATTCACCTAAAGATTCTTTCGCTGGAATTATCCATTCAACACAACCTAGTGGGAATAATAAGAGAGAAATTGAAGAAGGTATCAATAGAGCAGTATCCAGAGTGACAGAGTCATACAATAACATATTATTGAAACTGACTACATCTTTCGAGGCCAAATTACTAGCTCTACAAACTTGACAGGATGAAATGATGACAAAAGTCTATCCAAATCTTCCCAAAATCTTGAGGTCTACATTTGAATTAAAAACACAGGAAGTAACTTTGAATCTCTTGAAAGTCTACTAAAGTTCTCCAAGATCTTTCCAAAATCACAATGGATCAAATACTAATTGATAATTTTATAGTCTCATCAGATATTTTTCATTTGTGCACTATCAATATCCATCCAGATTTGTTTGGTAGCGATCATGTACCTATAAAGAAGAGCCCTTATTTCTATCAATGGTAAAACCCACAATGGCAAGCACTTTCAAATTTTCTGTCTGTTTTTATATCACTTTCATAAATCTTCATGCATAATAAGTTTTCTGTTCTATCCTGGAATGCTAGAAGTATTTCTAACAAGTGCCCATATTTTAAGTTCTCTTATTTTACTTCGACAATTGTTATTGCTATCCAAGAAACTTTTCTGAAAAACAAGACCCTTTCTTTTTAATCAATAAAATTATATTTTGGAGGGACAAAGACCGTGGTCAGGGAGGAGGTCTCCTAATTGCCATAGATAAACTATATCCAGTTGAAATATACAATCCAACATGTTTTCCAGATGAAGGTCGAGAACATTTGGTTGTAAAAGTATCCCTTTCTTCTTTAACTCTTTTCATAATAATTGTATACATCCCTTGTGGGAAATTTTAAAGCGATTGGTTAAACAGTATAATCTACGGTATCACATCACCTTTCATTATTCTTGAAGATTTCAACGTTCGACATACCGATTTCGAGAGTCTATCCAAATCTTCCCAAAATCTTGAGGTCTACGATTGGATACAAGAAAGTAACTTTTGTCTCTTGAATACTAAAGTTCCGGCGCATTTTGGTCCACATCACAGCCTCTTTCTTATTGATTACTTTATAGTCTCATCAGATATTTTTCATTTGTGCACTATCAATATCCATCCAGATTCGTTTGGTAGCGATCATGTACCTATAAAGACGATTATTTCTATCAATGGTAAAAACCCACAATGGCAAGCGTGAAATCTGTGGACTGACTTTTTTACTTCATTTAACTAGCAGTTAAATAACAAATTAGAAGATATCAATCAATTCAGTAATATCTGTCAACATATTATAAATAAATCATGGATAAATGGCAACAGTTCCAAAGATATAAATCCTAATTCCCTTGGTGGAATTCAAAATATAGCTATCTATTAAGACAAAAAAGAAGACTCTGGCATATATCTGACCAAATGTCCTGTACCATACGCATGTCCATTATAAAGAAGTGTATTATCTCCTTTCCTATATATTACCATACTTCTGGCAGAGATTTATGGAGAAATAATTCCTGACGGCATCTGAGTGCTATATCAATGCAGACGACATAGATATTTACCTGTATTCTAAATATACAAAACCAGAATCCATATTAGAAATCAATATAACAAACGCTCTTATCAAACTGGGAGTGATGCCAGAGCAATAACTGACGCTGGGTCGCTCAAGCAAATGGTCCATATTAATCCTATTTGACAGAAGAAATACCCTAAATTCAATTTATGATTTAATACAGCAACCTATTTTTGGAATCAGCATGTACGAATTTTAGGTATGTATTTTCACATCAACTTGATTTTCCGGCAAATTATACTTCAAGGTACAGATCATAATAACCTTAATTCTCTCCAACATATTATAAATAAATCATGGATAACAGGAACAGTTCCAAAGATATGGAAAAAATCTATTATTATTTCATAATTCAATCATAAATTGAAGTTTCCAAGTTAAATGGAGGGGTGAAGTATCTGACCAAATGTCCTTCCATAGGGATGTCCCTCAAGGAAGTGTATTATCTCCTTTCCTTTTTACCATACTTATGGCAGAGATTTATGAAATAATTCCCGACGGCATTGAGTGCTATATTTATGCAGACGACATAATATTACTGTATAAATATACAAACCTAGAAAAATTAGAAATCAAAATAACAAACGCTCTTATCAAACTACAGGAGTGGTGCCAATAACGGAAACTCATGATGGGTCCTCAAAAATGGTTCATCATTAATTTATCGACTAGGAGGAAACAGCCTAAATTCAATTTATGATTTAATCAGCAACCTATTTGTGGAATCAGCATGTACGAATTTTAGGTATGTATTTTTCACATAACTTGATTTTCCGGCATCATTTATTACAAAAGAGAAAAACCACTCTAAAGAAGTTGAATGCCCTGAAAGCAATTGCAAGCAATAGGTGGGGTGCACGAACATTTCACCTAATAAAGATAACCCAGTCTTATATTGTCAGTGGGTTGGATTATGGATGTCATGTATTCGTCACTGCCAGTAAATCAGATCGAAGAATCCTAGAGACTCTGTATCACGCCGCTATGAGAATTGTTACAAGGCTTTTTAAATGGTCACCCATCCCAATTCTTCTTCAAGAAGCTGGAGTTCTTCCTTTATCAACAACGCATGAGATGCTACCTATAAAAAAAGATTCTATATACGAAACATTTGCTAATGGAAACTATCTCCTTGTGCTATTTGTTGGAATAAAATTTCATTCAATCACATGAATAGTGGTGAAACTCTGGTTACAGAGCAAAAGACTGGTTTTCTTCTCCAGTTATTCAAATACACCAATTATTAAAAATCCAATTTTAATTCCTCCAAACCGAATTGAAGAAAATCCAGTAAACGTAATAATCAAATTCTCTGGCTTGCCTTTCCAGCCGAAAAATATACCCAAAGATATTATTTGTAATAGTTTTAATGAATATTATACCTCTATTTAGCAAGAATATATTAAATTTTTTAACCAACGCTTCAAAACAAGGTTCAAATCTGGGAATTGCAGTTTTCAATTCTAAAACCAATATATTGATATCAGGTAAAATACACTGTCTAAACTCATTATTTACCGTAGAGGCAATGACTTTTCTTATTGCTCCATCTAAAATTTGTGTACAGGCAGAAAGATACATCATCTCCACTGATTCATATTCATGTCTCAAATCTTAATCTACTTGCAATCAAACACCTCCTGTAATCATTCAAAAAATAAAAGGAAAAATTTATTAGCAGTGAAAACTTGTTGAGAGATACAATTAATTTGGATCCCGGGACATTTGAGAATCCATGGAAATGAGATAGTTGATTCTCTAGCAAAATCTGCAATTTTCAGCTCTTATTTTCTGAAATCTATATCTCCAGAAGACTTTGGACATTAAAAAAAATTTTCCCACCAGCTTAAAGGATTAAACAAGTGGAAAAATATCAAATATGCTTCCAATTTCTCACACTTGATACCCATAAGCAAAAATCACTTACTCTATTCCCAATCTCGTTTAGAAGATATATTGCTATCTAGGGTGCGTACCCGAAATTATCCTACAAAATCTGTTCTAAACAGATTCCACATGTCCCCCCGTTGTCTGTGTGGGAAGCCTGAAACAATCGATCATATTCTATTATCTTGCCCTTTATATAATGGCCCGAAAAATGATCTCCGTAAATCATTGGGAATTGGAGCTTTATCATTTTCTTGGATGTTTGAACAGTTTTCAAATGCAAAAGTGAAAACTCGAGCTTTATGCGAATTCATGAAAAAAACTTACAGATATTGACATAATGGTAATACGTCATAAAAACCTCATTTAGTGCTTTTCTATCATAGGAAAATTTTTGTCTTTGCTGATCGAAGAGAAACCATATTTTAATTCCGTTCTAATCCCATGAAACCTGTCTGCTGATTGCTAATTAAGATCCGGTGACTTTGCATCTGGAGAACTTTTGTCACTGCTTATCGAAGAGGAACCATGTTGTAATCCCATGATACCGGTCTGCTGAGTGCTAATTTAGATTTGGCCCTCAGCACTATCTTGTATCAAATACAGCCATGAACAATCAACAATAAGGATCAATACAACAATACGATATCAATCAATCAACTATTTGTGTGTCTTCTCTCCTCAATATGAGCTACAAGCAACTTTAGCAAAGAGCTCCAAAACTGCCGGCCTCAACCCAACCCAGTTAATGAACTCTCTCAATAGAACATAACAACTTAAAGCAATTTTTAAATTGCTAATAGCGTTTAATAAGAGTAATGGATATTAAACGCTTTAAGCAATATTATATACTAATATTATAGGAAATTGATTTATATGAGATAAAAAAAATTTTTTGTCAATATATATATATATATATATACACGTTTTACATTATCAAAAACCGTGTAAACATATCAGTCATCAACAGTCAGAAAACTTGTTTTTTGCAACACTTTTAGTAATCTCTCGTACTGTGCAATGAACGTTTAAAACAACATTGACTTTTAACAAAATAACCATTATTTGCCTTTTTTTAAAAACAAATCCTCATATTTGCGCAACATGTCCAATCTTGGCTATTAAATCCAACCAAGCTCAATATCTTTTCAAACCTGTTTGAGTTCTTTGAACAGCAATTTGATAATCTGGTAGATCTGAGGATTACCTCCGTCACTTGATTTTATTCGATACGTGGGCTGTATCATGACAAGAAAATGCAAAAAAAACTATCGGAGCAGAAAACATATTTTCCAATTTTACTTGCAAACTAAATGCTGTCTTAGAGGCCCTACGAATGTATATTTTAATGATTAATACTGATAAAGTTTATGGGCTCGCCATTTTCTGCGACTCCAGAACTGCAATGGGGGTGGTAAGGAATAGAAATTCTAGGCTAGCACAAGATCTCCATCACTAGGGAAAGGAAGTTTTTCACCAGGAAAAAAGGTGTATTTTCCAGTAGATACCTAAGCGTGTTGGCATTGAGAAAGCAGATAGATTGGCTAAGGATGCGAGAGACCTTAACTCGGACACTCTCAGCACATTAACTTTAAGAGACGCTAATGCAATCTCTGGATACAAACTGAAAGATAAACATTTCAAAACGAAGCATCAATTATATGTTATCAATGTAGACAGGATTATTACGAGTGCTATTTCCAGATTTAGAAACCCAACACCTTTGTGGAATGACTATACATAAAAACTACACCTGAACTTAATAATCGTGCAAGAAGTGCCCGGATGAGAAACTCACCCGGAACACATTCTTAACTTCCCGTCCATTATAAGAAGTTTACAGGTCTTTAACTAACTTCCCATTCAGGAATTCTCTATAACGATAAAAATGTACACATTGTCAAGGTTTTAATTTTAACATATGGTGTCTTTTGACTTGACTTCAAATGGACACGACATCATTAAACCAACTAATCATAGGTACTGTATCTGATGTGGTGGTATGGGCAGTGTAAATGAAGACATTTCTAGTTCAGATTGATAACTGCTGGAAAGAAATGGTACATTTCTATCATATCACCGCTTATGATTATCGCCGTAACAGGAAAGTAAAACATCATAAATTACTGTCGAAACTATTCTATTTGTATCATGTATTGTTTAAAAATAGTACATACATTTTATTTACATTTTATAAACTAAATAATTATTGCTACCCGACAAAACTCATTTAAACGTCAATGTTTATTTCTGTCAGAAACTGTTTAAAAATAGCATCGATGATCAATTGCGTATCTATAATATAATCGTAACTTTTTAAATGAAATAAAATTAAATTTTGCTGTATTTAGCAAATATTTTATTCATGGTGACTTGTGAACGTAATGCCCCATTTAAACGAGAAAATTATCACTTAGTCATCTTTTTTATCAACTTGCTGTAATTGTTTTAGCATTTAACTTGTTTAACTTTTGTAAAAATAATAATAAAAGAAGAAAAATAATTAAAATCCTCCGAAACAATATGAAGACCCTCCTTCAAATTTCGTGGAAGTTTCATTATCCGCAATATTTTTGTATTTTTTAGTAAGTCTATGTTTTTGATATTGTTCAGAAGATTTCCGCCTCTTCTGAGATTCTCTATGACTATCTTGTGTTTGGCAATGATAAGAGAATAAAAGTTTCACTATTGGCAGTTAATTTCAGTGTCTCCAAGTATACTAAATTATATTCGCTAATTGCTCTTGTGACAACAAATTCAAGGATTTTTTTTTGATGAAAACTTTCTTTGGACACTTTCGTCATATTGAGATATGAAGACTCTCGTTGGCATTTTGAGTGCCAGAAGAAAATCATCTGAGGCAAGTCGTTGATAAACAGGTAATATTTTTCAACAATATACAGCAACTGACCGCTGAGTCATTGAGGAATGTGTTTTTGGTTTTTTACCCCTTGCTTCGGCTCTTTAAAAAGAGCACCAAGATTCTTTTACTTTTGGGCATTTGCTGTACAGGGGCTTTGCAGCAATTGACATGCACAATGATACAAAATAGCAAATGTTTAAGTTTTTATTTTCTCGATATCTTGTGCATTATCAACAATTGTTTTTCGATAGAAATTTTGCAATTTGCAGATAGTGTTTTCTGTCAAATTTCCTCGCTTCCGTCCACCAAATGTCACACCTTTTGTCTTTCACTTTATTTCGAGGACCTGTACCAAGTCGTTTTGCAACATGGTTGATACATTCTTCTTTTTCAATTGGTGTACCGAAATTTTTTTGAATTAGATGTTGGTAAGTTTCGGTATCACAATCAGAAAGTATTGTGGTATACCTCATTTTACATTCTGATACTGACATTTCAAATAGAATGCAAGCAGCTTTCATCTCCATATTCCCTGAAGAACCATCAAAATTTTTCTGGCAAACAGAAACATGACTCTTTCTTATATGTTGAATTCTCTAGAATTATCACCAAGATTTTTAGATGTTATAATACAATCATGACAGTATTTTGACAAAATTTCAAAATCTATGACAAGACCTATCAAAATATTTCTATCATGATACTTATTCCATATAATGAAGTGTGTCCTCTCTTATGTCATGTGCCGGCATAGGAAACATTTACATGTATGATGTCGTTTTCCTGGATGGAAGGATTGGCTGCACATGAGCCTGACGGATACTTTCTCGATACACATGCAATATTTCCACTTTCTGTTCTTCATTCTTTTTGCACAGGTTATCTAAGCATCTTGTAAATGTTTCTGAACCCATAGATGGTGCTCCAAGAATTGAAGAATTTGACTCCATAGCTGCATGAACTCTTCCGATTGCTAAAAAAGCATTGGCAAATTTGCTGTTCATATCAAACTTTCTTGTTGGAAGATGCAGATCCAAAGCATTACCAAAAAGTTTTGCACACAAGTTCTAGTTTCACTGAATATCCATAGGAATTAAGCTGTTGAATATTCAAAGAATTGTTACTACAGTCACTGCAAGGGAGATTTTTCAGCAAATTTTTTTGAAAAAATATCTGAATTGATAAAAACATATTGAGAGGATGAACAAATGTAGAAAGGGATCAGATTTACAGTTACGGTCACCCTTGGCATGTTTTTTGCCACCAAATTTGACGAATGTTTTTACTGGAAACCCAGCAAACTAGTATTGTGGCAGCCCTGTTTGTGATTAATTTCTCATGAATATTTATCGATTTAAATTCATTAATATAAAATTTAATCAAAAAATTTTATGGTTAATTTAAAATATCATATTTATTATTTTACCATTGATGTTTGAAATCTACAAATCTCCTTTTTTGTTAATTTTGTAAAATGAGTGGAGCACATTGTTTGACACCAACAATGTATGGAATATATGTCGCTATTTCAACCATTTTACTCCCGCCGTTTTCTCCATTCGGAAATTACTCATACGGTCACCTTTGACGACTTTTTGAAAATTTCACCAAGATGACACAACCGTCAAATTTTACCCCAATTCCTTCTCAACAGCCCGACGTATCAAAGAATTTTTCTTTGAAGTAATATTTATTTTACTCGGCCATTTTTTAGGCTTTCTATATTTAGAATGAATAGCATCCATATTTAAATTCAAATAAATTCTAAAAATATAGTAGTAAGAAAGTAGTTAGTTCTGAAAAGAACTGTGTTATCAAATGAAACGAACTCAAAAGCAAAACCGTAAATAAAATAGAAACTCAAAACCAAAATTAGAATAAACAAACATTAAGCAGTTAACTTAATATAAATAAGTGTTGCCAATTCATTAAAGATAAAAACTATCATCATGGAAAACTTTGTAAGTCTTCTCATAACAGAAAATATTTCAGTTGATGAAGATTTTTAGCATACGAAATCAACAGCCAAACGGCTTCAGATGTAAACAAAGGGACTATGTCATTCATAAAAATGTTGATATCTCTAAAAAATTGTCAGAAACGAAAATTTTTTTTTTATTTAGTTAGCCCTTATTACATTTATTAATATTAGACAGAAATAAAAAAAATTGATATCTTAATAATATTTTGCTTATACGAAAGTCCTGTGTACCCTTAATTTTCTTTTATCACTCTTCAGTCAATTTTTAATTTAAAATAAAATCTTGAGCAATTAAAGTATCAAATATCAACGCGTTATATCATTTTCTTATTTCCAAAGATTCATGCCATTTCTGTAAGATCATAAGATGGGTAAAATGGAATAGTACCAAGAAAATTTATTAATCATTGATATCTTAGCTGTTTATAACCAATCTTCTTGGATTACCAACGGCTTCTTTCAACTTATGATGTAAGAGAATAGTAGCACGTCTTATTTTGGCCTTTTTTATATAGGAGCATGCGTCCACAATTTTGGCCACCACTGTATATATACACAACTGGACATTAAAATTGATACACCAAGAAGGCGATATGCTACAGACGAGAAATTTATACGAAAGGAAGAAAGTGCTGTGATATGCAAATTATTAGCTTTTCAGCGCATTCAGACACAGCAGGCGCCAGTAGCAACACCTACATTGTGTTTAAATGAGGAAATTGTTCAGCCGGTTCCTCATACACATATTGCATTTGAACGTTGTTGCCTGGTGAAAACTTGTTGTGATGCCTCGTGTAAGAAGGAGAAATGCATACCAGCACGTTTCTGACTCTGATAAAGATCGAAATGTAGTGTACCGGGATTGCGGTTTATCTTATCGCAGTATTGCTGCTCGCGTCGGTCGAGATCCAATGACTGTTAGCAGAATATGGAATCGATGGTAACAGGACGGTAATACGGAACGCCATGCGGGATCTCAACGGCCACCTATCACTAGCAGCCGAGAAGACAGGCATATTATCCGCATGGCCGTAATGAATCGTGCAACCACGTCACGAACCGTGAGTTAAGAAACGGGGTCGTTTGGAAGACAACAAGTGTCTGCACGAACAGTTCGATGACGTTTGCAGCAGCATGGACTCTCAGCTCGGAGACCATGGCTGCGGCTTCCCTTGACGCTGCGTCATAGACTAGAGCGCCTTCAATGATGTGATCAACGACGAACCTGGGCGATAATGGCGAGACATCATATTTTCAGATGAATCCAGGTTCTGTGTACAGCATCATGATGGTCGCATCCGTGTTTGGCTGCAGCGTGCATTCGTCATCGTCATACTGGCCCATCACCTGCCGTGATGGTACGGGGTGCCATTGGATGCACGTCTCGGTCACCTCTTGTTCACATTGACGGTGCTTTGAACTATGCACGTTACATTTCTGGTGTGTTACCACCCGTGGATCTACCCTTTATTCGAGCGCTGCGAAACCCTACGTTTCAGCAAAATAATGCCTGACTGCTTGTTGCCGGTATTGTACTGACCTTCCTTGATACGGAACATGTTCGGCTGTTGCCCTGGCCAGCACGTTCTCCAGATCTTTCGCCAATAGAAGACGTCTGGTCAATGGTTGCCGAGCGACTGGCTCGTCACCATACGCCAGTCACTATGGTTGATGAACTGTGGCATCGTGTTGAAGCTGTTTGGGCATCTGTACCTGTACATTCAATCCAATCTAGGTTTGACTCAATGCCCAGGCGTATAACTGCTGTTATTACTACCAGAGATGGTTGTTCTGGGTACTGATTTCTCAGGATCTATCCAGCCATATTTTTTGAAAATTTAATCACTTGTTATTTCTAGTATAATATATTTGTCCAATAAATATCATTTTGTTATCTGCATTTCTTCCTGGTGTAGCAATTTTAATGGCCAGTAGAGTGTATATATATATATATATATATATATATATATATATATATATATATATATACTCTTATATTACCATTAAGCTGTCTCGATCAAGAAAATCTCGATATCACGCATGCAACATAGCCTCCTGGATTTTTTAAAAACCTATGCTACTAATATGGACTGATCGATGTTTGAGTTGAGAGAAGAGTTTGAGAACGCCCCCAGAACAAGTGATATCATGCATTTAATAAATGTTTCAGCATCCCTTAGATGTAAATTTCAAATTTCATTTCTAATAGATAAATAATAATCATATTAAGCTGCACGCAATACGCACATTGTTTGCATAAAATATTTCTTCTATTGTAACGCTCTATTTGCCTGTATTTACTTGTCTGTTGACAGTTTTAGTAGGAAAGGTAATTTTAAATCTCCCAATTTTTTTCAGCAATGGATAGCAAGGTTATGTGTGGTAGGTCAAAACCCTAAGGCATGTAAAGGATTTTACCATACACTGCATAATTACTTTCCCTAATGAAGCCTCCAAATTCAAAAATGAGCCTAAAAGATCACTACATGTGTGCGTTCTATACTTGTGTTTTTGATGTATTTACATTTAAAGTTGATAGTTTTTTTATTATTATTTTATATTTAAATATTTAATCACACACACACACAGTTCAATTTCTTTGTAAATTCCTTAATATGTTTTTATTATATAATGTTCTAACTACAAATTTCTTTAAAAGTAAATTCATGTTAAACAATACTACATTATGGGGAAAATATAAATTTCTCAAGAGTGTAAGGTTCATATGCAACTTAAATTCAATATTTCAGAAAATGTCAAGTTTTCCAGAAAAAAAAAAAACAAAACATTTTTGTAAATATTTTGATGATGGAGGTTAACAGAATTGCGATACACTTTATTTAGTTATTTTAGTCAATAAAGAGGGTGTGATAAAATCCTTTTCAAATTTTTTTCTATAAATGAAGTCTGTCTGTGTCAAATCAGTTTCTTATTTAATCTCTTTATAGAATATTTTCAAAATCATTAAAAATGGATGAGAGAATAAATCGAATCTCGATTCGTGTATTACTAAAAATCAGTTTCAATTGAAATATGATTAAATTTTATCCCTGACGTTTTTGATATTTCACCTCTGAGAAAAGTATTTCGTTCTAAAATGTTCTTTTGAAGTCATATATTATGATAGCCCTTTTTTTTTAAAAAAAAAATTCTTTTACGCAGACTATCATCAGATTTTCATTTTTTAATCTCAGATTTTGAAACATGCATTATTTTTTTAATCCAATATTTCAGAAACGTTTTATGGCCATAAAAAGGACTGAATTTCTGAAATTGAGTAAAGATTGCATTAAAGAAAATTGTTTCCTTATGGCTCTTATTTAGTAGAAAATATAAATTATTAAAATTGATTCGAAGCTCTTATGGAAAGAAACAGAAAAGAGCAATTTGCTGTAAAAAGTTAATCTCAAATCAAGAGTTTAAAGAAAAATTTTAAAGATTGTATCTTAGCCTTGCATGCATTACTGTAAAAATATATTTAAGAAACTGATTACAATCAAAATAATGCATAACAAAGTCATAATTTGATATGGTATTTCTTTTGCTTTATCACTATTACTAGTTTAATGTTTTTAAAAACTTGATTACTTGCATATTTGAAATCAATTTTTCATAAAATATAAAGCTGGACGTATTTCCATCTTTGAAATACATTATACAATCAAAATATTTTTATTAGAATGCTATATATATATAAATAAACGTTAGATATAGTTAGATTAGATTGAAATGAATTATGTTCTATAAGAATCTTGTTATAGAACATAATTTATTTCAATCTAATTTAATCTTCTCCATTAAACTTAATTACTCTGCCTCCATTAAACTTAATTTTTTTGAGAATTTCCAAAATTTTGGGGTGCTAAAAGTTTTTTTAATGATGATGATTTCTAATAGTGTTTTCTTCACCTGTCTTCATTTATAAAACCATAATTTGTATCATTATGAAGATAACAAATAAAAGTAAAAATTGTTCATAAAAAATAAATGCCTTTAAGATCTTTGTTTATGAAAACGCAGTCTTTAATTTATTGATTTTTCAATTCAAAAGCAAAGATTTTTACGTCCTAACTCTCTATATATTATTTTAATCTGCATAATCTCCCTCGCTTCTGAGATATATTTTTAAATTTTCAATAATTTTCCAATGATTACCAAAACAATTATTTCTATAAAGATATTTTGAAGAAATTTATCAATATCACACGTTTAAAATTATTTTTTTTATTATTTTTGGTTATTCATACAAATTTTAAAATATATATACTTCTAGAAATATTTATAAGAGATTATTGTACATGCACTCATGTCCATAAATTAAGGATGATTCAGAATCACACAGAAATTGAATCTTTAAATAAAAATTTCACATGTTGCATTATCACACCCATCTTGAAGAATAATATGCAAATTTCAAGAAACTACCAGATGGCGCCGATAGTACGTCACAATGGCTAGAATGTAAGAGAGGTGTATATAAGGAATGGTTGCAAAGAAGTAAAATTGTTCCCAAGCGCTTTAAAGGCCTTTCAGTGCAATAATCGTTATGGCACAAAGGAAGCATTTGGATGATGTTTTATGTGGTAGAATTATCGGCCGTCTGGAATGTGAACGTACCCAGCTGGAAGTTTTCGAGGAAGCAGGAATCGCCCAGAGGCTTTGGCAACGGCTCCAAGATGATGGTAATGTGAGTAGACGTTACAGCACAGGTCGCTCCCCGAGTTTCAACGCCGAATGAGGGCAAGTATTTGGCAGTTACTTCCAAAAGAAACAGACTGAGAACCGCATCAGACTGTCTCGTCAGCTTCCGGTACGACAGTTTCAAGGTAGATCGTATACAGACGCTTAAGGCGCATTGGTCTATATGCTCGTAGGCCTATCAGATGTGTTCCACTTACAGCAATTCATTGTCACCAGCAGTTAGTTTGGAGTAGAGAGCATGGATTGTGGATACCGTAACACTTGTCTTGTGTGATATTTTCCGACGAGTTCGGGTTTAGTTTTCATTCTGATTCTCACCGAACATTCATATGGTGTGCCAGGTACCCGTTACCACCAAGAGAGCATCATTGAACGACACCGTTACGGTGGTGCATTATTTATCGTTTAAGGAAGAAGTATCCTGGTTTCCAGAACTAACCAACATGTTCAGAATGTAACCATGACAGGCCACATCTCTCGGGATGTCATTCTGGAACAACATGTACGTTTATTTAGGGGCGCCATGGGTACAGAATTTCTGTTTATGGATGACAACGCCCGTTCGCACCGTGCAAACACTGTAGACGAATGCGTTCTATCGGAGGATATCACTCGTATGGACTGGCTAGCATTCTCAACGGACTTGTATACAATAGAGCCTATGTGGGATATGTTTGGCCGGCGAATTGCAGCCCGTCAACCAGCTCCCACATGTCTACCGAAACTTCGGAGAGCATTTCTTGATGAATGGTGTAATATTCCCCTAAATCAGACCGATAAATTGATACTCAGCATGCCTAGGCGTTGTTGCGGCCTGTATTGCATCTTCGGGGGTGGCTTATTATGTATTAACCATCATACCTAACATGTTGCATTGGTTTTTCTAAATAGGTTCTTTTTTTAAATTTGTTCCAGGGAGCAAAAATCGTAATTTTATTAATGATGTCAAATATATAGTATCTTTTTTGTTCTTTAACTTTTGTTTAATAAATAGACTTAGCAAATAAGTCACATTTGTTTTGCTTCTGTCTCTTTCTTTGCCTTAATTTATGGACACGAGTGTATCTTAGTTTTTATTCTTCTTTCTATATTTATATATAATCTATAATATATTTATAAATCCTTTCAATATTTATAAATGGCATTCAGTTGGAACAACGATAGTACACCCACGGGGTGCTCCACTACATATGTAAGTTACCATCACTTCCACCCCTTGTAGTGCTGAACTAGGTAGAATATCCTAGTAGCAGACGAGCACTAGAAATTAAAAAAATATTTCTAAAATACATTATGTGAAATCCATCTATCATATATATATACATATTTATATATAATATGTACTTTTTACATACAGGATACTCTTTCCTGTATATATTATATGTAAAAAGTATACATATTATACTCCTAAAATACACCAAGTGAAGACACCATAAATTAAGCCAAGGTAGGATTTTGAGTAGAGCTTATAAATGAAGTTCATACTAAAGCTGTTATATTTTATTAAAATTTAAATATAGTTTAAAATGAGTACAAAGAACAATAAACAACAAAACACACTTCCAAATTATAATTTTGTATTTCATCACATTACATAAATGTACGCTTATGAAGTTGGTTTTGCTTTGTTTCAAAAAATTAAAATAATTTTAGAGACCAAGGCAATAAAATTATTTCAATTGAAACCTTTAATAAGTTACTAAAATCTTCAGCATAACTGATCATTTTATAAAGCATTTTCATATCCAAAAATTTCATATCAGCAATAAAAATGTGAAAATCGCTCTTATTTTTATAATTCGATGCAACACAGTGACTGTTTTCGGTTGCTGCATCCAGTTAGTCGAAATTAAAGTAAATGTAATTCGTTCGCTTATATCGTATCGATGGTACATTTGAATATTTTATTTACATATTATATTGTTTTCTTTGTATGTACAGAATAAAATATTTTATATGCTTTTATTAAATTTTCCTTATAAGGATAAATATTTGATGCTTTTTTTCATTTCACTGTATAGGAAAATATTAAAATGGTTTATACCAATAGAACGAATAAAAAAAATTGTTTCGCTAATTCGGTGAGACTTAAATTATTTTCCCACACTTTTATTTATAATTAAGATATCACATAATTTGCCATGCATTGCTTTTCCTTTAAATATGGAGCCAATTTTAATCCTTTTGCTCAAAATGAAGCATAAAGAGAAAGCAATTTACTTTGAAACCAATGGATAAAAACAATCCGTTTTCCTTCATACTCGTGTAAATTAATCCTAAATTTAAACTCTGCAAGCAAAATTATAAAATGTGAAATTAAATTTATTAACATATGAAATATAATTGCGACCACAAAATGCAACATTGAGAGAAAACTAATTCAGATGAATTTACTTTGTTACTCTACCAACCTTATTTTTTGGCAAAGTTTTTAATAAACACATAACCAATGTTTTTAGTATGATAAATGTCTTCTGTTAACAATGGTTGCTTTTATTATTTTTTGTCCAATTTATAGTTCAAACATGAACTTAACGTTATAAAAAATGCTTTTATCACATTGATTCATCAAGATACCGTTTTCACTAGGATAAAAATATATTTATAAAATTTTTTAATTTACGATATATAAGTATAAAAATATAAAATGTGTATAAAAATTTTAAATTTAGGATATGTAAGAGCAAAACAGGGAAACAATTATGAAATATAAACTTAAAATCAGAAATAAATAAATGATAATGTTATGAAATACTGAAATATTAGGATTTTTATCACACAAAATAAAGAAAATGTATAAAAGAAATCCCATATTGATTAATTTCTTTCATGATAAATATAATACTACAATGAGAAATTCTCTAAATTTCTAGGAAATTATAATAATCATATAAATTATTATTAGAAAAATCAGAAAATCTTTTTACAGAGCTCCTCCTTATTGTAACTAAATTAGCATCTTTCCGGTTTAAATTAGAACATTTATACACTATCATGTTCCATTACGCTTTTTTACAATAGTTATAAAGATATACGAGATACTATAATTTCCTAAAGGAAATACAGTATTGTTTTCGTATTTAAAAACTTAATTAATAGTAGTATCGTTCTCCAACAAAAGCTTATTTTTTCAGGTAACTGAAATAAATAAAAGTAATCTATTGTGATTTGAAAAATGCTAATTACAAAATTAAAAATTAAGAAATTAACAGATTACTGTATTATTATTGTATGAATGCATTTCTGTATGAGTATTAACACATTACAGTTAATTGTTGTCATCAACCATCTTTCAACTTAGAAATCATTGGAAAATTGTCAATCAAAATGAACGGATATCATAAAACAAAGATTATTTTCTCTAATAAAGAAAATGTAATGCAAGAAAATATAAGAGCTATCTTAACAAATTTTGAATATTTAGATAGGAATTTATAGAAAAGTTTTATTATTTCAGAAAATAAACAGTCAGGGTTTGCAGGTTTCCCATTGTTTTCACTATAGTATAACTATTATTACCAGTAAAATTTAAATTAAAAATTTCTTTTTTTATTTTATTGTTGTACTGTTGCATTATTCTGTATAAGTATTATGAGTGCAATACTCTTTCCATAAATAAAAATTAATGTCTGGGTATTAATGGAATTGAACTTTAAAAATTTTCAGCATTTGTCAACCATAAATTATTGTTGTGTTAATATAATGTTACGTGTTTTTTTATAACACACATACACACACACACACACACACACATACACACACACATACACACACATACACACACAACACACACATACACACACATACACACACACACATACACACACATACACACACATACACACACACACATACACACACACACATACACACACACTCACACACACACACATACACACACACTCACACACATACACACACTCACACACACACACACATACACACAAACTCACACACACACACACATACACACACACTCACACACACACACACACATACACACACACTCACACACACACACACACATACACACACACTCACACACACACACACATACACACACACTCACACACACACACATACACACACACTCACACACACATATATATATAAATTCTAAATAAACGATACGACGGTATCTTATTTATCAAATTGTGGATTACACTACTCTAAATAATGTAGTTTTCTAGTTCAAGATAATTTATTTTCATTAGAATAATTTATATATAGTTAATTTTTACTATAGTATATAAAATTTATACACAATACTGATCATTATATATTGATATTATTATAACCCCACATGTATATCTTTCTTAAATTACTCCTTTGGAATTAAATCTAATTAGTTTACTTTAGCTATGTTATTAATGATATCAGATTAAGTGTTGTTTTTATTCAGATTACGTGCTTTTATTGGAATACTAGTACAAATATTTATCCATTAAGAATTATAAAAGCACTCATCATAAAAAAGGAATAACTTCGGAAAGTGTCCGGTATGCTAAAAGTACTTTCGTAAATATTTCTTTAGATCAATTTAACTGAATGATCCACTCGATACACTGTTCGAGTCACTGAAGAAGAAGGAGATAAAATCTTCGAAATGAGATCTTACTGACCCATCCCCCTTTTTCTACCAATCTCCGCATCAAAGAACTCCGGACTCTTCGAAGAATGGATGAGGAGGTGTAAAGAATCCGGAATAGCTGCAGGCTCAGAAATTTATAGAGCTCACAATTCTATTCCCATTGAGACATTTTGATTGAGATGGTCCACTGACGGCTGGTGGTTCTTATATATGAAACGAATTCCATTTCATGTTCTGAAAAGTGTCGAAGACTGAGAAGGTGCTACTTTTCCATGTTAAGAGGGTTTTTTGACTTTTTCTATTTCTGTCTATTATGAGATGCTATAACTTATAAATGCGTTCACTGTTTCCAGACTTTTAGATAGCTGCAAAATCTCCACATATAGATAAGAGTTTTTTAATATATGTATTTATGAAAATTCTAATAAAGAACTTATTTAATAAAATTGTGTTAAAACTAATATAAAAAGAGTTTCATATTTAGATAGTAGAAATAAATAGAAGAAATTAAGACTTGTTTTCATGTTCTATTAAAAAATTATTTTCTTGGTTAAATAATAGTATCATTCATAAGAAATTCATATGTACATGCCTCTTTGCCTTTTTCTTAAGTTGATTAAATTATATAATACAAAATATACGCACCTGTGTGTGTGTGTCTGAAAATGCAATGCAGTCATTGATTTGTATTTTTAGCGTTTGTAAGGTAATAATGTTTGTAACGTTATAACGTGTTTGTAATTTGATGTGATAGTTACTAAATTGATGAATGATAACGCAATATTGATAACAACAATGAAGATTTTTATTCCATGTATGACATTTTTAAAAACCTTGAATCATAATAAATGATAGGTATTTGAGTATTCTTTAAAGTTTGAATGTCTTTCGGTGGAAATGTTTATTGATCTAATTTTGTATGCATAATAGAGATTTCTCGCCAAATCTGGTTTCCTTTGTTTTGATTATAGTATTGTCGGTTTTCATTTTGGAGTAGCCAATTTGAGTTTTTGTTGCTTTTCGTATTTTTAGTTGCCAGGATTGATTTTTACTGGTGTTTTTATGTCATTTTTCTGCCATATATATGATTTTTTAAAGTAGACTGGAAACATCTCATTCCAAAAACATGCATTCAGCTTAGCGATAAAGAATTCACATAGATCCCCACACACACACACATTTGGGAAGATATATCCTACTATCATTAATTTTGCCATATTATAAAATTAATATCAATCAATGAATTTCTAATTAAAGTACACATGTTAATGGTTACTAATTTAAATTGCCATAAATATAACTAATCAAAGATCGAATATTTTATTTTGAAATTAGAGTATAAGTGTTAGCAGATAAGAAATATAAGCAATTTGACATAAAGATATATGAAATTTCACTTAGGACATAATACATTTGATAAATTTGTTAGTTAAGGATATAAACATATAAAATTTTATGTCACTCAATCCATTATTTTCGTTGACTTATAAATCGTTAAACTTTTCAGCTTTCCACAACTATTTTTATTGGATGCAAATCTACAGCTTACTTGTCTAATCATTCGAATAGAAATACAGCAACACAAGTAAAGGATAGAAAAGGTAATTTCCAAAATATTACACCACAATAATAAACATACAAGTTAAATCGTATGCCAATTTGTTACACCAAGACATTGATATTATAACATAGTTAATGCATTTTTGTTACTCTTTTTAAGCAAGTTTGTCTTGTTTATAAAGATTAGAATAGAACAGCTATATTTTACTACGTACCCAGATATAAGAATCTCTTCATCGTAAATTTCAAACCTGACAATTTGTTGCAATGAATCTCAACATTATTTTGCTATTCCACATCTAGTGGCATCAAATCACTACGTCTATATTTAGTCATAGCCAATTATAAGAAAACCAGCTGTAGCTAGCAACTTGAAAAAACCTTTTCGACACTTTGCAAGTTTTTTTGTATTTTTCTGATATTAAAAATCACAAGCTTAAAAAATCTTACATTCTAAATACCAACCCTACTTTCTATAACCTTCAACTTATGATGTATATTAGATTCTAGAACTGGCTACATAAAACACATAGACCAGAATTAAATTTTTCAAAAGTATGCATTTACAAAATAATTTTAAGCAAATAAAGAATTTATTGTTTCAATTAATTCAGTACAGTATAATTTTTGAAAATTTAAAAATATATATATAGACATCTATATCTATATCAATATCTATATCTATATCTATATCTATATATATATATATATATATATATATATATATATATATATATATATATATATATATATATATATATATATATATATATATATATATATATATATATATATATATATATATATATATATATATATATATAATTGTAAAAAGACATTTATGTTAATAAAAAGATACAGTCATTCCGTATAATCTAATTATTTCAACTTATGTATATGTCAAATGTAAAAAAAAAAAATCAGCAAACATGACAATCTGAACTTAGATTTTTATTCACAAGTCTTAACGCAACACTGTAAAAGTAATTTGTTTAAAGAAAGAACCAAAACATTTTATCAAATCATGTCTTTTTAAATTTGTTATTAGGAATCGTCTTTTAAGGTAGTTAATGGAAACTATAGATATTAATGGCGTGTATCAAAAAACAAGAAGCTTATTTGCTATGCATATTATTTAAAATTATCTTTAATAATGTTTTATACTAGAAAATTAATTTTCGCCATCTATTTTTATTCATATTAAGCAACAGTGACATTTTTAACTAAGGAACGTAAACAAAGTAACATTTTATATTTAGGATCTGCATTTGACAACATTGTGCTCAGGGCCAAATCATAATTAGATCTAGCCTGCTATACGAGATTATTAGAGTATAAAATGTATTTTTATGTCAATAATTGAAGAGCATTATAGCTAATAATAAAACTTGTAAAGGACAACAATAAAGTACAAAGACGCTCGCATCATGATAGCAAATTTATAGGTGTTCCTGAATTTAATTAATAATAACTGCACAGTTTAAAAGCGGAAATGTAATCTATTCTATGATACTGAAAAGTATCTAAGGCATATTAACTTATTATTTTTATGGAGGATAAAATACTTTCTTTATTGTATGAAATATTAGATTATTTCATTATTTTCATCATCATTTACACCCCATAAAAATCTAGACAAAAAAACAAATTAATATTACTTTTCAATGAATAGAAGATAACTCCTTAGAGTTTATTCAGTGAAAATACCAAATACGAATAAAAATAACTTTTATTTGTGTATACTATACAAAATATTTATTTCTCCACAAATATAAATTTTATTCTGGAGAATTTGTTGTCACCAATATTTGGTAGGGTGCTTTTTTTATGGAGTTTGGTTGGAAGGGACTGTGAAATTTAAATATTTTCTCTAAAAGCAGAACAAAAGTTTTTGAATTCATGGCTCAAAGGTTGCTTTTATTTTAAAATACTGACGTAAATAATTGCATAAACTACCCTGTATTAATATCGTTCATATAATGAATGCTTTCGGACACCAAGTGATTGCTTGATACCGAGCACATTCTAGTCACCCAAGCATACTAAACTATGTACTCTAAAGGCAAATAAACAAGTTTCTGTTTGGAACAATTTGTGCAATGCCTCTTCATGTATATTATACACTTTTTCTAATTTTTACCCTAAATTTAATAAGCAAAACATATTAGTACACGAAGAATATAAACTAATGAGTATTTTCCGTAACTGAAAGCTAAAGGAAACTTTGGTAGAGAAATTACATGGCACTTTTAGAAAAGAACTGAACCAAAAATTTATTAAGATAATGGATTGGAAGTTGTAGAGAGGGCACTTGTTGCATCAGCATGATTACCTGCATCTGGCCTTGAGTTGCTCTCTACCAATTAGATAGTAGTAGCTGGGTAGAGTCATCGTGAGTTTGAACAGGGACCAAGCAGAAGACCCCCAATACTTGATCTACCACCGCCAGAAGTATCATTTTCAGTAGAGAACATTGCGATATCACTCAGTTTTAACGTGCCCCAGTCGCCAATGCGAACATGACGGATCATCAGTTAAGCCGGAACTCGAACTCACTACCTTCCGATAATGAGAACAACATCCTAACCAACCAGGCCAATGCTGCTCTAAATAGAGAACCTAATAGCCTAGTGCTTAGGGCATCGGCCTTCCGTCCGGCAGAGCTGATTTCGATTCCTGATTCCGTCAAACATCCACCCAGTTCCTGCGATAAAAGCGCTTGTTAAATCTGCGGAGTCAAAAGTCACGGTGTCGGTCGTTCAGCAGCTATCATGGGTGTAATGGCGTGGAGAAAATTCCCTCTCCCTCCAGATCAATGTCAAAATTGAAGTAGGGAATCCTCTGTTAGTGTCATCTATTGGAAGAGTTTAGATCAAAGTCGTACTTTTTCACCTTCCTATTGTTCTTGTTAATAGAAATACACATCGGCTGGTGGTGCCATCTATTGGAGGAGACTTAGAGCCAATACTCACTTTCAACTTCGTGGGCTAAATTGTAACCAAAATTATTCATTTTATACTAAAATATGCAGTTTCAAACAGAAATTTGTATCCCCTTATGGATTAAAATGTTTTAGATTTTTAGATCTTATTTTTTAATATTATTCGAGCTCATGAACTCTACAGTTACTTAAACTACTTAACACTTAGGTTTTAATTAACAAAATTTTGATTTTCTTTTTACTCATATGATTGAGAAATGTAATGTTTCATGGTAAATAAAATCATTTTTACATCTTTTTATAATAAAAATCTTCTAGCAATCGTAGAAAATGTATTTCATCATTTTAGATATGTGTCCTTTGTGCATATCAGAAACGAGTGTTTATTTTGCATAGCTCACCATTTCCCTCCTGATGAAGACGTGTTCTCTATGCTTCCTTCCTATTATTTGCATTGTATATTTTAATAATTTTCTAATTTTGTATTTCTGGTTTTAATGTTTTTCATGTGTTATCGTATTTATACTGACAAATCTCTCTTTAGCTGCTTTTGCGCTGGCTAGATTTCTTGTAATATTTGTGTATGTAGTGGTTCATATATTATTATATTGTATTCATTACTTTAATATATATATATATATATGTGTGTGTATATATATACATTAAATTATCATTTTTAATATTATCAATAAATAAGAAACGTTAATCATTCCTGGTATACAACAGCGTGTCTTTCAGTTGCAAAACTAATAATTCACCGAAAAAAAAGTATTTCATACAAAGATAAAATGCCTTATAAATTTTGAATACTATCCTAAATACCCACAAATATTATTTTGTATAATACTGCATTTCTTATTGTTGCGGCGAAAATACATCTGAAATATATATAAATACAGTGTTTTAATTACATGTATTTTTCACGTTATATTATCGCTTCGTTTTATTTATTTATTTGTATATTACGAATCAAGATAGTCTACGTTTGTTAATATGTTCAACTCTAAACTCTAAAGCTTCTGTTTGGTAAGATTATTTTTATTGTTTATACATTTTTATAATAAATCTATTCATGGTTCAAATAAGCTATCTATAATTACCATATAAAATATTTTTATTTATACAAATCAATGCAAATAAAATGACAAGAAAAAGTATTCAGTAAAATTCAAATATTTATTTCATTAAAAATGATCCTCTGATTTTTGTATTGTGAAATATTCGTGAATAAAAATTTCACGCAGTAGCTTCTAATGAATAATGACAGAATCTCAACAATACAGCAGAAGAAAAAAAAACGAAATGCTATTAAAGCAGTATAAATAATGTGGTCACGCAAAAAATATTAAAATAAAATTATTTGATTTAAATATTATGTTATATTAATATAATATTATGTTTGATTTAAATATTATGTTATAGGCATAAAATTACTTTCTAAGCAAAATGAAATTTAAATAGTCTTGCTTGTTTGTTTTATTTTTCTTTTGCAAGTTGTTTCAAATATTAGAAAACTTCCGATTACTTATATTTTTCTAAATCTATTTCGGTATTTTTACTCTGAAAGAATTCCAGGTGTGTGTGGTAGATAAAATACATGAAATGGCACATTTAAATAAGTACTTTAAATATAATAGTAATTTCTTAGCACATTTTTATTCACTCATCATTTATAGTTATTGTAATTAATAATTTAAAGAACAATTATTATTAATTCTGAGATAAAATAGAATAAACGATTTCAAATAATAGTAAAGCATATAGTCAGATACTATTATTTCGTATTCCACTAAGCATTATTCAAACATCACTTATTTGAAAATCCAAGACAAGAAATGCACATTTGAGTTAAAATGTCAAGTAATATAATAATTTTTTAATACTTTTCTATACTCATTAATCATGAAAAATCTCCTTGAGTAAAACAAAAATTTAAATTGATTTGATAATTTGAGTAAAACAAAAATTTTGTCGGCGATGAAATAGAAGGAATGAGGATTTAATTATTTTAAATTAAAGTAAAGAATATATTCAGACTTTACCCTTAGACTTTTCACTATTATGCAAACAATATTTGTTTTGAAAATGATTTACAAGAAAGGGGACAGTTTAGTAAATATTCCAAATAATAGAAATTTCTTAACTTTTATAATTACTTATTTCTTAAGGTTATCTTAACTATGCATTGTAACAAATTTCCATTTATTCGGATATGAAATATAGTAAATGGTGAATTTAAATATTTAAAATAATGGTATGTACTAAAATATTAATCATTTTGTTTTGATTTTTCATTGTTCAAATGGTATTTATTTCAAGATAAAGTGAAAAAAAAACAAAAACAATACCTTTAAATAAATACTTCAAGAAATAGTAATTTATCAATGATTATAATATATTCACTATATTTATTTGGCAATGGAATACAATAACTGTTTGCTTAAAGTGTTTCAAATAATAATAAATTTCATCAAAGTTTACTTAATTTAAATATCTTTATTATTATTCAAACTATATTTATTTGAAGATACACTACTTGAAAAGGTTTTTGTTGTAGGTTTCGCTTACAGGAAAAGGTTTCGCAGTGAACTTCTTGCCATTTAAACGGGTTTGGAAAATATCAAATCTGGAGCCACCTTTGATAAAATCTGGATCTTCACTGACTGTAGCATCTGCATTCAATACTTGAGCAATTGCGATAGATTAGCGGACTCTAAACTGGTGTTTCTATTCTTCGTATGTTAGTTGCTCTATCTGTCTCCCGCGACATCCATATTCAGTAGATACCTTCTCACGTGGGCCTATTTGGCAATGAACGTGCTGACCAGTTGGCTAAGGACGGTACTTCCCTTCCAGACTCTCCAGATTTGACCCTCACTTTTTCAGAATTGTTTTCTCTCCGCAAAACTAATGTCAACAAAGTTTGGATTGTCCTTCCAAGTCACAACTGGTATCTCCACAGGCGACCTGGTGGAGCCCTTGGCATGCAAAGGTCTCGTGCTGAACAGACCGCTACCTGTAGACTTGCCAGTGGTCATACTAGGAGTCTCACTTTCAGTAGGCAAATTAAGCTCTTCCCAATCCGTAAGAAGTGCAATTTACTAGTCCCCAGCACCTACTTGATTGCCTGGAATTTACTATGGAAGAGTTTCTTGAGAGATCTCTTCTTTTCCTTGATTTTTCGAAAGTTTACGGCCTTATAGATCTGATATAGCGGAACTATATCAGATGGGATTAGTAACAACAACAACAGTTATTCCCATTAATTATTCCGAAACATTTATCATAAATTCAGCAATGAAATTGATTAAACGGTGATTTTAAAAATTTCAAGGAGTTGTAAATTGGATACTAAGATATTATTTGTTTTAACTCAATTTAATATCAGTCAAATATCTGAAAATAAAATAAAAGAATATATATGTAAATTCTTTAAATAAAAGTAATCAACAGATATTTTTATTCACACTCATTACTTTTAATTATTTGCATTAATTATTGCAACACATTTGATATTTATTCATCGAAGAAATAGAATAAATTAGGATTTTAATTATTTCAAATACTTGTAAAATACACTTGCTCGAAAACATCTGTTGACAAACGCACAGTAGATATTCTAGAGAGAATAAAAACACATAATAGAGCATCATTAATTCAATTTTTACATACTTCTTTAAGAAATCCTGAAATATCTAACAATTAGATAACACACATTGTTTCCAATTATTATTAATAATAATTAAAATTAATCAAAAAGCACAGTCACAAAAAAAGTTTGAGTAAAGATCAGAAAAATCTTTAAAAGATAACTTTCATGGATTGTCAATTAAGCTTTAATGTCCGGTTCGAAACTTTTAATGTCTAAGAACTTCTTCCTTTTGCTGAGGTGTAGAGAAAACTAGTTTGGCAGTTTTTGCAGATGAAATACTATTCTATTCCTTCATAATTACTCTCTTCAGCATATCTTTCGATGTTATGTTCCTAAATCTTACGTTCTAATAAGCTCCATAAATATTCGATGGGGTATAATCCTGGCAATTGTGGAAGAGGATGCAACTGATTTTTTGATACTGTACAACAACAGGAGCTTTGAAATGTTGACAACGTATTTGGGATCATTGTTTTGTTGAAAACAAAATTCATCGCCATGGTTCAAATCTTGTGCGCTCTGTTTCAAATTTTCCTTTAATATATTTAGAAATCCTACATGATCGAATGTGGTGTATGTAAAAGTTAATCGACTTGCTTCACTTGCTGCCATCACCCCCAACTCCGCAGTATTTTGCTGAAGACACAAGATTTTGAATCTCGAAAGCTGTACCTTGTTTTCTCCCCACCTGTTTACGCCCTTTGATGTCAAAGATACGAAACTTGGTTTCATCAGAGAATATTATTCTTCCCCAAAACTCAAAAGGTTTATTTACATATTCACTGGCAAAATTTAAACATTTTCGCTTATTGAAGAAATATATAGCTTTACGGCCATGATAGTCAGATTTTTTTCAGAATTTTTCTCATAGTATCTTCATGAAGAGATTTTTTAAACCTTTCTCTGGTATCAATTACTATTTGAGATGCAGTTATCTTTGGATTTGAACCTACGGATTTCAAGATGCATGTCTTTTCTCGTAAAGTCAATTTAGATGGACATCCTCTCAGAGGTTTTGAGATAAGAGATTTCGTTGACTTATAATTATTGTTCACTCTTTGGATAGCGGAATGAATTCTTCCAACTATCTTGCCAATTGCTTGAAGAGTTTGCAGCTTTATTCTGTAGTCTTAAGATGATTTTCCTTTCGCCCGGAACAATCTTTTTTTCCTTTAGAATCCATTTTAAGTGTACTTGTTTGCAAGTTGTAATGTATTATACTAACGAAGCACTATTTATTATTCTATTTTTTATATTACCACCAGAGTTAATATGAGTACGTTGTAAAATTAAATTCATACGATATTTCATTGCATAGAAGCTCACGGTGGCTAACAAAAATGGAGATTAATTTGCAAATACTTTTGTAATTAGTATCTGTACGCAAATTTTTCTGACTGCTTTTTATGCAATTTTTAATTATTATTATTACTTTAAAAAAATGCGTGTTATCTTTTTGAAATTATCACAGATATTTAAGAAATTGTTAAAGAAATACTTAAAATAAACATTCTAGAGAGAATAAAAGTGTATTATAATGACAGCATTAGTTATAATAGATAAAATTATAATTAATGCTGTCATTATAATGCACTTTTATTTTCTCTAGAATGTTTATTTTACGTTTGTACGAAGACTTTTTCTGGAAAGAGTACATACTAAAATATTGCCCAATTTAATTATATTTATTATTATTTAAATTACATTCATCTGAAGATAAAGTGAAATAATTTATCACATTTAACAAAATACTTCCAATTCATATTAGTAATTTCTTTACATTTTTATTCCCTCTTTACTATTGTTATTCTCATAAAGTATGACATGACCTTTACCCTATATTAATCCATGAAAAAAGAGGATTTTATGTGTTTAAATTGTTGCATTGTTTAAGTATACACATTCAGACATTACTTCTTTCGATTCTTATTTTTATTGTTTCAACTATATTTATTTGAAAATACATTTCAAGCAATGGAACTTTTAATTAAATATTTAAAATAATAGTAATTTCTATATATTTATAATCATTCATTATTTTTGGTGCATTTGTTTTGGTTATTCATATTCATTATTACAAAAATTTACTATCTATTTGTCAAGAAAATTGCATATTTGGGAATTTTTAATAATTTTTATTTATTTGTTATTCATGTTAATTCATATTGAGTATTACAAAACATTTACTATTTTTATTCGGTTGTGAAATAAAATAAGCTTTGTTTTTAAATATATAAAAAAGTAAGTGATATTCAATCTGTATTTATTTAAAGAAAAATTGCAAGAAATGACAAACTTAAATACATAAAAGTAATTTATTAGTATTTTTATTTATTCATTACTTTTAGTTATACGCATTAACTATTTCAACTTTTTACCTTTTTGTTTGGAAATGAAAAAAGATTAAATATTAAAGATTTTAAATATATAAAATATTTGTAAAGTATATATGTTAAGATATTACTCATTTTGTTCACTTTATTGTAAGTCAAACTTTACATATTTGAAGATAAAATGCAAGAAATTGAGTGTTTTAGTAAATATCTCATATATAATAGTAATTTCTTAATATTTTTATTCACTTATTGCTTATAGTTACTCTCTATAAGTATTACAATAAATTTGCCACAAACTCTAAGACGAAATAGAATAAATGGTGAATTAAAATGTGTCAAATAGTGGTAAAGTAAATACTCATATCCTTTTCATTTCATTGTGTGTATGTCTAGCTTGTTATTCAAACGATACTTATTAAAAAAAGAAAAGAAATATCATATTTAAATAATTTATTGAAATATATAGCATTATATTCATAAAAATATATTTATTCACACATTATGTATGATTTTTCACATTAATCATTACTAAGCATTTACTATTAATTCGGGGATGAAATAGAGAAAATGGTGATTGTAATTACTTCAAATAGTAGCAAAGTATATTTTAAGATATTACTTATTTTGGAGCATTTTGTTATTAGTCAAACCATACTTATTTGAAGAATAAACTATAGAAATAGAACATATTTAATTCATTACCTTAAATAATAAAAATTAATTAATATTTTATTCTTTCCTTACTTTTATCTATTCCCATTAATTATTGCAATACAATTACTATTTATTTAGCGATTCAATAGAGTAATCGGTGATTCTAAACATTTAAAATACTTGAAAAGTATATATATTAGGATATTACTCAAATTCATAATCCTTAATAATTTTCGAACTATATTTATTTAAAGATAAAATCGAAAAAGGGCCTATTTAAGTAAATACTTCAATTATAATAGTAATTTCTTAATATTTTTATTCATTCATTGCTTACATTTATTCTCAATAATTATTGCAAAACATTTACTATTAATTCACAGACGAAATGGAGATTTTAAACATTTAAAATAAAATTAAAGCCTTCAAATTGTATAATAGTATTGAATAACTCAGACATTACTGATTTTGTAACACTTTATTATTATTATTATTTAAACGATACTTATAAACTTGATATTAAAATGTAAAACAGTAGTACCTTTATAATTTCATATTGATATGTCAGTCTTTATTTTAACGATCTCATTTTACAAAAGAAAAATAGTATTTCTGTATTGCAATTTGTTTGCCAAATACGAGAGAGATTTTATCTTTCAATGGAGCGACTCTTGGTCTTGCGTTGCATAAGCTGCATAAAATAAATGAACATCAAGCTATAGCTCATCTAGGCAATAGATGAAAATTTACGGAGAATGCTTTTTTGTATATTAAGTTACAGGGTTTGTGTGTTCTGCGCCGACGACGAAACTCATTTTGCATGCAGTTTTCATAGATGTAAAATTTGTTCAACAGTGTATATAATATCCTGCTATGAAATATTTTCTTGGAAAAGTTATTAATTTAAGCTTAAAAAAACGACAAAAATTCATAAAATTTAAAAGAGATTTTTTCTTACAAATATTGCAATGATTAATTTAAAATTTTCTAATTAATGAAATTTTTAAACATTTCAATCATTTGTGCAAATTTAAATTAAAAATAGAGGGAATGATTTGTCTTGTGTTTTCCATTTTGTTTTGTCTTCAGTTCTACTATGCATGTGTTAATGGCTTGAATTCATGGAAAACGGCTACTCAAACCGAAGCCTTACTTCGTATATAAGAAATTGTTTAAATACAAAATGAGAGATTTTAGACACTATTCTCAGATATTGTGAACATCACCTTGTTTGCTGCCTCTCGAAGAATTTATTTGAAGGTAAGCAGCAAATTCATCGGCAAGTAGACAAATAATTATTTCGTCTCAATAAGATGTGACGTAAATGAAACGTTATCTGACGTCAGGGATATTTTCTACAAATGAAAATCGCAATAAAGTAAGGCGAGTTATCGAAACCCGTTAAACTTAAGGCTCTGTCAGGAACTCACCTGCACCGTTATGTATGTATGCACTTATATCAATGCCATTTAAGACAGAGGAATCTGTGCTTTTAATTTAATGGTAATTTTGTTAAAGAATGCCACGAATGCAGGCGTGAGATGTTAATCCTCGAATGATATTATTGGTAGATATGGGAGCATCAAAAAGATTTTACATTTGTCGTGATATTCTGGCAGAAGTAGTCTGCACATACGTGGATGCAATGGCCCAGGCTGATGAAATCTCTGTAAAAGCGCACCTCTGTAAATTGTCATATTCTCTCATTTCATCTATCTTTGTCACCTCAGGTGCTTGAAAGTGCCAGTGTCCTGCGCCTCTTTGCTGGGAACCACTTGGCGTTCTTAGCGGGATCAACATATGATTGTTAAATTCGCCTGTCTATTGGAAATTGTTTATTTTCTTTGGTTTAGAATGTTCAATATTGGATATTGCATCTAGATTAGAAAATTGATTTCCGTGATGTTTGTATCGAAAGATAGATCAACAAGGTTATCACCTATCCCCTGCGAATTCCTATATTTATATCTAATTTCTTCTTTCCCAGGAAATACATTTCTCTTCATCACTTAACAGAACTAGATAAACTGCATTTTTCTATAATTTATATATTTTACTAAAATAGTGTACTTAACAAAATTAATCTTCAGACATGGAGATGTACATGCATACTGATGGTTAATTGGTTAGGTTTTATGGCACAATGTCCAAAAGTAGAACAAGCTGTGCTCAAACATGCATACAGAAAAAATGGTAGATTGAATATTCCTTCTTAAAAATCTAGTGTATAGGATTCATATTATAAACATATGCTAGTGTTTTTATTGTAATATGAGCGTGCATTTATACAGGAAAAAATGAGGTATTCCAAAATGACCATCAAATGTCTTTTAAATGGGACAATCTTTTAAATATAACCTATAAAGAGTTTTAAAAATGAATTACAAAATGTGTTATAAAAAAAGGCTACTCATTAAAAAGGTTTTATTTTGATGTTGTCTTGTTTATCATTTTAAAGGTAGGTCCACTACTGATCGAATACGTGTTGTGAGACAGATAGTTAAAAAATTAATAAAATATCTATAAAAAATATCCTTTTTATTGATTTTAAAGCTGTGTACTTCAGCATTATTAGAATTAAAATTTATGAAACAATGGAAAAATTTGATATAATGGCTGCATTAATTAACTTGACAAATAATGCACTTAAAAGTACAAGATGAAACTTAAGAAAGTTCTGAAGTATTATTATAGATAGAGGTTTGCGGCAGAGCGACACTCTGCCTTGTTTACTGTTCAACGTTGTTCTAGAAAAAGCTGTTAGAGAGTCGGGTCTCACAGCAAGAGGATCTATCTAACAGAAAACCTTACAAATCTTTGCATTTGCTGGTATCACCTTCATTGCTAGATCCAGAAAATCAGTAGCAGAGGCTTCTATCTATTAGAAAATGAGGCTGGTAAATTAAGCCTAAAAAATAAATGAAGATTAAACAAAATTCAGGAAGTCTTCATACAAATCACCGATTCCACATCCATTTAAAGTGGAAAAATTACACCCTTGAAACAGTGTCACAGTTCAAATATCTTGATCAAGTATCATTATTACCATTAATGATTTGACAGTATAGATAAACAAGAGACTCACCATGTCAAATAAATACTATCTTAGTCTAAAACATCAAATAAAATCTCAAATTGTGAGGTTAAAAACAAAAATTAGCACCAAATAAACACTAATTCAACCAAACCAGCTTCTTTATCTGGTAATTAAGATTATCCGCTGTCATCTACTATCAACAAATGCTAAACACAAACAATTTTATTCTTAAATACATGTATTACATATCAGATGAGATTCAAATTCCCTTTCATGAGGTTAAAAGTGTAATTCATGATAACAATTTAAAATAAATTTAATCTCTTGTTCGAATACAATGTAGAGTATTGTTTAAAACAGTAACCAAGCAATTTCTGAATTTAGAACTCTAGGAAATTCGTTTCTCAGTATTTGAAATTTATTTTACAGTGAAAACGTTTTCAAGAGAGGAATTTTCCTTAATTATCATTAAGAAATAAATTATTAATATATATATATATATATATAAGCATTTATATTCATCTGTATAAACATTCAGTAACTCCTTAAAACAGTAACAAGAAAATATGCAAAACGCTTTTGAGATTCAGTTGGGAGGTCGATAACCAACGAAACATGAGTGATATCGTAGCAGAATACTGAAATATTGCTACTTTATTCTTGTCATATGAAGCCGGAATGAAACTTTCTTTTCTCGCCATCCATTCCTCGAGTATGCTGAGTAAATATTTCTGTTAGACCCTGAATTCTTGAGGGACAGGGAAATTTATATCGCTTTTGAGGGAAAACAAACAAGGTGTGACAATGGAAATATTTACTGGGGTAGAAGTGTAAACATACACTGGTGTTGCCAATAAATCAACTGTAAATGCTTCATGCATAAAAAAATATTTATTGTCTTTTTTCATTTTAGAATTATATCGGTATGAATGATTATTTATTGTGAACAAAAGTTTTAAATTGTAATCTGAGTTACAGCAGCAAGCAAATATAGCCTTGTAAATTGTAGTATTTACTCATTCTTACAAATGGAATATTGAAATATAAATAACTTTAAGCCATTAAATAAATGTAAAAATTAATATGAAACTAATAATAAAGGTTTTCAATGCAAGTATTGTTTATAATGGTGTTTATAGTGGTATTGCTTATAATGGTTTGTAATGGTATTCTGTCACTCATGTCATAACGTTGCTTTTTCATACACATAATGTTGCTGCTTCAAAATCCTTATAATTTTGAACTATGATCATGCGTCCAAGTCGACACTTCAGTGGCTGCTTTTCTTTTTCCCATTTATACCAGAGAAAAGGAGTAGTATCCTACGAAATTATTTATGAGTTTTAGTCCTCTTAGCTTATTTTCTTTGTTAATGTATGTATCGAGCTCGAAAGCTACCAAAAAAACAAAAACGAAAAATAAAAACAGAAATAACAATGTCGATTTTTTCCCTATAAAACACATCAATTTATGTACACGAAGGAGGAAACTTAAGAACGAAATGAATTTGCACAAGATACATAAATATTTATTTTTTAGACTTATTTCTATCAGACTTATTAGTTTTCCAATTTCATAAATTATAATCTATTGAACATATAATCTATTTGCATTCGATTGTTGTAATAAAGTTTCTTATTTCGATTATTCAATGTCAATTTTAGAATTCCAAAAAATAAATAAATATTTTTGAATTTATTAAGATTATTTTTAAATACAAATTAGAATTTTCGCAAAAAATAAAGGAAATCTATTAAATAATTAAAAGTTTGATTTATAAAAGTGATATTTAGTAAAAATATCTAGTACTAATAAATATATATATATAACATTCAGTTAAATAAAACAGATATTATTAGTAAATAACTTCCTTTTAATTGTTTAATTTTTTTTGTTTTGTTACTCAACAGAAATTATTGTAAACTATTGACATAATTTTTCAAATATCGTTTAGAGTAAGTAATTTATGTAACAGAGCTTGTATAACTTAGAAAATTAGTTTATTTTCAATTACAACTACGTTTTTGAAGGTTATGGCTTAACGAAGCCAATATATTTATAAGGTAAACAAAAAAGTTCTTGTCGTTTTAGCTAGTTGTCATTGAATGAAGAGAGAATTAGAACGCAAAATAGTGTATGATTTGGTTGGGACAGTCGAGAGTAGGGATATCAGTCGTTTTAAAAGCAGATCCACGGTGCACATTCATCAATCGTAACTCGTGCAGTAGCAAAGAGAAATGAACGTGTTGAAGGAGTGCGCTTGGTGTTGGTGCACAAGTCACCAAATATTTGCCAAGCGTTTGGGAACAGTGCTGACAATGAACACACGAAAAGCTTCGGTTTCTTATATTCAGGTCGGGAGATTTGTCTTTCTGTGATGAAGTATCAGCTGGGGTAGTCGTCAAGCGGTTCACAATGAGCAGTTACCAACGAGCGCAACGGTCTCTGAGGACCTGTACTAGCAGCAATGGAACCTATGCGACAAGTATTGCAACAGAAGGAGGCAGTCCTGATAATCGCAAGGGTGTACTGTTCTTGGCAGATAGAGCGAGTGGCCAAAAATACTATACAACGATTTGTTTGGTATATTTTATGCCGTTCTCCTTACTCACATGATTTTCTTACTCATCATCAGATTTTCTCCTCTTTCATTCCGTGGGCAATCCTCTCTTGGGAAATTCTTCACCAATGAAGCAAAATTGCTTCGATCTCTCTCGGACTTCTTTGTGTCCAAGACCCCTGAGTTTTTTCGCAAGGGGATTGCACAACTGGAGAGACACGTTGGAAGAAGGTGCCGATGGTGGTGTTACTTTGAGGACCAACAATAGTTTGCACTTTCTGAAGGTCATTAGAAACGGCGTGAACTTTCTTGTTTAGTTTCTTTTATTACTTGTTTAGGTACTCAATACTTCTGCAAAAATTATTTAATTTATTATATAATTTATATTAATATGTTGATTTCATTTTAATGGTTAAAATATTTTTAAATGTATTGCTTGTTTTTAGTTTATAAATATAAATTGTCACATTCTATTTAATCAGTTAAAAATTGTTTGGTGAATAATTAATTTTTTCTAAATCTGACTATAATTTATGAGTGTGAAATAATGTAAAATTCAAAACTAAAAGTATTGAATGCCAATAAATCTGAAATAAGGAAAAAATGAGGAGACATCCTATAAATCTGGAATATTTATTTTGAAAGATAATCAGATTTTCATAGATTTTAAAATATAGATATCTTTATTATTTTGAAATAACCAAAAACTGTAGCGGAATTTCTTAACATAACAATTTTAAAAAGTATGGCAAATTGCGAAAGAAAATAATGATTTAATTTTTTTATAATAAAAGTAATTTATAGTATATTTTACGTTTATTTTTTAAAACATAGGTTTTTACTATTGACGTAAGGATATTCTTTCATAAAAATAGTCCATAATCAAAACTCTGGTCACTTCAGTTGTGTGGTGCTAGTAAAAAAATTATTCATTAAAAAACAGCGTAGGAATTAAATATTAAAACATTTTAAAACGATGGATCATAACAAATAACATGCAAAATATATGATTTATTTTATAAGAAAAAAATTAATAAAACATGTTTATCGCAGTTCTAATTCATAGAAAATAAAACTAACTAATGCATTTTTAATTACTTATTGGATAATAAAAACGATATATATAATATATATATATATTATTATTAATAAAATAATTTATACTAATAGTTATCTTATATTAAAGAGAGATTTTTTATTTAAATTTTGTAATCGTTTAAAAACTCTCTTTTAATAAAATATTTTAAAACACAACTATGTTAAATACAAACTTAAGGAAAAGCTATTTGAATTAAATAGAGAATGAATTGAATCATTCACATAAAGGAATATAAATCAGGTTCCTTGTGTCAAATATATGCTTCTATTCAATTGAAATGGAAGCAGAAAATAGAATGATTCATACCAGAAAAGGTTCCCTTTCATTTCTTGTGTGTATTGTGTGCTCTTGGTGATTCAGGAACTGTTAGTTGTTCCAACTGTTTGATAATTAGATTTCTTTCGAATTCTTTTTGGAATCAAAGTCCAAGGGTGAGGCAGGCTGCTTCATGTGGGAAATGAAATTTGTTTTCTGGGAAAGAAATCTTTGAATCAATGGTTCTATCGTGTTTTCTTTTTCTTTCACTTTTCAATTAATGAAAAGATTAATATATACAAAAGATTAAAGATAAGCTAAAATGTTGCGAATATAATTGCTTTTTGTGTTTTCTATTGCAGATATTCTAGTCATTTTTATTGATTTTTTTCACATTCAACATTCATTTTTTTTCTTTCTACGTGCAATTAAATCAAACAGTTTTTAAGTGTGAAAACGAAAAGAATCATATACATGTGCAAATGGTCAAAGCTAGAAACTTTTTGCTGGTTGTAGTTTCCAATATAAAAAGAGCACTAAAATTTCAAAAAAAAAAAAAAATAGCAGTTAGGATAACAAACGATATTTACTTATTATTATCACTATATAAACTTGTTTTCTTACGCGAAATGAGATCTTTCTAATAGAACGACTAAAAAAATTAAATGTGTATTGTAATCTAGTGAAAGTTAACTATGGATTTCCTGTTGGAGGAGACTTATGAAAATCATATAGAAATACGTTGTATCAGACGAAAACAAGATTTTTTTAAAGTCACATAAAAACAATAAATAGCGTCATTCCTTAAAATTTACCCTGCGGAAATTTTTGGAAAAAGGGAGTTTATTTTTATTTTTCTCCATTGCAGATGAGGTTGCACATAAATTACAGTTTTAATAGAAGAAAAGGAACAACGCACCTGTATTCTCTTGAAAGGATTATAATGTTTCAGTTAATTATATCATACCATGAGATACTTTATATTTTAATAACATTAATTGTGGCTTAAATTAATCACATTAATTTAAATAAATCACATTAATTATGGTTTAAATTGGTTACAAGGGTTGTTATTGGACATTCAGAATGAAATTTAGTTTTTATTTTAAGACTACCTAAGACAAACATTCTTATAAAAGTTTTTCTCCACTTCGTGCAGAAGTTATCATAATAATAAAATCAATTTAATCAACATTTGAAACACTCACATCGAACTGAAACTCCAGCAAAATAATATTGAAACAGAACGTCAGAAATCGAAATAAAAATATTTAATTCTTTTATAGGATCATTACAAAACAAGTTCAAATTTTATGCAAAAGAAAAGCAATACATTCACATTTGGTGATGTAACACTTACATGAAAAAAAAATCAACTGGTTAAATATTAATATTAATTAATTTTTCAGTTTTCATTTTAGATTCTTTTGAAATCGAAAGCAAGAAATAATGCTATAAAAAACAATTTCACGTATTTTATCTATGTACAAATTTAACTTGACATTTTACTACATAACATTGAAAATGATTTATTGTTTAATGAATGATAATTTTGACAAAAGAACACCCTGAAAGGCTCTTTTATGCAAACATCCTATCGGCTTTTATTCTATGACTTCTTTTTAAAATTTACCACATTTATTAGAATAATGGAAACTTAATGTCGTGCAAAGGACAAAAATAAATTTCATTTTGATAATCTAGGATTTAGAAAATTGTATAACTACAGCTCAGTACGATAGTACTTAAACAAAATAGAAGCCTATGAAATGAATATAATGAAAACAAGATTTTCTTCATTAAATTATTTCTTTCATTTTTATAGCTGTTAAAGTTGATAAACTTTAATGGAAGGGATGTGAAGAAATTCCACAAGTCTCAAATATTGTTGAATCTGTTAAATGACAACTGCAAGAAAAGGAATAGTTAACTGAAAATTTTTTTAAGATTTTTGATAATTTTATAACTTCCTGATTAAATAGGGAGGAATTTTCTTCTTTTATTTAAAAAAAAATAAGTATGTACTGTTAAAAAAATAATAATAAGTAAGTACTGTTCAAACAATAAAGGAAAAATATCAAAGTTTTCCATATAGCAATGTCCTGTATCGTTTTTCAACCTCCTAGACAGTATTCGTGCTTACTGCTAATTTGTAATGAATCTATGACAGACGGAAAATCCGAATGAGTACAAGCATTCATATCTGAGGTGAGAATCACACTCAGGAACAGTAGAATCTATGGCCAGACCACTAACCAGTTAGTTTCCAACTCGGCTCAGTTTACTAAAAGTAAACATCATGAATTGATTTGCTGAATTCAAAGATTTCAGCAAATTGACAGGAAAAAAAATGAAAGCATACGCAGTTCGTTGTAAATTTTTCTGTTATCCTTTACTTTTGATTACCAGTAAAATTTTCTGATAATAATTAATTTATTTTGAGAAAAGCAAAATCAAAGAAAATTTGTTTGATTAATCTATAATATTAATTTAGCTCTATGATTTATTAGTTATGTGGGGAACACTAATACATTGATATGAATCAGATTTACAATTTAATTTTACGTGGACAAAGATATAAGTTTAATATTAATGTTCTACACTTAACTAATAAATTTCAACTCTTAAAGTCTCACAAAAGAAAATATTAGATTAGGTTATATCAAATCTGACAATAATATAAAAAAATATCATTGGATTTTGTTTCAAACACTTTTTAAATGCCACCCTGAATGAAAAACAATCTCTTATGCAGTATTGTTGAATTTATGCGGCATAAAGGCAAAAAATTACAAGGATGTTTATCGCTTCCAAAGTGTGTGTTACACAAGTGACTTGCTCTATAACATACACTGCCCATTATTGAAAATGTGAATCCAAGAAGGAGTTATTTCGAAATTGTATGCTTAATAAAGAGCGAGAACAAGGTCTGGTCAGTAGGTTGTAGGACCATCGTAAACGGTGATATACGAAGCAACATATTTCCAGGCACAGCATCAGGGAGAGTGCGAATAGCGTCCTGAGGAATGGCTTTCCATTCACTGTCAACCATTTGCCAAAGTGCTTCTTCTGTCTGTCATTTGCCAAATAGATCCCTTCATATCCCAAACATGTAATCAATTGGTGAGACATCTGGTAAGTACGGTGGACAAGGAAGCAACTGCACACCTCGCAAGTTGATGAGAGTAATGTATGGTTGAGCTTTATCCTGCTGATAAAGGGCATTAGGTACCTCCTGAAGGTAGGGAAATGTCACCGGTTACAGCACATCATCCACGTATCACAGTAACGTGAATGTCAGTGTCTATGCTGTGGGGTCAATGATAGTATTCTTAACGGACACCATGAGCGCAATCTTCTAACTACCAATCTATTGTAAGAGGTTCTGCTCTATATGGGTGCATACATGGTATCTAGTACATGCTGCAGAATTTCGGTAGTCGCGCGGATTGACACGTCAGATGCCTCCCGTCTGACGCGTCAACCCACGCGTGATTACCGGCTGCATCGACACCCCACAAATGTTCTACTGTTTCAATCATCTTCTTCACAGCCGCTGCACTGTGGATTCATCCCTTTATTTTTGAGCTTCGACTTACCTTAAAGACTAACCTGTCCTCTTCTTTCCGATCATCGTGCCTTGCCTAAACTCGTCTGTCTGTTACAACTGACGTCGATGATGGCCTGCCATTCAATGTAATTACAGGTGTCCTTTTCGACAAGAACAAACTTTCAACGATTATTTTCCAAGCATCAATAACGGAGCGAATATTATTCACTCTGCCGGTTTCCTCACTTCATACCTTATCCTACGTACGCATTTCTCATCATTTGCATAACTCAGTAAGGTGTCTCTATACTGAAATTAGCATATTTTTCTGGCCACTCCTTCTTGGTGTTGAATTTTGAATATCGGGCAGTGCATATAAATCAGCTAATTAAATTATAATCTTAAAATTAGATTTTAATATTGCAGAAATGTTATTGCATACATAAGTGTGTTGTGTCTTAAGTGTATCAATTTATTCGTTTATTAGCATAAATAGACTGTTGCCTTTGAATCATTGGATGTATGCCATTGTACGAGAATTAAATACAATTGGTAGAATACTAAGGGTTTGGGGTGTAGTGATTTTGCAGCCAATAAATGGAGGGCTTATGTTCACCAAATTTAAATGATAGATAGGCTAGTTACATTCACATAATTCAAATTTGATTTTTTCTCTGCAATCCTTTATAACTCTCTGTTGTTTTGATGAAGTCAAACGTTTCTTGTATCAGAAATGGTAAGAGGCATTTCAAATTAACTGCCACACATCTTATTTCTTTTAACACTATTGCTTTTTTTAGAGCACAATTCAGCCTCGGTGGCAATTTTTGGGATTATTCTTGCGTAAAATAAAATTCAAGATCTTCCTATTACTAAGCTTTATAACTTTTGATAATTTTTTATCTTTTTTCAGCACTTTAAATAGAACTTAGTCTCTAAAAGTTCAATATAATCTTGTATTTTTGTAAAAAAAAATCAACGCAATTCCTTTTAATCAATTTCATGTTGAATTTTACAGGGAAAAGTCTTTATTGTAGATAAAACTGATTTTTGTTTTATAATCTTGATGAAAAAAAAGTGTTCACTTAAAAATATTTTATTTTAAATAAAATAATATTTTAAATAAATTCCCTAATATATTTATATTAATTCTATATTTCTGACAAAAATCTATTTGAATTCTTGCGGCAATAAGAGTGGGTGATAAAATCAGAAATTCAATTTTCTTTCTCTTTTTCGGAAATCTAATTCAAAATCAAAAAGATATTTCAAATGTTGTTTTGAAAAGTTTTGGATTATTATTTTTTTAAATTAAATCATATAAATAAATAGTATTTTTTGCTTTATGATCATGTCAGGTATATTATAAGACTATTGATATATATATATATATATATATATATATATATATATATATATATATATATATATATATATATATATATATATATATATATATATATATATATATATATATATATATATATAAATAAATATATATATATATATAAGTAGCTTAAAGAATAAATAAAAGTTTTTCTCCACTATTAATATTGCTCCATTTTTAAGAATATAACGTTATAAATTAAAAATCTATACAATAATTATGTTTTAAAACTGTCAATTGAAATATTTTACAAGAATTTTTATGAAATTAATATGAATGTGCAAAATTTGTTTTAGCATTCTGTGAAATTGTGATACTAATTTTTACTTTTAATACTTGCTTATCATTTGAAAAAGGCATCAAAGTGGATTTTTTCTTCCACAGGCTTCTAATATATTCAGATATTTTGATTCTATTAAATTCAAATACTATGTTAGAGCTGATGGAAACTTATTTTTATCTCTTACAGAGACATTATCGCATTTGGTGAAAATAAAACGCAAATATATCTAACAGTTAATAAATGCATGTAAGGAATAAAGCTCATTCAAGCTATCAAAATGTTAAAAAAAAAAAAAAAAAAAAAAAAAAAAAAACAATTCAATAATTGTAGTGAAAATGTGAATCCGGGATCCAAAAATGCCTTTACATTTTTTGACTATTTTAAATTCTAAAATTTTCTGGTGCATGTTCTGGTATTAAAATTCCTACGTAAGATATTTTAAGATACTAATACAAGTTGTCAACCTAGGAATAATAATATTTAATCAGAAAGATAACTTTACTTACAACATTTATTTATAATCCAAAGGAATAGTAGAATCGTTTTTATGGGAGCTGTTGGCATTGCACTTTCATGAAGATTGGAGTGATTGAGCAGAACAATACCTTAATCTTTCATGCATATTTAAGTTACTTTTAATTGCGATATGGTTTGTTAATATATTTTTAAATAATTTCATAAATTTATTTAAAAATGTTTAACAAATTTTTAAATAAATTTATGAAATTATATTCAAATTTAAATTTTTGCTTGACATTTTATATGTTACTATGTGTTTTTTTTAGGTTTATATATTCTTCAATTTAAGCTTGCGGCACTTCTTTCTTTGATATGAGAATCTTAAACTAGTAAGATAATAGTTATGTAATAGTAGTTTTAAATATTAAATTTACGGAATGATTAAATAATAACACAATGTGATAAAATGAAGAACTGTAAGTTAAAGAAGATAACATTTAGTCTAATAAAATATAAAAATCGTGTTGTTGTTGTTGCATGCCCCCGAGGTCCGCAGATCTAGACTAGGTCCATGAACGCGTACACCTTCAAAACTTCATAAAGTCCAGCACCATAAGTGGATTCTCAATCAGAGCTCTCCCGGAGAGTCCAAGGCATAGTAAATATCGTAGCATAGTTTAATTGGTAATCTTTATATTAAAATGTTGCTACTTAACAAATGATTGTTAAGAAATTAATCTGTTTGCAAATTTTTAATGTCGTTTTTATCAAATAAAAAAATATTTTTTATAATTTCTTCATATGTTAATAACAGACTTCGAAGTTAGAATTTTTTTCTTTTGAAATTAGGTAGTCGAACGATACCTTTAGGTTACTACAGAAACAAATTTGTATAATTTTGCTTACAGCTGTCAATTTAAAGTCAGCTTCAACATGGAATACAAAAATAAGTATTTTTTTGACATATTTTACTTTATTATTTTCATGAAGGTAAGAAAGTGTCTGAGGCTCACAAAGAGATGTGAGAAGTTTGTGGTGTTGATTGTTTAGCTGGACTCACACGTGTCAGAGTTAGCTTACAAAAATTTCTGTCTGGAGATTTCTCACAGAAAGATGACCAACGTCTTGGCCGATCTGCTGAAGCTGATAATGAAAAAAATTAAAAGACATTAAATGAATCAAATCTCTATAAAATTGCGCAAGAGACTGTAAAACAGTTAAATGCATCACAATAATAGAAAATCATTTAGACTTTCCAGGCTTATTAAAAAGCTCGATATTTAAAAGAAATTCACCTAACACTACGAGTCAATATTTGTGATACGTATTTCAAGCATAATACACAATCGAGACTTTTTTTTAAAACGAATTATCGTTAACGATGAAGAATGGATCATCTACAATAACGTTGGAAAAAAAAATTAACCGGTCAAGATATTTAAGCAAAAATTATATCAAAAGCTGAGTTGCTGTAAAAAAAAACTGTAGGCTGTCAATTTGGTGGGATTACAACGGTGTTGTAAAAAGGTGTTATGAAAAGGTACTGTGTATTGCAAACAATCGACTCATTTTACTGCAGACAACTTGTGAAATTGGAGGAAGCAGTTATAAAGATAATCCCAGAATTGGCAAACGGGGCAAAGGAATAAGGTTTCACCTGAACAATCCAATCCTTAGGAGCACGTACTAAATTATTTAAACTTGGTTGGGACCTTGCAACCTCCCCATCGGATTATCATTTATTTCAAAGTTTATTAAACTTCTTAAATGGTAAAAATTTCAGTAATAACGATGACTTCAAATTGCAATTGGTTGAGTATTTTTGCTGTTAAGGGCCAGGCATTCTTTGAGCACGGGATCCTGAAGTTACAAGAAAGATGGCAAAAGGGTATCAAACAGAATGAAAAATATTTTACTAATTAAAGTTCATTTTTATAGAAAAAATTGAGTTTTATTGGACACTAAAAACCAGGAATTGCTTTCTTACGAGCCTAATACAAAATGATTCTGCTGTCGTCATTTATAAATACAATACATTAAGAAGCAACTATGTAAAATAAACTCTATTCAATGGCCGGTAGTGTCATAAATAATTTCTCAGTAGTTAATAAGCAAAAAATTCTGATATGATAGTTATTAATAGCATTGTGTTGTTGCCCAATTAATTCCTTAGAATCTAGACTAAGAGATAATGTACTTAACTAAAGTAATCAATGATAATTATCTACTTAAGTGTTAATTACATAATTGGTAAGCAAACATGTAAAATGACTAAAATTAAATTAGTGGCAAATTGGGGGAGTAATATATTTTAAATTAATAGTTCAATGTTCTCAAGACTTATTAAAGTTAAAAAGTATTTTTCTGCTAAAATAAAGAATTATTATTTTTTTACGCTGTATAAATTGCACAATGAAATTATAACTCTGCTTCTGCTTAGATTATTGTTGGCTTATGTGCTGCAAGGACATCAGTCATATAAATGATTGTGGGGGGGAAATATACATGCTAAAAGATTGGTATTGCTCGTCAAACAAACTCCCGCAATGAGACGCACCCTCTGGAATGGACACATCAAAAAGTTAAATCTAAGAAAATGATTTTATTTCATCTAAAATATTTTTAATAACGGCGGGCACAGTGTGACCTTCAACACAACTTCCGAAATTACCACACATTTGCCTTTACCTAGTGGACACCTGCATAACCAAATCACTTAGGCGAGTAGCATTACCACTATAATGTTAGGGTGGGCCACATTCATATATCATCTCAGAAGAAAGGACAGAGAAACACTGAGAGAACGGACATTCATACCGGAACCAGGATTCGGATTCCGGGACTTACAGCTCTGCAGAATGACAGAACTGTAGGCTGAGTGGTCAGCGTTCCTACGCTAATCACTCAGCCATCGGTCGGGACTTCATCAAACATGCAAAAAACTTATTCTTTATTTACTCATTGGATCTTTATTACTAATCACAGAATTGACATTCATGAAACAGGAATAAGACTTATTCTTCGTTTAGATATTCATTAGACAGTTATTACCAATGATCTGGCAACGATGTAACTTGTCTTCGAAACTTGAGCTACACGGTACAACCATTAAACCAACCAATGCTCGTAGTGACAAAACGTAATAATCAAGAAATTTTTGTAAATGTTCAAGCCTTGATAAAATATTTATTTGGTTTATGAACTTGACTGAGCACTAAATTATCTTATCTTCGTCTCAACTATTCATGGGTTCCATCCCTACCTTTTATTTGCAATGTATTAAGTAATTTAGAGTCCATTTTAAATTTGAATCCCGATCTAATTAGCGAACGTGAGAAAAAAGGGCATTAAGCAACAAATAAACCAAACCATAGATTTATGAAAATTAATTGGTAAAATTTTGTTTTTAGATATATATTAGCTTTTAATTACCCATATAAATATTATCTACCATAAATTAAGCTTTAAATTTTAAAGAACTCTATTTGAATTCCAACTCAACAGGTCTCATAGCTTAATCTTACCTTACGCTATCATACTTCATTTTTATGTCTTGATATAAATATAGCCTTTCAGGTTTTTAAACTTTTTTTTCAGTACTTTATAATATATTTTTGTGATCTTTTAATTCTTCAGAAATTACTTTCATCAGCATTTAGAGAAAACGAGAGCATTGTTAAGTAGTGTTTGAAAAATATCATTTCATATATTCATTATTGAGGCACATGTGCCCTATAAACCAGGATGCCAAATTCTGAGATTGGCTATTTTTTGGCAGATTTTCTTATGTATCTGGCAACCTCGTTTTTGTTACGTCATACATATGGAGATCCATAAGAATTATGCAGAAAATTCTATTTTGGTAACCTTAGTATTTACGTCATCATGCACGTCATGATATTGGCAACATTTCTTCATCTCCAAAAAATTCAGAATTTGGAATCATGGATTATACGGTACCTGTGCCATTATTGCCATTTTGATGACATCTTTTATATTATATAATATAGCAAGTGATTAATCTCCTCGCGGAGAACAATATTCCTTTGATATGATACAATCAATAGATTTGGAATAAATCATAGATGTATTCGAATTAACAGTGTTTGGAAATCAATACGGGGCTCACTGAGGAATCTAGTAGCTTGATTTCCAATGACTTCAACTGTAAATGGGTTCGAGAATACGAGGCATGTAAGATTATTAGACCTAATAGAAAAAAATTTTCCAATCTACTGTTGTAGATTATTTTAAGTAAACCAAACCTTAATAATAAAAAAAAAAAAAAAACTCAGTAAGAAATTTAAATTATGCCAATTGTTTAAAAATCAAAAGAGAAAACTGCAAGAGTATTAATAAAAAATTTATTGCATTTTTAATTTAAAATTGGGGAATTCGTTTTTATTTATGTATTTTACCGCTTTCCGAATGTATCTTTTAAATAGTGGAATGAAAATTTTATTCACTGAGAGAAATATTCGCACAGGTGTCGCTTAATGAAGGATACCAGTTTGGTGATTTTTTGGTAGATTTTTTTTTTATCTGGCAACCTGGTTTTTATTACGTCATACAAAGGAAGATCAATAAGAATTATATTGAAAATTTAATTTTGACAATCCTAGTGTTTGCGTCATCACAACGAGATTTAGAGGATTTTGTTTCATTTCCGTATTTTATTCGAAATTTTTGCTTTTTTACATTTTTTAGTGTGTTTTACAACTTGCTTGACATTTTAGATACTTAAATTTCAGGCAGTACTGCTCGTTTTCATTAAATAATCTTTACGTCGCAATTACAACATATGCGCGCAGAAATTCGTGACAATTACGTCATCTTGGCAACATTTCATCGATGCCAAAAAAATTCAAAATTTGGCATCCTGGATTATACGGCACCTGTGCCGAAATATTAATAATTTTGAACATGGAAGAGCATGAAATGTATATCTACTTTAGAAAAATGGCAACCTCGAAGAGATTTATCATAAATGAAATTTCTCCAAAATGTTTTATAACGTTCAACTAATGTTCAAATTTTTAGAAATTAAAAGTTTTCATATATTTTTATTGTCATGAGAATATTTTCAATTTATTTTTCATTGTTGAAATAAAATAAGTTTTCTTATATAAAGAAATTCTTTTCTGTTTCTTATATTTTAATAAATGTTTTGCTTCTTTCAAAAATTAAATGTAATGTATGTTTTACTGTGTGTAATAAAACTTATTTATTTTGTTTTCAATTTACATAAAACTGTTTCCACGAATTTTGAATGAATGTTGAAATATTTGTTTGAATTTCTTGTCATTACAGAAGATTATTTTTGATACAGAATTGTTTTCATGTATGATTTTTTCTATCATAATTAGATTACTTTAAATCACGTGAACCTCATTTAAATTTTATTGAGAAAAATTTCTCTAAAATTATGTAAGTAAACGAAATAGTGTGGAAAATATTTTCACGTAAGGACAGTAAGAAATACAGTTTTAGGATAAAAACTCAGTTTATAATTAAATTAAATATGTTTATTTTTATGTTATCGATCTATAAAGAATCCTGAAAGTATGCCATTGCAATATTAAGAGGATATTTCCTGTAGAGTTCTAAAAATGTATAACAACATGTTCGTTATTACATTTAAAATATATGTCATCATTTTCAAACTTCTGCCTGCTGTTCTTCGAAAATAGGAACAATCTATCTTCAGGTTATATATTCATTAAAAGAAGAACCTATGTTTTATCGATATGTTTCAAAGTACATTCCCCTAACAATGTTAGGAATTACATTTTTTTTTTGACCCACGAAAGCTATCTTTTAATATAAAAATTGTTTTTCGTGATATTTCTTTTAAAGATATTATTTGAGGGGTGATTGCTTAGACGGATACTGCTTAAAACAAATTCGAATTTTTAAAAATTGATTTGAAAACAAAGTAAATCCGTAACAATGAAGGACTTTTGCATGATAAAAATAGTCTTGTGTATGTATGTATATATATATATATTATATATATGAAACTGATTCCCTCCCCCCATATGAGTTTTGAGATAAAAGAATAGGATTAAGAATGTTTTAAGTCTCTTTTTAAAGAAAAAGCGGAAGCTAAAGACAAAATAACCAGTTCTCTGACTGTCAAGTCAGCAGTTCATGAATTGGGTTCTGTATGCACTTTTAGTTAATTCAATTGAAACTGCATCTCTCTTCGTTATATTGGTCCTGTAAGGCAAACCAAACAAATATTTCTCTTAAAAAGCTGTTGCGTAAGGAAATCTAATAAATAAATTATACAATATTTAAAACTATGAAAAAGATTATGTAAAAATGTATAAAATTATTTTACTGTTATGTAATGTGAAAGTAACAACTAAAACATATTGAATAAAAGCCATATTATCTTCGTTTATTCGCATTACTTATTGTGTTCAATATTAGTTAATTGACCTTGTTGTTGTTCTCGTGTGCCAGCTAGGCTGGCAAATTGGGGTGCGCTGTTACATTTTTCCAACTGAACCATATTTGGCGTGGAGTCCGACTTCTTCAGTACACACACACGCCATAGGGACCCGTTTATAGGGTAGACAACCATTCACACCTCATTCACACACAAGGAAAGGACAAAGACAGGAGAGAGAGAGAGAGAGAAAGTACATCCATGCCTGAACCGGAATTCGAACCCAGGACCTCCCTATCCGTAGTCATGCACGCTGTCCACTAGACAAGTTGGCCGGAGTTAATTGACCTTAAATATTGCTTTTTGAAATAAAAGAAATTCTTTTTTTCTTGTAAAATTTAAAAAAGCGTCAAAAAACCAAATTTTTAAAAATGTCTATGTAAAAACTTTCTTGTATTTCATTAACAACATAAAATTAATAATTTATTTTTCATGATATTAAATAATTAAGACACTTAATTTTTAAATCAGTTTTTTCTGAATGAAGATGTGAAAATTTTTCAAAAATATTTTAAAATAAATATCTAAAATTAAAATTATGAATGTCTAAAAAAATTGTGAGATAAACTATTACGATTTTTTTTCAAAATTTTCTTCATTCTTTCGTTCCTCAGCTGCAGTCTCAATGAAGACACGAGGCATGACTTTACTCAAATACAATCCCTTACAATATTCACAAAACAGTAGAATTCAAAAGCTCATCTCTTTTTCTGCAAATAAAATAGGATCTATTTCCGCACCAGCAATTTTCCCAAAGGTATTTTTCTCGCCATAAGTAGAAGATTAGATTCTAGTTCGAAACAAAATTTCGCCAAATCTAAGAGTATTTCACATGAAGCAAGGGCTTCTTTTTTGAGGACTAAAACAATTCGAAAATTGTTCTATAGTATATTTTTCCTTCTCCTGCGTTTTTGTTTTTTGTTTTGAAATCTTTTATAGAAGATAAAGTTGGGTGTCATTTTATTTCTTTTTTAAGTGAAAATTTTACTTCTTTTGTGTAGGTTAGAGGGTCATTTAAAACATATTTTTAGAAATTCAATTTTCTTATATTCCAGTTTTGATTGATGGTTTTTGTGAATGCCAAGGGATTGTTATTTCTATTTTTGAAATACATCTTGACTATCCATCATAGCTGTCATTCTGCCTGTATTTCCAAATTGGTGAGAGTAGTGAAAAGCATTTCGAATCTTCTGTTTCATGGATTTTTTGTGTGATTCTTATTTGGCATTAGAAACATTTTCTATCGCATTCATAGATTTTATCTCTCATGATCGTTTAATCCATAAATATATCAATTATGAACGTATTACAAAAGTTTCCAAAAAATAAACTGCGGTCAACATCTAGAAAGACAAAAGACGTTACAATAAAATTTTTTCTGTAGATAACATGTTGACTAAGTATGAAATGATTAAGTTTATATACTTCTGTAAAGTGTGGCTCATGCCAAAATCAGTAGCCAGAGTATCACCGCCATTATTAGAGATAACCGCTGCCACACGCCTCGGCATTCATCCGGAGAGCGAGCCGGCCAGGGTAGCAATTCAATGTCGCAGTTGATGAAGAACCCTTGGACAATGCGTGCCACTTGTTGTTGCGCATTATCCTGTTGAAATATGGCTGTGGGCAAGCCCTAAAGGTAAGTAAGGATAGCTGGCTCCAGCATATTGGAGATGTAGCGGTGGCTGTTTAAAGTACCAGAGGAGTGCGACAGTGATATCCAATACCGACCCATACCATAATACCCGGTGCAGGACCAGTATGGTGGTGCATAACGCAGCTGTTCAGCATCCTCTCTCCTCGGTGTCTCTAGACTCGAGAGCGACCATCGTGGTATTTCAGACAGCAGCGAGACTCATCAGGAAAGACAATTTCATTCCATCTTGCCGCCCATATCTTTCTTTCATCGCACCATGGGTGGCGGAGACATATGCGGTTTTGCGTCAAGGGTAGACAAAGCAATGGATGTCTTGTGGACTCTGCTGTAAACGGTGTCGAATGTTACGCGCAAACACTGGATGATGCGCTATAGACTGAATGTGATGTTCTATAGTTCCTGATGTGGCTGAGTGATCCATCATTGCCATGCGCTAAATTTCCCTGTAATGGCGTGAAATGGTACATTGAGGTGAAGGCGATCGAAAACGTCGGTCCGTTGTACTTTCCTGTGTGCAACGACCACATATCCGCATTAGAGTTGTTTGGTTTTGTGCAACAAGACTACCGATTTACCTGAAAGATTCCACCATATTGGTAGACCACTATCCTTCTACTGTCGAACTTTTTCAAAAACCACCAGAAAAACACAATTACCGAACATGAAACTGCCGTAATCTTCAAGCCTTAAATAGTGGTTTGAAGTATCGCCACAGGCGCGCATGATGCACGTTTTCGCTGAAATTCCAGTCAATTGCCTATCTCACCTCCGTTAATGTATGTTGCAAATTTCATGTAATGTGCATGCTTGTTTAAAGATATTGCATTTAATGTGACTCCAGCAGTGTATTTGTAAATTATTATATAAATTGTAAAGCTTTTCTTGTTTAATTTCTTTTTATGGGTCATTTTTGTTGTTATGTAACTGTAATTATTTCTTGTAATTTCATCACTTAAATAAACCAAAGCAGTTTGTGAGGTGTAAAACTTTTTAGCAGGCTACTGCGGTTAATTTTTTATGATTTTTGAATTAATGAAAAATTTAATTTTACTTAATCTATCATTAATTAGAAAATAGTTTTTAATGCTGGATATCACCTCATTAATTTAGTATCGGTATGATAATACAGAGTTCATTATCTAACTAAATCGAGAAGTTAAAGTTTATAGCTTTTTTCTTAACTTTGATACCTATACTTGAGAAAAAAGATAGCAAACAAACTAATTTGAATAAAATACAAACACCTAAGAATACTAAAATATTACGCTTTCTGAAACATTCTTTTAGAAACTTAGTTCCATATTGGAGTAGAAAAAACAAAGCCATGTTTGGTTTTTTCACAATATTTTACTTCGTAGATGGCAAAGCACCAAATGAGCTAGAAACTGAAAATGAAAAGGAAGGCAGATTCTTGAGTTTCTAGAATTCGATTAATTCATTTATTATAATTCGATTAATTTATTTGATTTTATTGACATTCTTGAAATGATCCTTATACGTGTGCAAGCGTCATGCTATCGCTCTGGAAATAGCGAGTGCTCCAACTGGGCAGAGGCTTTAGTAAACGTGACGTGACTTCACAGAAAGTTCAGCTTTCAAATCACTGGAAGCCTTCACATTCAGTTTTTACGAGATTCTTTCAGAACAGCTTAACAGATGCATCAAATAGAATGAAATAAGAATTTCACTTAAACTCATAAGGTATGATCTGAATTTTTATGCATAGGAGTATATTCTATAAATCGAGAATAGAATCGCGTCTTTTCTCACTTTTTGTATTACATCTATATTAAATTAAATACTTTCTAAAAAGTTGTGAATTGTAGTGCATATATTTTCTCTTTAAAAGTTAATTTTTTTTATTTTTTCATCTATTATTTAAAGTATACGATTCTTCTCAAAACTAAAGGATGTTCTTTTCATTATTAATCACAGAAAAAATAATTTAAAAGTACTCTGTGTTTTCTTTTACTCATTGTCAAACCATTAGAATGAAATAAGAATTTCACTTAAACTCATAAGGTATGATCTGAATTTTTATGCATAGGAGTAATATTATAAAACGAATGGAAAAATAATGATGCTGCTCTGCACATAAAAAACCTTATTTTAACTGTAAAACATGGTACAGCTCCATTATGGTCTGATCTATATGGACAAGAATTGAACCCAAGTAATCGAAGAGGGTCTTAAGGACAACACTATACATTTAAACTCTTTCTTGAAAACTTTTACTATCATACTTAACTTTTTTCTGTGATGCATTGCTCATGAAGAATATGTTTTAACTGTAAGATATAGAATGGCTCCATTGTGGTTTGACCTGTATAGCCAAGAAGTAACGGAAAGTTTTCATAGACTGTCTTAAGGGCAACAATATATATTTAAACTGTTTTTGAAGAAATGTCCCAAGAAAGTACAGTAAAATCATCCTTTGAGATAAAGTTTTGTATTCTCATAAGACTATAATTAAAAATAAATCTTTTGTAATGTGAAGTGAATGCTATTTTTCAAATGAAACTAATTTTCAACTATAAACCGCAACTAAACACTTCTTTGAAATCCTTTTATTTCCAAATTCTGTACATGTACTTTATTTTGTTATCAAATTTTCAATATTGACATATTCAACATGAATGCTAAAACAAAGTTAAATTTTTTGTTTCACCAAGTTATTATTTCGCATAGCTCTTATCCTTAGATGAATAAAATAGAAGGTATCTAAAAATTAAAAATTACCAACATCCTGTTCCAATAAAAGCTTTTATTGTAAACATAAGATATTTAAAACAGAAAACATCTCTTATCCGTAAATTTGTAAATTAATTCATTGTAAAATTTTATTTTATATGTATTATTGTATATTAGGTATTTATATTTTGTTTCCAAACACTATTGTCTTTTGTTGCACAAATACCGTTATAAAAATATATTTCTTTTAATAAAAATGATACCGAAATTTCAAACACTCTAATAATGCCCTACTGTAACATACTGGAAATTTATTTGATAATTTTTAGCAATTTTATTTTCTCAAGATTTATTTCAATGAAGTTTTATTACTAGGATGGAAATGTTACTGAGAAATGTTTATTCCTCAAGCAAACTCAATTTTTTTGAGATATGAAAGCACAGAATTAGACAAGATTTCCTTATTTTTTTAAATATTTTAAAACTAAAGCTTTATTATTAAAAATAACATTTAGCATTTCACTTTTTCAGTTATTCAGGAGTATTATTTTACGAACGTGAAACACAGAAATCACCTAATTACGTCCCAGAACAATTTTTAACTTCTGCTCAATAGCGGCAGGTGCTTCGTTTCACAATGGAACCATCATTTAAAGCAACTCATGGAGCCGCATTAGTGTCAAGGTACATTGTTGTCCTTTGAGGAGGCTTTCACATAAGAGGGACGAATGGAGCTTAATTATAATGTTGTATAATTAGCAGCAACAGGCTGCATGGTGACACTTGAGGGAGCGGAATAGAATTTTTGCACGTGTTTCTACACCGAAGTGTTTCCTGTTTTTAGAACAAAATCAGTCACTAAAAAACTGAGTAACGAGGCGGAATAGAGTTGTTGAATAACGATGCACTAGAAATATTGAAAAAAATAAAGAATATAATTTACTTTGCGTGAAATATTATATTTTCCTTTTCTTTGCTAATCTTTGAAAGTATTTAAGAAACATGCATATTATATCAATTGGTTTGCTTTGAAAAATCATTTCTTTTGCTGACAAGGGACTGTTCATGCGTTACATAAGCATACCTCTGTGCTTTTCTTTCCCTTTTACATACTTCCGTACATTATCCAATTTTCCTTCCCCTCCCCATTTAAGCTACAATAAACAAATGCTTAATCTCCCTAATTATCATTTCAATAAAACCCTCTTATTTATCAATACTTCAATATGCGCTGTAAAGAACATAAGTTTTTTAAAACTGCGCAACACAATAACCATGGACAAACTTTTTCTGAATATATACACACACACACACATATATATATATATATATATATATTGCTTGTTTAAATCTGAATTGTATTTACTGCTAGTTTATTAAAAGATTTTGGCTGAAGGGAATTTGATAACATTAACATAATTGAATAATGTATTGAAAATAATAAATCATTTAATATGTAAAAAAAATCTGCATAATTAGAACATGATATATGTATATATTTTTTAATCAATAGGGAAATGATTTAGAAAAGTACAACTGTAAATTCTTATCACCATTATATTAGAATGAGGAAAATTCCAGAAAATATAAATTTTAAATTGAAAATCATTTGCTTTGTAAATGATTATTTCTTCATAATTTTAGATTAAGAATCGCAATTTGTTTTACTTTTTCATAAAAAGTATTATAATCATTTTGTTTTCAAAATAAAATTTTTTCACTCTGTTTTATTCCATATTTTCTGGTGTTCACCTCCAATTAATTTTTGATATTTCAGATCTGAAAAGATAATTTATTTTCGGTAATGTGATTTTATATTTAAAAAGTGCAATATTAACTACATTTGTAACTATATTATCTATTCCATATTTCAGTTGTTACTCAGTTTGTTAAAATTTAAACAATACATATTAAACTCCAAAAAGACTTGTTCGCATCAGTTTTAAATTATTCAAATAGCACATTATGAAACGAAAAATATTGTGAAATAGGCCCATTTTAAATATGAATTCCGTGCAAACATTTTTTAAAACTTCTCCGATATAAATGTAATTCTTTCATAAATATTAAATATGTTGATGAAATTGAATGATAAATCACAATCTCAGCTATTATTTATTTAACTCTATCAAATAATCAGTGAATAATTAAAATGCATTATTTAAATATTTGTGTTTTATCATTCAGTATTCATTTTTTGTCAATATTATCGCCTTTCTATTTCGATGATATTACTGATTGAAACTTACGTCCCATTCAAATTTTGTCATTAGAAATAAAATATCATTGTTATACATAATTAAAAGTTTAAGTTGATAAAGAAGCATCAGAGTATAACTACTTACATTTTATTAGTGAGATAGAATAACTATTCTAATATCAAAATTTTTCTGTTAGTCTATCGGTGCAAATTTATTGCGAATATATTTGCATAATATAAATGAAACGTATCACATTTTTCTCTTACAGTGCGTAATTCATACATTTAATAAACTTTTAGTATTAACTATTGTCACTTTTTGCTTCCTGTTATATTGAGCATAATTGATATACAAAATTTCAAACATAATGTATTTAAGTGTATTTCTTTTACACATCATTTATTTCATTGATAAAATGTGTGATAAAAGGACAAAAATAATTGTATTTCAATTAATTTTAAAATTTACTGTGAATATCCAAAATATTGTTCTCAATCATAAGCATTGTACGTAATTTATATATATTTATCTATCCATCCATATATATATATATATATATATATATATATATATGTGTGTGTGTGTGTGTGTGTGTGTGTGTATGTGTACTCTAATATTTTAAATTAAATAAAAACATTCTTAACATTTAAAATTTTTTATAAACTATCTTTTAATTGTTATATTTTTCATCATGTTTATATATTTATATAGATGAAAATAACCCTGACATTGAGAAATATTTTGCAGCTTGTGTGCTTCAGTTATATAACTAATATAACTTTTCTTGTAAACATATTACATTGATTGGTAATTTAAAATTGATCCATGAATATCTGATTAATCTGAATCCTGACTTAAACACATAACATTATGTTTAATTAAGCAATTTATGAAAATAAAAAAATTCTCCCTAAAATAGATTAATGATTTTCTTAAATTAGATCTTAATATATTTTGACAATTGTTAAATTAATAAATTAGATACATTACAACCAAAATTCAGAATGAAAAAAAAAACAATAAAAATTCACAATTATTATTTGCAGCATCTTTAGCGGGTGAGGATATTTTTTCCATTGAATAAAAATAAATTTTAAAAATATGTGTTTGATTGTGATGTTGCATTCATATTTGTTAAAGGGTTATCCTTTTCAAATTCATTAACTCTACCTAACTTAAAAATATTGATTAATTTAATTTCATGAAATAAAAAAATATTAATAAAAATTATATTAAATAATCATTAAACTTCCTTTGCATTTAAATTGCAGAATGTTTTATGATTTGCTCTCAGGTATTCAATTAAACACTTAAAGTATTTAGTCTTAAGATCGGTTGGTCCGGCGTTCATTCCCGTTATCAGAAGGTAATGAGTTTGCATCCCGACTCACTTCCACCACTTGCGGAGCTGAAATCGATGAAATATACTATAAACAACCGGCATTCTAAATAAAGGAAATATTTTATACTTTCTTGTTGATTTGTAATAATTGCCGAAATTCATTTAATTTAAAATATTATAACATTAATATTATATTTAATTAAGTAAATATTTCGTTATAGAAATATTTGTGATTTATAATAAAACTATGAGTAAGAATAATTTTTACATATTTAATTCCAATATTAAAATAGCATAGAATTAAAATGTCATTATAAGTATTAAAATATTATTGTTTTTCCTATTATTACAACTTATTAATATTATTACTTTACTTTAATAATTTATTCACATTATTGAAATCTATTTTCCTTACTGTACTTTACTCGCTCTTTAAAAAAATGAAATGCATAAAGTATGATAACTAATTATTATGTATATAAATAATTAATTATGTTCAAAAGTAATTAAATTTAATAAAAATATGTTATCTATCACTGAATTTAAAAAGCGTATTAAAATTTCAATGATTGTACACATTAATTAACTAGATGAAAGTTAAATTCACATGTTAAAAATGAGATTGAAATTGACACGAATTGTAAAAACATGGATTGTATCCTGCTCAATTAAGTTAAGCAAATTTAATTTGGAATGGAAGATACGAAAAATTAGAGAAGAGTCACAAAGACAATCATGTGCTTTCGCAAAATACTTTTTCTATTCTAATCAAAAGTATGACTTCTGTTGCCAAACAGAAACTCAATTAACAGTCTGTTTGAGAAACAAATAAGATTTTTCGGTTCATCCCTTAAAATGTTTGCGAAGGGTAAATTAAATAAAGGAAATGTTATGGTAGCTAAATAACACCACATTTTTGCTGTGACCTGAGACATTCGTTCAATCAAATGGATTCGCTGCATTCTTATCTGTAAAATAATCATCGTAACAAACAAAGTCTGCCTTTGTAACGGCTTTAGACAGAATTCGTCTGCTCTTCTTCAAACATTCTTTTCAATATTTTCGTGGAGCATATTTATATAATATTTGAAATATGAGCTGACATTTCGTTCAAAAAAATGTGCTGTATCTTGAATTTTTCATAACATTATTCTGTACAATTTATTATGCTCACTTTCATTTTCAAAATATATTTGTATTTTCTCCAATATTTTAATGCGGCGATTACAATAGTCATGGGGTACATGCATTATTTCTTAGTCTTCAGGACCGCATAAATCACATTTTGAATTGGGAAATATTTTCATTTTTGCTATTATTGAAGAATTCATTATTTTATGAAATAGTAATTAACAGTTAAGTTTTGTTTACCTATCTATTTTCCTGTCTCTTAAAATTTCTCTCTGATAAAGCGTAAACTTGCCTGGTTAAACATTGTGCAATAAATATGACTAAAATGTGATTTAAAATCACATACTTTTATTTTATTTTTTGTTTCAGCACAGGTAATTTGGTTAAAAATATATAAGTTCGACAATTTATCCATTCAAAACAATACATATTTTAAAATATCTTTAAGTAAACTCAAATGGGTAATTTTTTGCTGAATGTGGAATTTTCTATTTCACATAGGGACTAGTATATGAAATAGAGAAATTATTTTATGTTAAATAAAAAATTATTTTAGGTTTAATTTTATTGCATTAACACGTACGCATGTATTATTCGTTTCAAACTTGTTCTGTGACTTTGTATGCGACAAAACGTCTTAATAATTTGAATAATGGTAGTTGAATTTTTAATAACATATGTTTCATTTATACTTAATTTATAACTATGTGCCTAATCAGTATTTAGAACTTTATTTCAATATTTATTTGATTTCAATAGAATGTGACACATAAGCAAAACATAAAAATGAAATTTTCAATATCTTTTACTTTTCTCTCAATGTGTTAATGATAAGTTTTAATGTGATTTTCATAAATTTTATTTCTATCAAGTTTGCAATTAAATTTATGTATGTTTATATATATATATATATATATATATATATATTTATAGATAGATAGATAGATAGTTAGATAGATAATCAACCAATAAAGTTAGTAGATTTTGAAAATTTTGGGGATAAACTTAATTAGATTAAATTTTTAGTGAACAAATTATTGATTTATAAAATAATTTATTTTTTCAATATTTTATTAATATTCTTGAAATTAAAAATGATTTAAAGTTAAACATTTTTCCTCACCCTCTTTATCAGACTGCACCAATGCTGGTCATTGAACTCATCTCTGAACATTGAGCATTATGCCCCCTTCAATAGACGGCCTTCAGCTGGGTCACATATAAAGCCAACTACTTTCGGGGAAAAAACAAGACATATTTTGATACCTGACTGTGGTAGTAACTATCTTCCTTAAGGAGATCATGTTTATCTTTTTATTCTATTGTAATCTGCTTGTAACTGTTTATTTCGGCCCTTTAAAAACCAATCAAATGTAAAATTTAAATCATGTTCAAGAGACGACGTTCAGAACTGGGTTCATTTTTTATCTGAAAATCTCTGCCCCACAATTGTAGCAAAAACTAGATTACAGGAAACCGTAATGTATATAGACCTTCTCAGCGTAGTTGTGATGGACAGGCATAAGTATTGGCAACATATATTTTAGACTATCTGTAGGTACAAGAAAATTCTCGAAAGTCTCAAAAATTCCGTTTATTAAATGAAATTATGAATAAAATAAAAATTGAAATCATAAGAATGTTGTATTTAAAAATAATGAAAATGTGTGTTTAAAAATAATGAAAAAAGTTTTAAATATAACCTGTAATATTTGATAATATTATTATAACTATTTTCTTTGTTATATCGTACATTTTTACGTACAATTTAATTATTTTGTATGATATGGTAATATTGATTTCCTACTTGAAACTTTGCAAACTTATTTCAATTCGTATTTCTATATTTACTGATTTGCCCCTTAACTCTCATTCACATTTAACATTTCTGTATCGGTTTTCACATCGAATTGTCATTTTAAAATGCAGATTATGCTTATTGTTGATTTGAATTAATGCAATTTGTGTGTACGTTGCGAATGGAATTTAAATGATTTGCCAAACAATATATCATTAAACTCTTATTCTAGCTATTTTGGATTAACAATTAAAGGGCGCAGCATTGATTTAATATAAGAAATTGATCGTGCACATGTCAATGTACTATCTTTTAATTACATACTCTTGTTTTAGGTGTTGATATACGTTAATTTATTGCTAAATGAAGTCAATTTTATAACAACTTTTAACTCACTAAATCAATGTTTATTCCCACCAAAATAAGAATATATAATTAACAGAAAGCTCAGAATCTATTCAACGTTACTTCCAAACAAAAATAATATTCAAATTATTGTTGCATTTGATATTACTTGCTCAAACATCCTAATGATTTCAACATTTTTTTTATTATTCAATTCAATTTCAGATTCTGTTATTTTTAAGGAAAGCTTAATTCATATAACTGATTTAATTAAGCGCTAACTGCATTAGCCTCTTCATGAATAATTAAACTTTCAATTACATAAATTTTTTTAAAATTAATTTAAAGGCCTTTTTTTAAAAATGACACAGGCAATTAAGTTAGTAGAAGCAATTTTAGTTGCGTCTAATATAGAAGTTAATGTTCTGTATCTTGGTAAAAAATAAAATGAGAAAATTTAATCTTTATGATCTTACGATTTCAATATAAACTGAAGTTATGGACTATTTTATTCCAGTTAATATAATTTTTATTTCAAGCGGCAAATATAATTTTTTAACTCTCTGAAAGTCCTTTAAATATTTCATAAAAAATATTTCGTTTGAAAAAACTAAATAAATAACTTTAATTGTCAATATATAATAAAAACTCTAAATTATGCATAATTTTTTAAATTATGCATGATATCCCTTTTTATTTAACGATTGTAATTGTTTCAAACAAAATTCGTAAGAAACTGAAATATGAATGTGCACTAAATATCTTAAAAATAATATATTTCAAAATTGCATTTATTAAAGAATGTCTAAAATATTATGGGCGCAATTTCAGTTGATTTATTTAAATTTCACATTTGTATTTGAATTTGCCGGCCAACTTGTCTAGTGGTCAGCGTGCCTGACTACGAATAAGGAGGTCCTGGGTTCGAATCCTGGTTCAGGCATGAATGTACTTTCTCTCCCTCTACCCTGTATTTGTCCTTTTCTTGTGTGTGAATAAGATATGAATGGTGCCTACCCTATAAACGGATCACTATGGCATGTGTGAGGGTGCGATGGTGCCCCACCTCCTATAGTTAACACGGGGCAACGCCTTGACGGCAAAGAGGCCTCTGCTCCTGGCCGATTCCTTGAGTATAAGGAAACAATACATCCTGATATATCCCGACCACTGGAAAAAGTATTTGAATTTTATTTGCAGGAGTAGAAAAAAAAATTTCGAAGGTCAGCAGAAAGTATTTTTTGTTTAAATTTAGCACACACACACACACAATTGATTTCTGTATTTAAATAAATGGCATGGAAAAAGAATTCTTTTATTCAGCTTAAATTATCAAGATTAGTTCTTATAGCATATCACTCAATGAGAATACATTAACGGAATTCACTGCTAACTTAATTATCTCAATAACTGCTTACGTGTAATATATTTAGGTTGAATTTAGCCATGGTACCCTAACGGTTAAGGCATCGGCCTACCGACCAGAAGTGTGGGACTCGATTCTCACTGCCGCCAGAAATCCACCGAGTACATGCGATATACATGCTCGTTAAATCTGTGGAATCGCGAAAGTCCTGTGGTCGGTCGTTGAGCAACTACTATGGGTGAAATGGTCTGGAGAAAATTTCTTCCTCCTTTAGATCAATGTCAAAATTTATTATATAAATCCTAAGTGCTGCCATCTATCGGAGAAATCTTGGAGCAAAGTCGTACTTTCACCTTTCTGATGATCTGGTTAAACGAAAGACGCTCCTTACTGACTTAAATTTTCATAACCGATGGCCGAGCGAGCTTCAATTTTTCAATTGTCATAAGCAACAACAATATTATTTTTAATGTTATTAGTACATATGTTTTTTTTTAATTTCCAATTTTATTAGCATATGAATAAGCAATACGTTCTGTGGCAATTCAAGTTTGACTCAATTGAAATTTGGATCATGTCTGACAGCAAAAGCTGTATTCATCACCTGGCCACCTGGCATAGCGTGAGCGATTCCGGGAGTGCAAATATCCTTAAAAATCTCAAACATTTCTCAACAGATGCACTAACTGTGCATACCCAAGCATGTGGCCATCGAAGGTAATGAGATCACGGATAAGTTAGCCTAATTCTTCATTGACTTACTGATCCTTCTTTGACTTGCTTTTCCTTCATTGTCTTGTTGATTCTTCATTGATTTGTTGGTCTTTCATTGACTTGTTGATGCTTTATTGGCTTACTGATCCTTTACTGACTTGTTCATTCATTTTCTTATTGACCCTCCATTGACTTGCTGATTCTTCATTGACTTGTTGATCGTTCATTGATTTGTTGATCTCCTGTAATGACATCTGCTCCATTAACTTACTCGAAAATTTTCTCAGTCACTAAATGCAGAAATTTTATTACTTGTTTAGTCTCGCCGTCACACCACTGGTACCGTAGATGTCTCCCGAAGTTTATTTTTCTTTTTTTTTTACTCTTGCTTGTTGTTGTAGAGATCAGACAATTATTACACGCTTCCTGAGTGAACCCCCTAGTTCTACGACTTTCTCTACGGATCTAAGCACTAAGAGGTCTGCTGCAAGGGACTTCTCAAAATTTATAACTCATTGCTGGTTTTGAACTTTTTAGAATTAACAAATACATGGATTTGATATAGCTCCGATATACTCTGTTATGTGCGTCATCATCATCATCACATTTTGTATATTTTGTGCACTTCATATGGTGGAGTTAATATTTTACGCTACTGAAATAAGCTTTGTGTAATCAGATAATTTCACTTCGAGAAGAAGAAGACAGCTGAGGATGGAAAATGGGGTAATCGTTTTCTATACGTTCCAGTAGACGTTTTGAAACGTGAGAAAATTGCATCGATAGAAAATCATGTATAGATAGAATTTTGCTTTTAACCACAAGTCTGTACCCTTGTGAATTACTAATCTCTTTCCCTCTTCATTTCAGTAGGTGTGCAAACGATAAATATCAATTCATCAAGGATTAATGTGTACATTACACTAAATGAATTGTAATTCATGTTTATTTTCAAAGTCCCTCTATAAAGTAAGCAGACGATTTCGTTCTCAAGGATCCGATGACGTCATGTGTAAGCATCTAATTGATAAATTTTTCCTAATTATCATTTTAGCTTTTAAATTATTTCATCTAATTTTTTAAAATGTTATTTCAGATTTTAAAATCTTTTTCTGAAGAACTAAGAAAACTAGTGGGAAATTATCACAATCATACATAAAATTATTGACACCAAATTTTATTTAAACTATTGTTTGAGTTCAAAAAAAATGTTTTTGACAGAAAATAATAATATATGATTCAATAATTTTAGAAATTTTACTACAAGAGAAGAAGAAGAAAGATTTAGAAATTTTACCATAATACAAGTATCACCGCTCAAAAAAATCAGATAATGAATAAATAGTCTAAAATGCTTGGGATGGTGATAATATTGAAAAAGCTAAGATGTTAGAGAAATGTATTCTGATATGAACAATAAGAAAAACAATATTTCATTTGAGGATGGATATTATGCTACGAGTGACTGACTCGTTGTATACGTACATTCATTTTGTTTTGAGGTTCGACAGTATTTAAGAAAATTAAATATTCAAATTAATGGAAAGGTCTGAAGTGACCTTTTAATTAATGAAATATTTCATTATGCAAAAAACACTGAATTTAATTAACGAATAAAAATTTGAGCTTCATTTATGTATTTTTTATTTAATTAAATATATAAATAAAAGCCATCTAGAAATGATGTTCGATTTAAAGAACACCAAACAGAAAGCTTTCATTTAAATTTGGTTTTATAAATTTTTTATTAGAATATTACTCATCACTATGAAGAAAAAGGTGTCATTTTTTTATTAATAAAGTTTTGTATCTCTATCACACACATTGATTCGATACGAAAGTAAATAACAATAATATTTTTTATTCAATTAAGTTTAACAAATTCAATGAATGTATAGTTAAAAAATTAAATTTAAGCCTCTATTAAGATAATAAAGAAATATTTAATTTCTACAAACATTGTAAGAGTTTAGATAACTGTGATTGCATTCTGAATATACAATTGTCTGTTGGTATGCAAGATTAGCAGTAAAATATAAAGACAAATACGAGAATCCATAAGGAATATTAAATGTCTTGAATCGAAAACTAGCTGTAAAAATTCGCACAATTCTTTTAAATTTGATTACTTACAACTTATTTCAAGTTTTTAGTCGTTGATCTTCTCTACCGTCCCGCATTATTTTGAAAATGCTAAATAAGTTTAACTATTGTACGTGGTTTAATTCAACGAAGAAATGAAAGATTATTAACCTTAAAGCAGTTGTTTCGTTTGTTCCAGTTGATATCATGATTACACCACTTTACAACAACTCTCATTGATATAAAATATACATGACGCAAGATAGAAGATTTTTATCTCAGTCATAAGTAATTAATTACTACATTGGATTGAGAGGACGTCGTAAATCCGACCAATCGATGAATTTTCCTGCCTGCTTTCATATCTCAATCTTCGAGTGGCAGCAAACAGGGCAAAGTTCATCATTTGTCTGAGAATGGCGTCAAAGTCGATTTTAATTATTAAATTATTTCTTCATTTAGGACCAAATCATCGGTTTGAGAAGACGTTGTGTATTTATTCAAGCTATTAGCACGATGACAATAGAACAGACAAAAATCAAAATAAAAATTAACCACTTTATAAATAGTTTAAATTGGCAAGGACGACTTGAATTTTTTAAAAACTTCATTAATTAAAAGAATTCTAAATTAATATTTGCAATATTTCTGACCAATCTCTTTTAAGTTTTAAAACTATTGCCTTACTTTTGCCAACCTTGTTTTTTTTTTTTTTTTTTTTTTTTGCGGTTGCTACTGGTTGAAAATAGAAATTAATTTTGCTGCTGCATATTTATGTGTAACAATGAATGTGAAGGTCTATAAATAAAAAATGCAAAATTGATTAAATAAAATAGTTTTGTTCTATTTTAGTAATAGAAAACAATTATTCTCTGAATTTTTAATTTTTTACTGATACAATTTGCATAAAATGAGAAACAAAAAACATATGCTCCTCGATTTCGCTTGCACTCTTTTATATTATTTATTTTTTGGTATCTTATACAATGAAAACAAATTTCATCGATAGTTTTTATTGCTATATTAAAAAATGTTCTTATGTAGCAAAAGGATGGTTGCAGATGAGTGTAGAGTAAGGATGAAACATGTTATGCCTTCTAATAAATTATTACAAATTTTGGCTTCCTCTCGATTTCAAATTCAACTTAGACAGCTCGTTTATTTGGGTTGAGTGGTAAATAAGAAGAGACGTGATGAGAATAACAACCGGAAAATTAATTTCCGCGATCCTATTAACCAAGCGTTTTATGTACTTTTTCGACATGAGTGGCGATATAGAAAGGTGTTTATTCATCTACCAACGGATGCTTGAAAACAATGACATGGAACGCACAAATTAAATTGAAGAAATTAGAATGTCTCTTTCACTACTTATTCTCGGTTTAATTGTGGACAGACATTTATTAACATTGACTGAAATCAATTCTCCTTCTGAAAACGTTTCAATTACGTGCATTCTCAGAAGATTAGTTTGGTGAAAGCTCTTTTTTTGCTATAATCCATCACTCTTATTAAATTAGCAGATACAGCAGCGACTACCATAATTTTCCATATACTGTAATTAAGAATGCAAGTATTTTTGTCCTTACGAACCTTTATCAAATGTTATTGTTTCGGATGAATAGTGCAGCAATTTAATCGAACAAAATGAGGTAAGAGAAAAAACATTTCCTTCAAATATTATCATTCCTAAAAAAGTTATGGACATTTCAAGATTCTTTATGGGAACTCACAAAATTTTTTTTATTTTTCCCAGGAAAATACAATGCACAAGATATGCGGCTGACATGACATTTAAGTTATAATGAATAAAATATCTTAAATAATTAATCTGTGTGGAGATGACTGTACTTGATGAACAATCATTACACTGAGGTACACATTAAAAATATTTTTTTAATTTTAATTATTTATTTATTTGAAGAAAATGTGAAAAAATGCACGCCAATAATAGATGTTTTTACTCAAGCTGATGTGCAATATTCAACATTATTTCATTACATTTCTATATGTTTAAATTGTGCATTCTTAACAGAAAACGAAGTTAAAATAAATACCTGATACGGTATCTTGTTAAAAGTTATAACTTTTTTCACTGTCACAAATCATTTCTCAATAAAATGTAAATAATACGAAAGGTAGTTATATAATGATAAAAAATTTTTTGGAAAAGGCTTAGGTATGATGTTAACATACATACATAGCAGTGCAGGCAAGTTCTGGACTGTACCTTTAAGTTAGCCCACGGAGCTCCAGCAACCCAGTGAGAGAAAAAACGTGGTCACCCCGCACGATGTTAACATTAGAATATACTTCATGCTATGTTAAGTATTTATAATCTTTTAACATCACTCATATGACCCTGAAATAAAGCTGCATGTGTTTCAACGGTACAATTTCCCAACTACGATATTATACATTCATATATTACTTAAAAGTGATGATTGTGTGTTAAAAATAAAGCTACAAACAAATATTTACTTGATTATGTCCTCAGAAAATGAAGACAAGAAGTAACCTTTCCTTGAGAACAAAAGTATGCTTTTTCCATGCTAACTACCTTATCATTTGCTGGAAAATACCTTAATCTTCATGTCACAGTCCAGTGTTATAGACCTATCTAACAGGTTTCCAGAGTCTAGTCCCAAAAGAGTTTGCTACATTATTTTACAAACCATTTGCGATATTTTACCCAAATAATTAAAAGACAAAACTCGAGTCAATGATTTCTAAAATTTAAGCAACTTGCTATTATTGAAACTATAAATACTAAATTAAAATAAACTAAACTCTGTAACACGACAGACCATATGGACCAAAGCCTATAGTGTCCACTTCTGTTTTCTAGTCCAAGAGATCCTGGGGGTCGAAGCATATGTCTCAATTAAGTTGTCAGCTTAACGCAAAAACTCCTTTTAAACAATGAATATTGAAGAAAACTGAATGGGTTTTAGTTTAAATTTGATTAATAACAGTATAGTATAGATTGTGTTGATTGTTTTTACAAAAAATGTGATTTACATTGCTCATAAAGCAATAAATAAATAAATGAATAAAGATCCACGGTGTTACTCTAAGGTGGATAAAAAGATTCAATATCTCAAAAGCTGTGTATTCCTTTCCGTAAGATCAGCGAAATGAAACATCATTTGACACTTGCTGTGATTGTTAGGGTGACCACATATTGCCTCATTGGGTTTGCTGGAGATCTGTCAGTTGTGGGACGTGTTCTGGTTGATTTGTGACATCCAGTGTCTTTCCACTGTTGTGGCATGGAGGAGACCAACTCAGGCGTAGCATCGTCCCCTAATCGTGATATGAAATGACGAAGTTTTCAATGATCGGCAAGTATTCCAAAGCCATAGACTTTTTGAGATTCTTTTCGCAGCTCATCTGCACAGCTAAGTATGAGAACAAGTTTTCATTTTTGTTATTTGTAGGTCATTGGCACTGGAGAGGAAAATAGCACATACTATAGAGTAATAAATCTCGCATGCGAATTCAAGAACTTTAATAAATGCATTGCGTTCTATAACTTTTCAAATTAATTATACTTTGCAGACAGGATTGTAATTATTTTCATCAAAGAGATGAAATGATGAAGGAAAGCCAACACTTCAAATCTCTGAATCGCTTATTAGAACGAAGTAACATTAAATTAAAAAAGTTTATGAGGGATAGTCTATATAAACAAAGTCCACCCAAAAACTTTGTTTAATTTATTTCTATTTGTGAAATATGTCTCGTTCAAATTAAGTGATGTTGAATATGAAGATAAACATATCATTTAAAAAATCTTTTATTAAAGTTTAAAACTATGCGAAATGTGTACAAATTTTAAAATTTTTTATCATAATGTTTTCAACACTATTATGTTTCTTTAAACACGTATAAAACACGTTTGGCCACGAAAAATCGACAAATTTTGCCAATATTATACCCTGTATCAATCATTTCTGAATTCAGAAGAAACCGCCTACAATAAATTTTATTCGCATCAGTAAAATGAGTTTTCATAGAGTTTTATAACATTTTTAACACTTTGTTATTGAAAATTATAGTTTTGTACATAATTAGTTTTTTCCATCGATTCTAATTTTTACTTAAAATTTCCTAAATTCCAAACATACTCAAAATACTCACTTTCTTTGATGCCTTCTGTACGCTGCAAATGCATAAGAGAATTGGGAGTAATCCGCATATCAGCATAATGTAATGTTTTAAGTACATAAATGAGCATTTCTTTATTCTAAAAATTAATTATAAACGCAACATTTCAAGATGACGTGTCCAGTAAATGCGTAAACAACACCGTAAAACTCAATTTTAATTAGAAATAAAATTTCTTGATAGATTTCTTTATAGATTGCGTAATAGATTGTAGTAATATTTCTATAAGTAGATTTTTTCAAAATATTGGATTATGTAAAATATTTTCAGACTTGAGAAATTCATCAAAGTTTAGTGTTGTTGTGTTTTATTCCACAAGGTGTAGCTGCAAGCCAGATCATGAACAGACGCGAACATGTCTGAAAGGTCGGGAATCATCAAAAAGCCATACACAACAAGAGGTGAAGTAATGAGGTCCTCTTGAGCAAAAGCATTACACTCATTGGAGGAGATGGTCGGGGGAGGCCAGCGCAGAAGTCCGCTTGGTGCACTCCATGCAAGATTTCTGTCCAGCAATGTAAATGAAGCTCTTTAAGTATGAGCCTTACTTAAATTATTGGGTTAATGACGGTCACAAGCTATTAACAATCTGGTCTTCCGTTTTTATAGATTGTGAGTTTTGCTTCCATTTTAAACATAAACATTTTTAGAGCATTAAAATAAACAATATAACCAAAGAGACTGCATTTTTTAAAAGAGTATCAAAATGATGCCAGTATTTTTTTGCAATTTGATGCCTAAGGCTACACATTCAAAATTTTTACCAATAAAGAGAAAGGTTATTATATGCTATGTATCGTGGTGATCAACTTTGGAGTTTATTTAATTACTTCAGAACTCCAGATTATTTTGCTGATAGTTCTCACTATCGATAGTAATTGTTGTTGTTATTCCTTAATAATTTTGGAATTAATCATGAAAATTATTTTTTTACGTTAAATTATTTATTAAATTTATTTGAGTCTTGTAAAATGAAAAAGAAGAACAGAATTATTTTTCATGTTAAACTTTTTATAATCTGTTAACAATCGATTTAAAATCTGTTATTTCTTTAAACACATACATTTTATTACTTGCTATTTTTTTTTCTTAATCATAAATTTATAGACATTTAGTACTATATTTATATAATCTATTATTTACATTTTAGTTATTAACCTTTTTAACAAGAGTATGTTTGCTTGAAACTATTCCCAATGCCTTAAAATTTATTAAATATAAATGCAAATACAAAAAAGAGAATAAAATAATTTCATAAAATATTTTAAATAGTTAGAAATAAATTCAGCCACTTTTAAAAAAGTTTTGATTTTTCTTTTTTTAAGTAATTGAAACTACTTTTTTCTATATTTTTTTGCTCAGTTTAAATTTTAATTACTAACCTTTCACTGTGATTCCTTTTATGTTTCGAATTTCACTATGTTTAATGATAAAATTAACTTCTACCAAAAGTAAATACTAATTAGAGATGACCTAAACACCCTTAAAACAGAAAAGATGATTATGATAATTTAATTGCAAAGGTGACAACTAAATTTTTTTCTTTCATTATAAAAATATATTTAATCGACACTATTAAAGATGAAATCTTAATAGCTTAATATAGAAAAACCTCAACCCTCATTACTTTTCAAAAATAAATAAAAATAAATTTTGCTTACTTGGAAATATTTTAAAGATGCATCAAATCTGGTTATAGTTACAATTTTACAACACACACATATTGATTGATTGCTTTTTATAAAAATGTATTTTTTAAGTTTGAGATTACTCTTAGAATAAATGTTTTTACATGTTGAATATATTCCCCTCTACAAACTGTGTTCATTATCTGGTAAAAGAAACGCAGATGAAGCATTACATTTTCGGTCACTTTATTGTTTGATTATTTGCTTAAATGGATAATTCCTGTGTGATAATCAAATCTAATGAGTAATTATTAATGATTTTTAAATAAAATTCATTCAAGATTACAGGAAATATAAATTGGAAGAGAAATCCTTCATAAATATTAGCGCTAGCCATTCAATAGCAAAAAAAAAAAAAGGACTTCAGATAAATATCCTTTCCTTTAATCTTTAAAAGCGTTTTCAGTGTGCAAACAGATACTCTTTTCTCACTCGTATATTACGACAGAAATTCGTTTTTAACATTTTATTTTTAATTGACTTCCGTCTTTTAATGATATTCATTAGATCGTGGAAATGAACAAGATATTAACACATTGTTTTCTGGCAGGAAAATAAAAGAACAATATAGAAATATTGAAACTTTTCCATGCAATCTGGGAACTTTTAATTAACTACTGTCTCCAATAATGAATAAATAATGAACTGATACCAGAAACTGCTAATAAGATTTATTCCTAGAGCTTAAAATTATTCTTTTTTGGTGGATTCTAAGTAATTGATCCAAGGATAGAGAGTAGTGAAATATAAGAGTAGGTGAGTTGTTCTTATTGGATTTTGAAATTATTGCCGACATTTTATAATATTTAAATATTCCCAACAATTTATTAATATTAAATAATCTGCAAAACTGAGTGGTGCAAATGCATCTTTATTATAAATTTCAGTATAAAAATTTTGAGACAAAACTATTAATTATTATTACTTAAATTGCAATAATTAAAGCCCACTTTTTTATGTACTTCTAAATCATTATATGAAATGTACGCTTCACTTAAAATTTATTAAAATGAGAAATTAGATAAATAGTTTTATAAATAAGAATATAAATACATTTGTAATTTTTTAATAAATTTCCTACTGCCTATTTTTGATGAAAGCAAAGGTGGTGAGCACAGCCAATTGCCCAACTAATGTTTAAGTGACGAGGTCGACACTAGAACTGGCACCCTACCAGCTTCGCATCACCAATGGAAGGACCTTACATCCATGATAAATTTTACATACTTCATTGCCTAAACGAATAAAGTGGATTTTTGTTTAAATGAAGTATTCAACTCATTCCCTCTAAGTCATGAGAACAATCCTGTACCAATAATGGCATTCCGGAATTTTGTTTGAGTTTGCAGATTTTTGTTTGAATGAGGTATTCAACTCATTCCCTATAAATCATGAGAACAATCCTGTACCAATAATGGCATTCCTGAATTTTGTTTGAGTTTGCAGATTTTTGTTTGAATGAGGTATTCAACTCATTCCTATAAATCATGAGAACAATCCTGTACCAATAATGGCATTCCTGAATTTTGTTTGAGTTTGCAGATTTTTGTTTGAATGAGGTATTCAACTCATTCCCTATAAATCATGAGAACAATCCTGTACCAATAATGGCATTCCTGAATTTTGTTTGAGTTTGCAGATTTTTGTTTGAATGAGGTATTCAACTCATTCCCTCTAAGTCATGAGAACAATCCTGTACCAATAATGGCATTCCTGAATTTTGTTTGAGTTTGCAGATTTTTGTTTGAATGAGGTATTCAACTCATTCCCTATAAATCATGAGAACAATCCTGTACCAATAATGGCATTCCTGAATTTTGTTTGAGTTTGCAGATTTTTGTTTGAATGAGGTATTCAACTCATTCCCTATAAATCATGAGAACAATCCTGTACCAATAATGGCATTCCTGAATTTTGTTTGAGTTTGCAGATTTTTGTTTGAATGAGGTATTCAACTCATTCCCTATAAATCATGAGAACAATCCTGTACCAATAATGGCATTCCTGAATTTTGTTTGAGTTTGCAGATTTTTGTTTGAATGAGGTATTCAACTCATTCCCTATAAATCATGAGAACAATCCTGTACCAATAATGGCATTCCTGAATTTTGTTTGAGTTTGCAGATTTTTGTTTGAATGAGGTATTCAACTCATTCCCTATAAGTCATGAGAACAATCCTGTACCAATAATGGCATTCCGGAATTTTGTTTGAGTTTGCAGATTTTTGTTTGAATGAGGTATTCAACTCATTCCCTATAAATCATGAGAACAATCCTGTACCAATAATGGCATTCCTGAATTTTGTTTGAGTTTGCAGATTTTTGTTTGAATGAGGTATTCAACTCATTCCCTATAAATCATGAGAACAATCCTGTACCAATAATGGCATTCCTGAATTTTGTTTGAGTTTGCAGATTTTTGTTTGAATGAGGTATTCAACTCATTCCCTATAAATCATGAGAACAATCCTGTACCAATAATGGCATTCCTGAATTTTGTTTGAGTTTGCAGATTTTTGTTTGAATGAGGTATTCAACTCATTCCCTATAAATCATGAGAACAATCCTGTACCAATAATGGCATTCCTGAATTTTGTTTGAGTTTGCAGATTTTTGTTTGAATGAGGTATTCAACTCATTCCCTATAAATCATGAGAACAATCCTGTACCAATAATGGCATTCCTGAATTTTGTTTGAGTTTGCAGATTTTTGTTTGAATGAGGTATTCAACTCATTCCCTATAAATCATGAGAACAATCCTGTACCAATAATGGCATTCCTGAATTTTGTTTGAGTTTGCAGATTTTTGTTTGAATGAGGTATTCAACTCATTCCCTATAAGTCATGAGAACAATCCTGTACCAATAATGGCATTCCTGAATTTTGTTTGAGTTTGCAGATTTTTGTTTGAATGAGGTATTCAACTCATTCCCTATAAATCATGAGAACAATCCTGTACCAATAATGGCATTCCTGAATTTTGTTTGAGTTTGCAGATTTTTGTTTGAATGAGGTATTCAACTCATTCCCTATAAATCATGAGAACAATCCTGTACCAATAATGGCATTCCTGAATTTTGTTTGAGTTTGCAGATTTTTGTTTGAATGAGATTCAACTCATTCCCTATAAATCATGAGAACAATCCTGTACCAATAATGGCCTTCCTGAATTTTGTTTAAAAATCGAAAGTTACTATAAACTTTCGATTTTCTTACCATAATTCATAAAATCTATAATTTGATTTGCCTTATTCTATTTATGTCGATGCGATTAGTAAGTAATATAGAGTAAGCTAATTGCAAAATTGCTCCATTCAATTTATAGTAAAGATTCGTACTTTGCATCAAGGATTTATGAATAAGCATAATTAATTTTTCGCAAAATATGTATACCGATTTTTCAAATGCACTTTTACTGGTTTCGACAGCAACTATTACTGAGCATGTCATTTTTATAAAAAATATCCGCACACGAAGATTTTTTTCAATTACTATTTTCAGTAAGAATAAATTAAATCTGCTAAAAATTAAATACTTTTTTTGGGGAATTTCAATGAAAATAATAGTTTTGTTTAGAATCAAATATTTTAAAATTAATTTATTAATCAGAATTCAGAGTTTTAAGAAATATTTTATTTTTAAAATGCAAACGATTTTTATTTTAAGGGATTGATTAGAATGCAAATGAATGCACAATATACAAATTTACGTTATCATTCGGTTTTAAAATATAAAAACATTTGTGTTTAGAGGGAATGCATTTTTTTATCATCTATTGTTTTATATTGAGTTTCACAGTATAGAATCATGAGCGAATGCACAGCCGAATTTTTCACGTTATTGGATGCTAGATGTAAGACAGATAAGATTAAATGCTATACGAAAGTTAATTTAATTTCTAAATCGTATGAAGAAGTGGTGAGAGTATGTGTGGATTCAAAATTATTCTGAATGATAATGATCTTAGGGAAATTTGCTTGCTTCTATTCAAATAACGAATAGTGACACATTTATTGAAACATTGAAAACTAATAAACATACAAAAATTAGAAGATTTTGAATTTTTCAGGTATAGTTTTATGAAAATGTTAAGATTTCTGTAGACGTCAAATTTAAAATAACTCTTCCCGAGTTATAACTAAGATTTTCTTATAATGCTGAAACGCATCTTTAAAATGATCTTATTTTAAGACATTTAATGTTTTACAAGTTGCTATTTTAAGTGTTGAATAAACGGAACCATTAAATGTCACAGAATGGTACATATAATAAGTTTACTTTCTTACACTCCTAGAGAAAATGTCTTTCCTCGAAAAAAATTGTTGATTTATTTATTGACGCGTTATTTTCAAAAGACACTGAATTCTAATTCATAACATATTTTTTTCCTCTGAAATTGTCATAGAAATGACGTCAATCTATGACTCGCAGTGGAGATTTTTCTTGTTTTCTCCTACAGAGAAAGTGATTCTGAGAAGAGCATTAATTTACGATGGCGTTGAATTGACTACATTTTTAGGTACGGTATTGTAGAATTATCCATCATATTACTTAAAAAATGGAATATAATTACATATATTAATCATAGATATTTTGGCTAAATATAGAACAAAATTAGCAAAACTTGTTTATTTTTAATTTTCTCACATTATTTTTTAATTCCAGTTATTTGGGGTAACAAAAATTGATATAATTTCCAGAAATTGTCTCCAAATTAGTTTTTAGTCCTTTACCAGATCATCGTTAATGTCTTTTTAAAAAGTGTTTGACGATACAAGCAAGTATTTTAATATTTTCTTTTGATGTTTTGTTTAATAGTTTATTATATTTCATGTTTACTATTAGCATTTACTGTTTTGCTTATACTGAATGTTTATTCATGTTTTAATATGAAATCTGCTATAAGTAAACGTAGGTAGTGAGTTTGAATCCAGGCTTAAACGAAAATCCATCGTTCGCTAATAGCGGCTGGGAAGTATTAAAACTAAACATGGTCGCAATGTCATCCAAGGGAAATGATACATCTAGGGGTAGCAGGGCAATTATTAGGGGTCTTCTGCCTGGTCCCGGCTTCAACATCACGAAGACTACACCCGATTGCTTTTATCTAGGTAGTTGAGCCTAACTCAGGGACAGGGAAGCATGCTAGTACAACAGCAACAACTACTCTCTTTTGAATGGATTTTCTTTAACTTGAATCTTCTGTTTGAGATCAGTTTTATTATGTTTTTCGATACCAAAAATGTTTCCACGTTTTCTTACAAGATGTTTTTTATCATTGTATCATTTTTTTCCAAATGACTTTGCAAACGTCATTTTGGTTATCTCTGAGGAAAGAATGGCTCTAACTGCTGCTTGCAAGAAACAAGAATCCAAAACTACAGCCGAGAAAGCAGTATTGAGTCGAGTTATGCTGGAGGACTAGTACTTCGCACACCATCATCAATTCAACTTAAGTTCTATTTGAGAATCACGTGAATAAGCTTTCATTGAATTGTGATATGAATGATGTGTGAATATAAGGGAAACGAGTCATGGTGTGTTGGAAATGAATAGATTCTTCATCTGATTTTCGAAAAGTATGTTTAGCTCATCATTTGGTGAACTGATATTTAGAGTTTTGACAGAGAATTGACTATACTCATATATTGCAAAGAAGAAAACCTGAAAAACAGTTCAGCACACATACAGAAAGCTGAAACATAATACCCATTTACCACTATTCTTCTGTGGCTGGTATCGAACCCAGTATTTTCCACTAGGAAAATCTCGGTCAAAATACTTTTGCAAATAAATAGATTATCTTATTCATTTCTCTATTCCCTCTTTTGTATTTTAAAATAAATATAAAACACTTTGTCTACGTTCCTAGGAAATGGGTCAAATGCTATTAATTTTTTTCACGTGTGTAATGATATATGTGTAATGATTTTATTCATGAATTTTAAGTATATGTTTAAATTTCTTTTCTTTTATCGACTGAAATAATAAATGCAAACAATATAATTATTTACCATGGATATTAATGTGAGTCAATCCACTTTTTAATGTACATATTTACATATTTATTGAAAAAGTATATATAGAGCTGGTGGTTCTTATGAACTTACAGCAGGTATTTTTGGAAAATCTTTCTCACACAAGAACACTTAATGGTTTCTCCAAAACTAGGTATTTTTCTACAATACCTCTATACAATAACAGCTGTAACGGTAAAGAAAAATAATCGTATCTTGCTATCGTATATATTCCATTTGCATGCATCATGTATTGTTCAGAAACTACTAAAAAAATAATTGACTTTTTAAACTTACATTTTGTATATATATATATATATATATATAAACTAAACAATTATCACTTATTAATAAAACTTATGGAAACGCCAATGGCGGAAACTTTTTAGCAATCTCATCGGTGACTGATTGCGTAAGTATACTGTAATAAGACCTTTTTCAATAAAACAAAATTAAATTTTGCGGTATTTGATTATTTCTTGCCCTGGGTGACTTGTCACCATAATGCTACTTTTAACCGACAGAATTATCACCAAGCAATATTTTACACCAATTAGTTTTAACTTTGTTCAGCATTTAGCTTTTTTACCATTGTTTATAATTTTTCGTCAAGTTTTACACACAAAAGATTGATTGGTGTATATTACATTTAAAAAAACGTTTTGAGCCAGTAAAATCATCGTATCTGCGTTATATTTATTATTTTCGCTTCTCCGTAAGAAAGATACTGTTCTTTAGGATCATAAGCGGGGTTGTAATGGAAAAGTAATCAAACATATTTGATATAAAACTAATCAAAAATTAGATATAGTTTCCTCAATAGCTATAAAGAATAAAATCAGTAAATGAAATAAACCCATTCCCATTTGAAGGAAATGTTGGCTGAGGAATCATTTTTAACGTTAGGAAAGATACTAGTTTTCTGATTGATATTAATACAGGCAAGCACAAATTTTGTTCAATTTTTGATAACCGATTGAAAATCGACAACGTAAAATAGGTGAGTAAGAAAAAGACAATTCATTGGAAAATATTTATTTTTTAACCTTTTAGCATATTACAAATTTGAAATTCATAATTAAAAATTTAAAAGTTTTCTGTTGTGTCTAGGAGTATTTGAATTTTGTAATTTTTTTACGCATTTTTTTTTGTGTTTCTTTGGGAGTTTATTATTTAATTGACCCTGCTATCTGATGAGCTAAGTTTAAAATTATTTGAATGAAAATTATAACAGCTATTGAATATAAAATAATTCAAGTAACTCTTATACAAATTATTACTTCTAGTACTTCTCTTTGAATAATTAATTATTAATTTATTTTTAATATTTAATTATTAATATTTAATTATTAATTTATTAAAAATGGCGGAAAGTACAAGTGTTCCAGGACTTTCACAGCCTGAGAAAAAAAATAAATAAAAAACTGCCACTGACGCTCTAGAGCAGGGATGGCGAACCTTTTTCAATAACCGTGCCACCAAGCCAGAAAAATTCTTTTTTTGAAATAGGTAACGTGCCACAGTAAAGTTTCATTCGAAATGTTATCGTGATGATAATACCGTGTATACGTAAGTATAATTAAATAAACAAATAAAAGCAATTCTTCTTTAAACAATTTTTTATTAATGAATGTTTTACAAAAAGTAGTATGCTAGAAACAAAATTCACTTTTAAAACAATTGCTTTTAATGTGATTTTTGTTGCTGTACACAAGATGATAAAGATTTAATGTCTGGTTCATATTTAGTTAATTTCAACAGTAAAGCATGCAGAGTTCGACTCATTCGTCAATCTATTTCGATATTTATTTCTTATAAAATTTAACTGAAAATAGAGATTCAACGCCCACGTCGATGAAAATATTGATAAAATTGTCTTTTCTAATATTTTTAAACAATTAAACATAAAAGCAATTGAATTCCATGTAGTTAGAATTTTATCTTCTGTGATTTTATTTATTTTATCCGATAGTCGAATATATACTTTCAATAATTTCTAAATCATTTCTTAAATCAACAAATTTTTCGTTCCATATGGTACTTGATTGAAATTCAACTAATTTCGTTTCTAGTTCATTAAAATTTAACCACTCAAGGACTTATAAATACAATTTTTCAAATGACATAATATCAGGATATAAAATATCAAGTATATAAGTATCAGGATATAAAAGACATTTTAAAGTTACTTCAAATTCTTTAAATTGCGTAAATCTTGTAGAATATTCAAAAATCAGGGATTGAATTACCATCGAAAATTCTTTCGTTAATAACTCTTTATTTGGCTTTTCGTCACATTCACTTTAAAAAAAATTGCATTCAGAAAATATGTGAATTTTAAAGAATATCACGATTAAAAATTCATAATTTGACTTTGAACGCTTTGATTAAGTCAAACATATTAGTGACTGTTTCATTAAAACCTTGTAGTATATATTTAATTCATTTAAGGGAGAGTATAAATCAGTGAAAAAATATAACTTTACAAGCCATTCTACATTTAATAATTGTATGATTTGTATCATAATTGTATAATAATAAAATGTATAATTTGACGGTTCCAGTTAACATACTAAGATTGGTATTTTACTAGTACAAATTTATATCATAAATTGTAAATTAAGTTTAGATTATCAATTTTTAATTTATTTCTATCAAAAAAGATAATTTATAAAAAGTAATTTTGTTTTTGTACGTGCCATCAAAATTTTCAAACATGCCACTTGTGGCACGCGTGCCATTGGTTCGCCATCCCTCCGAAATTTTTTTACACTAAACGCGAAAATAAAGAGGTTTTTCCTTTTTTCTGGTTTTACTATTAAAATAAAAAGAACGTTTTTAATCATTAAAACACTTTTTTTATATTCGGCTTCTCAGGATGGCTATATAAATTTTGGTGGCAGCGAATGTGTTAAAGAAATATAGAAATCAGAATTCGGAAACACATCAAACTTGAAGAAACAATATTATTTCGGACAATTCAGCATTGTTATTCGATACTTACCAATATAATTACCATTTATGTTGTGAAATTTAGTACAAATAATGATTTTTTTTTTAAATCTAAAATCCATTATTGAATTTTAGAAGAATTAAAGTATTCATATGTAAAATAAAAAAAAATAAACATTTTCAATGATTTTAAAAATATTAAATCCTTTTTCCGTGTTCTAAATAAATTAAAATTTATACAGTACATTTATCTTTTCTTAGATTGTAACGATATCAATAAATTTATCCCATTATTAAACATCTATTTTTTGCTGCAAAAGTATTTTTTAGAATTTTATTTAGAATGATCCTCATCCAATATTAATTATTGTTAAAATAAAAAAAACAAGAATTTTTTTAAAAAAAATTTTAATACGAAATGTAAATTGAAATCATACACACAAAGAAAACAAAAATTAGCTGAGGTTTCTTTTTCAAGACATAGTCTGAACTAAAATTTTCAGTTTTTTTTCTTTTTTTAAAAAAAGCCATCAAGGGAAATCCAGACGTTTCCTCTTGACACTAAAAGTAAAATATGCTCATATTTCAACATTTTTTGGAGTTGGTATTTCTTTGTATATTTTTTGAACATTTATTCCATAAAATGTTCCGAAAACTTTAGGAAATGTGAATTACTCCATGGCATGGAATAGTAAGTTCTTAGTTAAGAACCATGTAATACTTTTAAGACTTGTTAGCTATTTTGAATGGCGCACTTCTCAAGTTTTTTGATGGCTTTTTATTTTTCAGTTGGTTTTCCTTTTTATCACTTAACCACATAAATATTACATGAGTAGGAAAGAATGGATGGTTTGTTAAAAAAGCAGTAGAAGTTATATAATTTAAAAAATGAGAATTTTAAATTGAGTTTTTATGATATTATATATCATAAATTAATTTGATTCAACATTTGATATATTTATGTAGAACAATTTTATTGGTCTTTAATTTGTGGCCTACAGATAAATTATCCTCAATACTTCTTGAAGATAAGTTGTATCATTTACAAATAAGAGAAAGCGACAGCAGTAGCTAAGAGCAGGTGAAAAAGTATATTTTTCATGCCATGAAATCGATACCTGACCAACTTTAGGGGCCTTGTGCACTAGATCTTCCATTAGAGTGGTGTGGAAGTTTGAAGAAATGGTTTACAACTGAGAAGGTGACCACGTTTTTCAACCATAGGTCTTAGTATTACGTTTGAAAGAGCTGCTTATATTAATAGAAATAACGAGAAGAAATCTAGTGTAGTAAGTGCAATTTAATTTCTAAATGTCAAAATAAAATTTCCTTATGTGTTTCTCAGAAATATGTAAATAATTAATGAAAGGCCAAACAATTTGCATTATTAACTATTTTGAAATGTTTAGGTTATCAAAACTTTATTCTGAAAGGATAGCATGACCAGTCTAATTCTAGTATATGTAACACTATGCATTTGGCGAAATTAACTATGTTTAGCGACATTTGGAGGAACAATAAAGCTTGTAATAGTTTATTTGCTTTTTGTTATGTCTGATGATGTTATACGTTTCTTTATTCATTTATCATCTCATGTTTTATTTTTCTTTGGGAAAAATATATTTTAAGGTACCCCTTTTGCAAAAATTGATGATTTGTTTTGTCGCTATACGTGTCTAGAGAAAAAAAATGGCGCAGAAACTACTAGTCAATGATACGAAATTGTAAAGATTACATAAATTTTATATACATTTAAACGTAAGAATATGATTTTTTGAAATGAAAAGAAATGTCTTTCACCATCACCCAACTCGGCAACAAATTGGAGAGAAACTAAGGGGTCACAATTTTCATTTACAATTAACATTGATTTTAATAAGCTATGTTGAAACATTTGTCTTTTTGAGAGAATTCCTATTCTCATTATTTTTCCTTATGTCAAATAATAAAAATAGGATGGTAACAATTTGACACCAAATGTCACCTCCTCATTCCAGTATTTGCTAAAAAATTATGTAAATTTCAACGAATGTGTTACGCACGATAAGAGTTGATTGCCAGGCCGTACCATGAATCAGTTTTATGGTAGGCATATGTATGCATCTTGAAAAATCATAGGTTCCATAAAATACTTTCTTAAAAGAAAAATAATATTTTTGAGAACGTATACAAAAACATAAATTATTAATATTAATTTAAACAACTCCTTCTTTATACAGTTGTGCACTGGTATTATAAAAACAGCAACATTTTATGCTTCTGTAAATACAAATATCCAAAATATTAAATAGATTTCAACAAAGCTTAGCAAATCAGGAAAACATGACATATAAGAAAAATCTAAACAAATTATGAAAATATTAATAAAAAGATGATTCAGTTATTAAATTTACATACATAAATATGCATTTATTTCGAGTTTTTTGCTACCCGATAATACCATCTAGATATTTTAAACTTATTTTAAGTTATATCTTGTACAATTAAGAATTTGCTTAATACTTTCAAAGAATTAGGTTATAACTGTCTAAAAGACTGTGTCATGAGTTCATTAGGATTATTAATGGTGTACTAGATAGGTTATTAAAAGTAACCAGAAAATATTGTAAATCAATCAGTATACTAAAGAATGAATATATTATAAAGTGATGTCCGCTTAATAAGTTCTTGATATCATTTGTAAAAAGGTTTTAATTTTAATTATTCAATTTCAAACCTACATGAATTTTTATAAACACTTTTGTGGCTTAGTTAATTTTTAATAAAATGCTAAAAAATGAATACTTAATATTACAGTTATTTCAAATATAAGATAAAGTTTAATAGAAAGGTATTAAGCTTATTCATTTCAACACTCTTGTGTTATGAAAAAATAAAAATAAAAAAACTTAAGCATTACAAAGTTTAGTCTGTTTGTTTGTCGCTCAACGGTCAATTTTTGCACACGTGGGCTAATTAGACCGGGATCTACGGTTTAAAGTGGATTCCGAATCGCTAGAAGCATCCATGGCCAAGGAGGGATTCGAACCCACGAACTGTTGAACCGAAGGCAAGAGCGCTAACCATTCCAAAGTTTAGTCAGAAACGCGTAATACTCTTTTCGCTTAGTTTCCGTAATTCAACTGTTTTTAGTTTTAATAAAATTAGTTATTATTGATTAACTTTATAGTCAGGAGAAAATTTTCAATTGATTTACGTTTTATTTATGCTTATTTTGGCATTAATAAAGCGAAAACTGACTTCTTATAATCATTTTCTAAACTTCGTATTTTAAGTTATGTTTAATATCGTATGATCATTCAACTGCCAGGATGAAATTATGTTCTTGCTGAACAGCTATTCTCTTTTACACTCGAAACCAACAGAAGGTGTTGTTCTCAAATCAACAACTTCTCTTTAAGTTTAAGTAATTACCATTACTATATAATTACATAATAATTGGTATCTATTAAACTCAGAATTAAGTACAAAATTATCTGAAATATTTTTATCTATCAATATATTTTTATAACTGTATAACAACTTGAAAATAAATAGGTAATTTTAAGCGTATAATCAATTTCTGAAATTCTTTGTAAAACATTAATTTTAAATTGAAACTCTAAAAAATTTAAACTAAGTCTTCTTTCTTTCTTTTTTTTTTTTTTGCATCGGATCTTTACAGTCAACGTTGCTATGTTCCAATTAGGCCTTTATATCAGATAGTTTCTTAAGTATGAAATATAATTGCTCATGGTTTACCCAAGTAAAATTTATTATTACTTTTCTGATATAATTAATTTATTTAATTCATCACTTAATATAATAGAACGCTGGTATGAATGTTCTAAGCTATATCGCGAGGAAATATTTTACAAAATTATAAGGCTTTATAACTATAAAGTCTATTATATTTTGGATTTGAATATACAGCTTCAAGCAATTTTTTGTATGGATTTTTGGATTATTTTCTTTAAACTAGTCAGTTTTTCCTTAAATCAAATAACATTCTTTTCCCCATCATTTTGAAACGAAACTTTTCTGTCGACTTTTGGTTCAGTTTTCAATTTTCGTTGCATATAAAAATTAAGTTTAAGTTTCAAAACTATGAGAAAGTATTAATATGTGCTACATATGAAATTAATATCTGAGTTATAATACATATCTATATATATTCTACGAGTAAAGATAAAACTGAGGCCAAATTCATATCTTGATGCATTGAATGCACATGTTCTTCATTATTACAATCTTTTCTAATCAAGACTATATCCCAGAAGCAGAAATTTAATTTTAAAAGTTATAACAAAAAATGGAAATAAATTAAAAAGTAAATAAGAATTGCAGCAGAATATAAGATCAGAATTGCAACAGAATATAACATTCTCAAGTTTTTCAATTTTAAATACGTATTTTTTTAATGAACATTCCTTAACAAAATGACAATGAGCAAAAACACTTCACACATATAAAAGGTTAATACTTATATAATCATAATAACACTATAAAAAATCAAAGGATTTGTTGAATATTTTTAAGAATTTGGTACTCAGAAACCATGTTTATGCACGCTATCCGGATGGTGTCAGTAACTCAATGGAGAGGTATCCAATTGGATATGCATTTACTTCCATAGGTGCCTCAAACAAAAATTTGTTTGCGCTGTTAAAAATATTCCTTGTAAATATTTTATTACAATTTTTTCTCTGTCATGGTTGAAGTAAAGGACAAAACAGATGCTTTATGCCTGTATTTTTCTATTAATGAATTAAAAATAATAATAAAATTCGTCAATGCCTGTGCTATTAATGAATTGAAAATGATTTCAAAATGCGTCAGCGCACATTAGACGCGCCACAATGAAGCAGTAAGTCTATATATTTGTTTTGTCACAGGATTATATAACACATGCTTATCATTAACAAGTAAAACCAACTTCAAAATTTAAGAAATAAGATCTGAACTAATTAAATAGAGCTAATTTTTCCAGATTAGGAAATTATAACTAAATTCGATATTTTTCACTTGAGTGTTATCTTCACATTTAATTACAAAATCAAGTATAGATAAATTATGATTCCGAAAACTCAGGGGAGATTAAATGTGAAGAGACATCTTCGGATCCTTATGTGTACTTAAAAAGGCAAAATCGTTAAATGGATTAAGATTAAAATGAATTCTAGGTTGAATGTGGGCAAATGTTGCAATGGGAAGAGCTATTTTAATTTTCCAATAATTATTATATTAATACTAAATGCTAAAAAATGAAAAAACCTACTAGAATCTGGTACTCAATAACCCTGTATCTTGACATTAATTTTTTTTCATTCTACAGAAATTGGAATCAGTTGTGCACTTGGTGTGATATATCAGTTCAGCAATCGATCACAAAAACGACATTGATGGATTAAAGGAAGTATTTTAACAGCAATTAATGGTTTAAGCCAGTTCTGTCTTCCTATTATACAATTTCAATTACTGTAACATTCTTAGCCAAAGAAAATATAAGACATCAAATGTGTGTCCCAGAATTTTTAAGCAATTTAAAATATTCGACTATATAAAAATTAGTGGAAAAATAATATACAGAAAATTCAAAACGAAGTCTCAAAGAAATTATAAAATTTTTTTATAACTACCTTGGGATTTGCTTTTTTTTATTTTTTAAAAAGGTTCCTATACGTCAATAATGCATTAAAGCGCAATATATTTAAGTTTTGTGTGTACATTATTTACGAATTGTTTATAAAATGTATCAAAAGGAATAAGTCTATTTCTATTTATAGACTTTAAAATGATTATGAAAGAACAAACCATAGAATACAATCGTATGTGGTACAGTAAGAGAAGGATACGTACATTTACAATTGGGTTGGAGACCCTTGTCTCAAAAATTCATGCAAAAAGCCCCCTTTCTGAATGAGTTATGGGCCAATCTTAATTTAGATGATAAGGATGGTTGCTTCAGCCCTGGCAGTTTCAACTGCAGTATTCATGGATGAGGAAGGGTAACGAGTCAGTCCACGGTTGACAAATGAGATGGTATTTTCAAGAGGGACGTGTGGTTCAAGACAACCATCAAGCGCTTCCTGAATAGAAGAACCTCTGAATATTATTGGCAATCGTCTCGCAATATAGCGCTGAATGATAGGGCTAATTGATCTCGAAGATCAGCATTACTTCATATTTTGAAATATTAGAAATAGGTGCGCGATATATTGTTTAGATTATATATTGTTAGACCAATCGGTTATCGCGTTCAGTTCACTCTTCACCATCGCGAGCAGGCAGCACCTTCCAGGGGTCATGGATAAGTGCTTGCCAACCTGAGATTCACTTTTCTAACAGTTTACAGTGACAATAAGTACACCTACAATCATATTTTCCCTCAAGCCCTACAGACTGCCTCACTGTGACGAGGGGGATGCCACTGAACGGAATGGATAAAGAACGTCGGGAGTGTATTCTCCTGGTAAAGCCACTCAAAGTGTGAAGACCACACCATATGTCCAGCTAAAGTCTTCTGTAGGCTCCGGAGACAAGTCAGTCTTCTGCAACAGGTGCTCCAGTTCTCTGACCATAGAAGCTGCCCCTTACCCCACCCGTGAATAATTAACTGAATTAGCAGTGCTTGTCACAAGAATGAGAAATAACAATGAAAACAAAACATTATATTCCACCAATCAAATCCATGTTTTTGGTTGAAAGGTGGAATGTGACTATGCAAACCCGCAAGGAAGTCAAGATTCACCTGTCTTTAAAGTGTTGGGGCTCCAAGGACGCAGAGATAGTTAGAGAATATGCTTTTTATAACTCACGAATTCTATTCACTGGAAGAATCAAATGATTTCAATCCAGCAGACGAAACGATAAAGCATAACCCTAATCAGCTATAATCGTACTTGTTAATCTCCAACCTGTAAACGATACAAAACTTAGAGGAAAACAAATTCATTGTGAATTTCTTTTCTAGCTATGTTTAAAGTTTTCTGAAACTCAAGAATTTTTTGGTCCTATGTTTTGATTTGACTGATGTTTCTTGGACAAAGATCATATCTCCTGTTTGGCAACCTTTTTTAGTTTGCTTTACTACTTTATGTACTTTTATAACTTTAATTTAAAAATTTTACTTCAGCCGTTTGTTTGAACTATGTTTTTTTTTTAACTTTATATATTATATATTTAACATACTCATATCAGAATAAATTGGCTATTGAAGTAAAAACGTATATTATATAAAAGCATTATTGTTGCATTTTTAATCAGACTTATTCAGAACTTAAATACAATTATTTGATAATCAGAATTTTTTTAAATTTTCATTTGTGATTTACAGTGATTTTTTTATAACCGCTCAAGTTTTTCTACAATTTCCAAGTCTCTTTATATTTTTTGGAGAATTTATATACTTAGGGGTAAATTAAAACGAGCAAATAGATTTTGCACAAGTTTTAATATATAAAATCGAAGTCACTGTAAAAGATAAGTTCTTTTACCCACCATATTGCTTACATTATATTTTTTTATCATGTTATTAAATTTATTTACATTTATCATTAAAATAAAATCAGCAATTTTTACTAAACTTGTTACTACTTTCTGAGCATAAAAAATAAACGTAAACATGAATTTTCAAAATTTTGTCTTTCAGGATAAAAAAATGCATAAAATTCACATACTTTCTTCTTACTACGAGGGAAATGTATTCACACCCTTTTACCCCTGAATGCCCTTTATGCTTACTCTAACAAAGCTTATTTTTAAAGCGCATAAAATGTTTACCCCGAACATCAACGTGAAATTATTCATCAATGGAGAAGGTGATAGCCTAGTTCTAAAGCTCATGATGTCCTTTAAAGTCCTTTGAGGTTCTTCAGATGACGTCATCGTCCCATTCATTGCTCTTTGGTTTGTTGGGAATTCCATGTAAGTACGCGGAAGACATCAACGGAGGATGGTGGCCATTTCAAAAAGGGGAAAAGTATAATACTTCTCTTAATCGGTTTCTCCCATTTATGGTTTCTGATGGATTACGTGCTTTTCATGGCTCGTGCTTAAAACAGTTGTTTGACGGGAGAATGAAAGTTAACATCATTTGTCTTCTATAAAGTATTGTTTTGTCAATGCTTTGTCAAGTTTAATCTGTAAGTTGGGAAAAGTAATTTAGTTAGTGGGGTGAATACCTTAATTTAATATCTGAAGACTTTACCATTTATCTGAATAAAACTGGATTTTTTTTCTTTTCAAAATTATGTTTCATTGCATTTGAAGAACATTTTAATTATTCTAAGTTTTTTTGTCTAGGGGCATCATATTTGAGGACAAATTGCATGAAGACACTGTAAGAGAAGTATATTAATTTGAATTAAAAGAATGAGCTTAAGTTTTGAAATCGATTGTATATTTTCAAAGAAACATTAAATTGATAGAACTATCTTAATGTCAACATTTTTAACTGCAATAAAATATTTATTAAGTAACATCAACATATTGCTGATGTTATTGTAAATAGAGAATGAAATGTAGAATATGATATTCTGATTAAACAATAATTTAAAAAGAATGTATCTCATTAAGAGTGTGTCATTGTAAATCATTAATTGTGAATAATTAAAACTTGCTGAATGTCTGTTATAATGATTGAAAAATCTAAAATGGATTGAATCAATTTTTTTATTTATTTTTATTTTTTAATATATATATATATATATATATATATATATATATATATATATATATATATATATATATATATATATATGTATAAGTTATTATCAAATATTTTTTGAAAACATTATTTGATTCATTATAAGTTTATACGATAGCTTTTAACATTACTAACAGTTTTCTATAAACATTTTCTGGTTAATTTACATTTACTATATTTTATATGCTTTAGTAAAATCGGGAACTTAGAAATGATAACATATTTTCCACCATCAAACTTTCCAGAATTGTGTGATTTATTGGATTGAATGTTAAAGAAATGCAGAAATGCAGAATATATCACTTTATTAATTTATTATTGCATCTACAGTAATTTTCGCTTATTTTATATTTTATCTTAGTAACAATTAATTTCGTTACCGTTTGTTGTGTCTAATATAAAACCTGTTTAAGTTCAGGTCTTTTAAAACACTATGATTAAATCTTAATTTCAAAATTCTATAAAGTCTGAATATTAGGAAGTTAAGAAATTCATTTTAAGAGCTTAAACTTTGGGACAATAATGAAATGTGTTTCTATATTTAATATTTCAAACTGACGCTTTAGAAAACTTCTTATTACATTAATTTTATTTGCGTACACATCTCTGGTTATGGATGCTTGTATTTTGTAACATTTTGATATGATTTATAAATTTTTACTGAAATTTTATGTCCTCCAGATTCAGTTGCCCCACATTGTGATCATTGTTAATCGTTAAACTAAAAGAGTGATCAACGACCCATTTGACATTTTGTACTTTTCAGCAATAAATTCTTACATTTAATTGAAAAATAATGAAAATTACTTTAGAAAATAATAAAGGATTGCAAATATAAATGCATTATATCGTAAAGATGTGTCAGAGATTTATTAGGAAAATATCTCTATCTTCAATAGATAACATAACTTCTTGAATATGCAACAATTTGTTAAATATTTAACAGTTAGAAACTTGCGAATGACGTCATCGGATCCTCACTGAATAAATTGCCTGCTTACTTTTTAAAGGGAAATTGAAAGTAAACAGGAGTTGTGACTGATCTTGTGAAATGTACCCAGCAATCCCAGATGAATTAGTACTAATCGTTTGCATTTTGAAATGAAGAGAAAAAAAAATTAGTATTGTACATGAATATAGACTTGTGGTAAAAAACGTTCCCATTTATGCATTCAATTTTAATGAATCATAAAAGGTCTGCTGAAACGCTTTCAAAACATAAGCAGCCACCACATTTTCCACCCTCAGTTGTCTTCTTCTCGAAATGAAAGTATCCAATGACACCATGCTTATATTCCAGAAGTGTAAAATATAAATTGTTTCAAAGAATAGATTCTAATTTTAAAAGAATAATTCCTCGAATTTGTGATCTCAAAAATATGCTTAATAAAATAACCATATATAAAAGGGAAAATAGCAGTCGATTATAATCATAAAACATTCATATAAGCATTAATGAAAACTTATATTATGACTCACACAAAAGGATTTCACATTTAAGAATCATAATTCTCTTAATAATTGGTCTTTAAATCTTATAGGCAATATCATAGATACGACTATTTTAAATAAACTTGACATAACATGATATAACTATGTATGTATATATATATAAATGGAAACACACACACACACACATTTTATTAAGTGAATGGTGTAGCGTGTGTTATACACACACACATATATACATATTCAATTGAAATAGCTAAGGGGAATGATTTTTCATTTAATTTTCTCATAGGAATTCTGATTTTTAAGATAAACTATTCATTAAAATTTTTTTAATTATTGGTAAAATTTATAGAATAACAATAACAGTTGGCTCTCTCTCTCTCTACTATCTTTTTTCATTTAGAAAAGATTAAGATTAAAAGCAGTAATTGTAAGTTCATGAAATTCAAAACTATTTTATATAAATAACTTATAATTAAAATAATATCAAGAGCTAAATGCTCATGTTTACGAAATTACTTTTCAGTTTAAAATAATTTTCTGAAATTATAATAGAAAAAAATCAAATCATGCATCACATATTAACTGCAAATACACATTTTTTTATTTTATTGTGTATTAATAATATGTCTCTATTTTTATAGATTTATATGAATTTCTTGTTCGTACTAAAAGTATATCAAACTGAAGCAGTCACAGTTATAAACAGCAGTATAAGATTTAAGATTGCTTAAATATAATTTTGCTTAATTAATGAGAAAAAAATATGTTGGCGAAGTGCAAATAAATAGTGGCTTTAAACTTTATTGTATCTTTCAACATTTTAAACATATTTAATTAATGTTTTACTTAATGAATGTATGTGGGAGTTATAAACAAAAACATATATTTATGAAAAAGTATTGATTACTCAAATTATATATTGAATAGAAGGAAATTCTTAAGTAAGGAAATGATACTATGAATTCAAATTTCAAAAGGATGGTTACAAATATATAGTTTTGGCTTGTGTAATTTTTCTTTTCGTTTTTGAATTTGCCAAATCTTAAATTATTTAAAATTAATATGTTTTTAACGCCATACATCTTTTGAAAAAATGTTTGTTAAATTTTTATAACAATAATGAAAATTTTTGAGGATATAAAACAAATATTTTAAACTTATATCAGAGTTTAATCATAAAACATTTAGAAATGTCCCTTTTTAGTATAACTCAATGTAATGAAAAAAGGAAATTATAATAAAAAGTTTACAAAAATTCAAATTTTAGAAAACTATTAAGTTTTGCTTCGCTATTTTTCTGCTTTTCAAATGCATTTTGTCCTAACAGCTAATAAGACCTTATTCTAAAATTTGAATTCAATTTAAAGTCATCACAAACATTCACACTGATGAAATAATAAACTACTTGTCTTCAAGTCGGAGCACTATAATCACCTTTAGGCTGATGACCGTAAAGGTTGAGAAGACCTTTTTATGCTTCTTTGCACATAAATTTAGCAACATGTATCGGTAGTTATTATATTTATATAATCAATACCATTGTTACTGATTTAAGTCATGTTAGTCAAAAACACATAGTGTCCTAATAGTCGCTACAAACTCAGGCACTGACAAACAACCATAATCATTTCCATTTTAATGCTCCGATCCTGTGGAAATTTGAATGAGTTGCGAGTGATTGTTCAATATTTTTCCTATAATAGAGCGAAATACAGCCAAAAATCTGGAGTATTCTTTTGTACTATATTCTTTTTCAATTAAAAAATATTAGAATTCAATATTTTTAATCACATTTTAAAACTTTTTATTAGTTTTATTTATGATAAAATACACCTACTTGGAATGTGCTGCAATAAAAATGTTTTTACACATATTTTCAATTAGATTTAATTCAGTTACACTTTTTACTGACAAAATTATATTTAAGCTTCTCGCGTGCAGTTTGTAACTCATCATATATGTTTCTACTATTTATTACAACAGTATTTGAGATGTTATTGTTCCAGCATATTTCCCTCTTCTTAGCCCTGAATCAATCTCTACCAGTTAGATAAAAGCAGTCGGGTGGAGTTTTCGTGATTTTGAAGCAAGGATCAAGCAGAAGACTCCCAATACCTGCCACTCCAGAAATATCATTGCACTTGGAAGATATTGCATTCAGCCCACGTTTTAAATATCAAAGCCCTCTTATCCACCACCACGATGGACTTCGGTTAAGCCGGAATTTGAGAACTCGCTACTTTCCGAGATAATGAGAACGACGTTTTAGCCAACCAGGCCACCACGGCCGTGCATTTGAGAGATGCATCCGTACAGTTAACAAACCAACTATCTCAAACACAACTTTTAATGAATTACGATAATAAATTCTTTTTAAATTGATAATTTGTCCAATGAATTGTAAAATTGTGATAAAAATAGTGTAACTAAATTTATATAAATAAAATTTATTTTAAAATATTTGCATTTTAAAATTAATTTTCTATTATTTAATTTTGATAGTTTACGAATTGATGCAAAATATTAAGTGCGCTGCTTTTCCATCGATCTTCCTTCGTGTAGTTAGAAAGCACAGGCTCTAGATCGTTATCGATTTATGCTTTTGTGGCAATGTTGTCAGACGGTCCCTTATGGTTAATCCATCACATTTGTTCTCCTTTTCGACGACTGTCACTGCAACAACGAAGATTCTTTGTCTGCAGAATCCACCCCATCACCTGCTCTCCCCAACTACAACTCTGAGAGGGAATCGTGGAGTGGACAGTTTGGGAAGTAGGATGACTTCTTTACTGACCTCACTGTTGTAGCTCTGGCCATTACTCATAAATTGCGCGACAAATTGACATGTGTTTTCGTGGATTTTATGTAATATTTCTTTTCTTCTGAACATTTTATTATCCAGTAATCTCAATTGACTCGAAGAGCATGGATCAAATTTTCGAAGCAAATGATATATAAATTTTAACAGACATCTGTTTTCTTATTTATTTCGTAACAATTCGCATTCAAATATGTGAATGTTCTTATGTATACTTTTTAAATGTTAGGATTTTCAAAATATATATTTAAACTATTTTTTAGAACATATTCACAATGAAAATTTATATTATTTAAAATATCATTAAATACCCAAATTTAATTTTAGATGTGAATAGGAGTATTTAAAGTGTGTATGCGTGTGCAAATTACAAATTATTCAAATTTACTAACAAAAAAATCTTTCAAGAATTAATGAATTACATTGCATTTATTATCATTTGTGTAAGGTGATGATTGTTTTCTTATAACAATGAGGAAATATTTATACACAGACAATGCATATGCATAATGATAAATTACTTTTAATTATTTTAATTGCTATTGTTGTTTAAATATGTTATTTTAATTTTAAGATATCTGTAGTTAAAAATAGTAATTATATTAAAAGGTACATTAGAAGATGAAACTTTTGCACACAAAAAAGAAATAGACAGTTATATTAATGTGTATTTAATAACAAAATTATTTTGACATCAAGTAATTTGATCTTCTGTGCGACTTGTCAAGCCTTCTTACGTATATTCAATTGTATACATTATATATAATTATTCTGTAAGTAATCAGGTGTCTTACAGAATATATGTATATATTTTCAACTTTGTTGCAAGGATTGTTCCATGAATCACAAAACAAAATCTCAAATACCCAATGCAAAAATTAAATGTAAATTAAAATTTATATTGCGACAAGTAATTTACGTGCACTGTGATATGATCACTTATTTTTTTTATATAAATTTAAATTTTTTGCGGAAAGTCTGGCTAAAAGTCAACAAAAAATTTTAAGTTTGATTTCATTTCTTGACCGGTCTAACTGTAACATTTTTGTCACCATAAGCGATATAAATCCTTTTTTTTAATACTTTTTATTATTATTCTTTATTCTGCGTTCTATGACTTCGGTTTTTAGTTGGCACTTTTTTGATGTCACCACTAGCGAAAGATATGCACACATAGAATTCAAAGGATCTCAACCAAAAACTTGGAGCTTCTTGGAAGCGATGTTTGCTGAGCTTTCGATATGCCTTACTTAAAAGAGATTTATTCTGCAAATTTCAATACTTCTTTCTCTCATATCTTTTATACTATAAAGTCCACAGGAAGAGAATACTGACAGGTTTCGGGCAAGAGTTTCCGCTTTCATTGCTGATGTAACATCTTCAATTTCAAAATAATACGTACCAACGCCCCCACTCATTCAAATCTTCAACGAACTTTGGAGTGGCACTCATTCTGATGAGGACAATGTTCTGACGCCTTAATTTTCCGAAAAAAAAGCATAAGTATTATGATAATTAACTTATTTTTAGTGTGTGTGTGACTTATATTTAGTGTGTGTAAGCATAAACTTATTTTTAGTGTGTGTGTGTGTGTGTGTGTGTGTGTGTGTGTGTGTGTGTGTGTGTGTGTGTGTGTGTGTGTGTGTGTGTGTGTGTGTGTGTGTGTGTGTGTGTGTGAGTGAGTGAGTGAGTGAGTGAGTGAGTGAGTGAGTGAGTAAGAGTTTAATGTAAGAAGTTGAAAACTTCTTAGATTTTTGTTTCTCTTAGTGTTTTTCTATGAGTTTAAAAAAAATTACTTTATCTCGCATTATAAAGGCATATTTAAAAACAATTTAAAAAAGGAGTAGAAAAATTAAAATAACATAATCAGTAAGGAAGTCAAATAATTACTGCAGTTATTTAAAAAAATCGCAAATGTATGGGTTTTTCTTTTACATCTATATAAATCACAGAAAACATTATTTGAAATTTCTCATAATTGTAATAATTCTCATAATTTCCCTTAATGGTAGAATAGAAATAAAAATAAATATACTTTGAATAATTGGGTGTGCTATATAAACTGAAATATTTTAGTTTCTATCTCTATTACTTGAGAGTAATATTTCTTTATTTGTCATAGTTATATATATTTCCTAGATTTATCATTTATATAAAAGAAAGTAATTTTATAGCAAGTTATAAAAGGAAAGAAACAATCTTTGAGGCTTCAAATAACAAAAGAAAACTCTCTTGTGGAAGATATTTAACAAAGTTGCAGAAGCAAAAATATGTATATACATTATATATATATATATATATATATATATATATATATATATATATATATATATATATATATATATATATATATATATATATATATATATATATATATATATATATATATATATATATATATATATATATATATATATATATATATATATATATATACTTTAGTAGTTGAAAATGTTTGATATCAAAGAAAAAGGGTCCATTAGAAAAATACGGCCATCATGGATTTGATAATATCTGCTGTTTTGAATTACTAATAATTAAATTAATAATTTGAACTGTTGTCCCGACATGCCATTTTTGCATAAAGGGTAAGAAAATTTTCTATTCAAAATTAGGTTGATGATCTGTTTTTAATTTAATCAAAGCCCATATTTTAATTACATAATTGAGCATAGGTCTAAGATAGCTGGATCTCAGCCTTTATTTCACATTACGACATGGGTATGGCTCTTTGGCTTTATACATTCGAATTCGTTGGGATAAATGCTTGGGATTTCTGGAGTTTCCTCTCACACAAGAGCGTTGCCCTCCGCCATCTATGAAAATCCTTCCTGGAAGGAAAATACACAATGGATAGTTAAGGAAACCTTTTAACAGCTTCATCTGTTAGAGTATCCTCTATAAAGGTATCAAAAATGGTGGCAGATCTAATTGACTGCATAAAATGTTTTCTACACTTGTTGTTCAGCTTTGATTTAAAAGTGCGTTTAAGCCATAAAAACATAGATTAGCAAAAGATGATGTGTTTCACTGTTTCAGTAATTGTTTGATTTAGGTGTTAGTGTTTTTAACCAAAATAAGTAAAATTATCAATAAATTCAAATTTAATGTATTCCCCGTCTCCACTTATATATAGATAGCTAAAGTTTCAGTTAATGGAATGTATTTAATTTTTTCTTTGTAAATTACCAGAAGATTATTTTCGGCTAGCTACTTAAGGAGAAACGCTCTTTTAATAAGAGATTCTTTGTTTGTGTTTGATTACTATGACATCAGCATAGACTTTTTAAAAATGGTGTCATTAGTGTTAATGTTGGAATCGTGAATTATCTACTATACAAGCAAGTTGACAGACAAGTGCGTCACTTTATCTTACACCACTTTAAAAAAAACTTGCTGAATTTATTAAATAGCTATAAATAAGCTAAATTCGTAATGGTTGATTTAATAAGTATACCCATGTACTGTGTATTACTTGAGAATACCCAAGACATTAGCTCAAGATATCAAAAGTTAGAAAATGGCAATCATCACTTTTAAAACTTGACTTAAGACCAATTACAGTGTAATGCAATTCGATCCCAAACACCCTGAAATTTTCAAAAATTCTGTGTAAATTGAAAACTTAGTCATCACTATGCTTCCTTGTGATAAAAGCACATTAATAAACTCTAACTATGCCATCAAGAGGATAACACGTAGAACATAATCAAGCATATGTTACAAATGCTGTTCAGAAGATTAATATTTTGATAGATACAGTAATTGTAATCTTCTTTTCTTGAATGAGGAATAAAATATAAAGAGCTCAGTGAAAAGGAACCTTTCTCTCTTTCCAAATTCATAAAATTATGTTATATATACTTTTGGCAAGAAGGAGGCTTTCGCATTTTAGAAGTTCTGAATGCAGTCAGGAATTGTGAACGTATTTAGTTTTAGCATCAATACTAAAGTGAGTGTGGGCAATTGAATATCCTGCTAATCTTTTAAGGTCACCATGTGATCGATCAGACGAGATTCTGAATTTAAAATCCTTTCATCTATTGCTTATTAGCTGGCAAAAATTCTGTTTCCCTTGATTCCTTTTAGATTCTTTACATATTTTATTATATTTTCATGAAATATTTGATTATATTTATTGTGAATTATTTACTCCTTCGTCTTAGCAGTCTTGTAATCTCCTATAAAACTTCTCGGGAGTTTATTTTTTTCATTTGTTTATCTATTTGCTAATCTAAATTCTTCTCCAAAAAGTTTATCTTATTCATATCCTCTACAAACCACATTCTAATTAACAGTAGCATATTTTTATTTAAATTTTGTCCTTTATTTATCATGTTTAACGAAGTATGAGGAATAATACCTCAAATTTAAAATCTTAACCCTTCTAAAGGTGTTTTCAAGTCTATCCTTATTATCGTATTTCGAAGTCTTAAACTTATTATCGTATTTTTTATTTATTTATTTATTATTTTTATTTTTTTAAAATCTCTAGATAACTTCTAAATTTAATTGAATCTAAATTAATATTGATACTTTGAAAGGACTTAATATAAAGAACGTCAAACATTTTTTATTATTGGTCAGAATAGTAGTATTAAGTAATGGCTCCAAATTATTTCCTGAATATATCTGTGTGGGTTTTAATATTTTACTACCAAATCACGCTCAGTAGCAAAATTTCTGAATTTAATACTATGACTTGAGATTATGTGCGGACTGTGATTCTAAAAGACGGATTTCATTACATTTTGTCTTCCATTCTTCCCATTAAAATCTTTCATATTTGATATCAGTTCAAAGGCATCTTTTGTAGAGTCTATTCAATTCAAAAAATTCTTTTTCGTGATTATCTTTCTCTCTTGTTGATGCATAGTTCAAAATATCACTATAGTTGTAATTACTTTATGTTGATTTTAAATAATCAACATGATGTAAGTTTAAAATCTAATATATTTTTGCCAATTATAGAAAATTTTGTGCCAAAGCTATGCTCCTTGGAATAAACTGTGAAATACAGACTAATATTTGTTTCCTAACTCTTCTTAAACTCAGCATATCTTAACAAAATATTTTCAAGATTTTCAAGGCCATAATGCAGTTTTCTACTCGTTTAAAAGAGATTGCTTCTTCATCCATATTTTGAGCTGTTGCTGCTTGTTTGTTTGTCGCTCGACGGTCATTTTTTGCACACGAGGGCTAATTAGACCGGGACCTACGGCTTAAAGTGGATTCCGAACCACTACAAACATCCATGCCCAAGATGGGATTCCAAATCCATATTTTGAGAGCTGCATTTTTGTGAAATTAGTTAGAGTTGTCACCTCCAAACAACCTGGGTACATACATAAGAGATCTAGTTTCCGAACTCATTCAAAATTAGCGCTCTCTCTCTTGTGAATATCTTCATAAATAAATTCCCAATAATACGTTTTCTTTCAATTTTCTTCATAAATTTAACTGACTTTTGCTCGAATGATTTGATAATATACTGAAATCATAAAATGCGATAAAATTAAATTAAAGTATTCTAAAGAGAATAATACCAGATTGTATTTTTTTTTTGCATTTTCTATATATTTAAAGTAATTTTTTTTATGTTATTAAATCAATGTGCACAAATCTATTTTCTACATTGGAAAAATGCATGTTAGATTTTTAAGAAGGAAATGTTATATTACTTTTTTATTCACACATATTATGCTTCCAAAATTGAAATATCACATTATTGATATATAATGAGTATCTGTTGTTTCCATTGCTATGACGACTGTAAAAATTTAGAAACTATACAAAATTAAATCTGTGGTAGGACAGCCAATTTGTGGGACAAATTCTACTGAATTTGTTTCCATGACTGAGGATACTGTAGTGTGAAGTCCCGGTTGAGTGGTCAGCCTAACGCGATCTACTGCTTAGTTCCACAGTATGAAAGGCTGAGTCGACCTTACCCAGTCCGAGGATCGAGCCTCGGATCTAAGCCTAGAGAATATTTGGTACCAATACATTGAGATTTGGTAACAATCAGACAGTGGAAAATGGTTCAACGTCTTAAAAACAATGAAATATTGGAATTCGTAAATTAAAATATTATAAATATTTCATTTTGTTGACTGCGCTATACACACAATTCACATCGAAGTGAAGTTTTAACGTAGATAAACAGCTAATTTAATTCTCTTTAGGAGTTACAATGATTGACACTCATATATTTATTTCAAACTAGATATTTTGATTTCCATTTAATTAAAGCTGATATGAATTATATGCTCTTGATCAGCAATAAAATCAAAAGTACGCTACAGAAAATTTATATCCATCACACTAGTATTTGCGAAATGCTTTTCTAAAAATAATCAGGTACATTTATGTATATTTTATGTATGTAATGAAGTTTCCTTTTTAAATAGCACACACACAATGAGCGGTCACGTACTGCATGTTTGTCTCGTTGTTGAAATAAAGTTGAATATTTGCTTAATATTGTTTTATTAACATGAGATGAGTAACTTTAGTGCTTAAGGATGTTGCAAAGCATTCCAAAATCAGCTGCGTATAGCTCTGGGAAAAATTTTTAAAGATAAAGAGTCACGTGTTACGAGGGAAGAAACCTGGAAAACGAACGATCCCGTGCAGAAAGGTAAATACCTATATCTTGATGTTTAGCAGAGAGTAAGTAGGATGAAACCTGAGAGATTGTGCATTGTAAAATGTGTGACTCTATCTTTAGAACATCTGGCCATATTTCAGAATATTCCATAACATATTTTTCATGTAACATATTTATATTTAGATAGTCTGCAGCACCGTAATGGACATCAAACACATTTCATTACTTTAAAAACATTTAACTTTATTGTACTGAAAAATAGTTATATAATTTATTGGATAAGCATATTTTTCGTATTCATACATGCATAAAAATTCAGTGTTTTTTTTACATTCTGATTTTTCATCAAGTGCTTTTTTGTCCGCAATTATTCATATTTTAAATTTTATAAATGTCTTTCAGTTCATTCTAAATGCATTCTGAAACATAAGTACATTACGAAACACAATTTTATGTGACATTTTACAATCTTTTCTAAATATGATTCATCTGCAAATAGAACTGGAAAATATTTTTATTGGTGGAAATTTTATTCTAATAACCGTTATTTGTTTCCCCGGAATTGCGATATCCATTTCTTTTGTCCCTACGCAATCATATTACTAAAAGCATTTGCTCAATATATATTCTGGGGAAAATAAAGCAAAAGGGATCCCTAGGAGAAACCGAAACCCGATGCATTTCCCATCTTATAATAAGCTCCATATCAAATAAAGCCAAACATAAAGTGGCTTCCGTTTCCCTTCATTAAAATATGCATCGATTTGTATACCCTAATATTAAAAGATATTAGAGGAAAAATAACACAAGTTGTTTGAATTTCGTTTTTGTGTAATATTTATTGTTTTAATGTTTCAGTCTTTTATTAAGACTTCTTTTTGCGATTTTAAAATTTGAATTTGTTCTTTTAAAATTTAATTTTTTAGAATCTCTTTTTTTTAAATATATATATATATATATATATATATATATATATATATATATATATATATATATATATATATATATATATATATATATATATATATATATATATATATATATATATATATATATATATATTGAAAGAGAGAGAGTTTAGCAATATCTAAAAATTTTTATAACTATTTAAATATGTGCTATTTTATAAATGCAGTAGTATTAATATTTTCTTAAGTTATTTGGGATTTGGTAGAATTCGATAACTTTGATTGCTTAAGATACGATTAATAGAATAGATCAGATGCAGATAAGGAATATTTTCCAATCATGCCAGATTACGAATATTGTAACTTAAAAATATATTTTATCAATATACTTAATAATTAAATATATATTTGCATCCTATCCAGAAATGTTAAATATTCTATTCTAAATACTGTTTACACGTGCTTGAGCTTAGAGAGTTATTAATATTCGTCCAAGTTTCGTTTGCGGCAAACCTTAACTTGCCACTTGCTTGAAAAATTCCACTTGCATAGTAAATTCGAAGTAAAAGTGTTCTTTAAGCATTTTTGAACTTCATTATCATTTGGAAAATATGATGAACATGCGATGTTGCTTTTATTTTAAACATTTTAAAGCTTTAATTGAATACACAAAGGTGTTACTTTGCTTGTTTAAATTAAATTTACGTTTATTAAAGTTCAGTAAAACATTTGATTAAATTCTTACCTCTTCACTTTTTGTTGCTGAAAAACGCCAAAAGACTTCCTCAAGGGTTTTCTAGGTAACTGTTCATACCATCTGCCATCATGCGTTAAGTATTTTTCCAGACAAATATTTCATCACTCTAAGCAATTTAGTAGTATTTAATTCTACTTGGAACATCTAAATTCATAGTGAAAATATCATCTAATATTATAGATTTTTCATAGTGAAAATATCATCTAATATTATAGTAAAAATATGCTAGCTGTAGAAGAAATATTTCAGTAGAAAGTGTTATTATGTGGGTAAATAAAATAAAATTCCATATAGCAGACGAAATAGAATTAAAAGAAGTAAAAATACAAATAATCATAAATTCCTTTACCCACAGAAATTATTTCGACATTAATGATTTTTCATAATCTTAATAGACATAAAAACAGAGCTGGAAGCATTTTAACAAAGACATCTGGTATTCATTTGTAATCTGAATACAAATAAATATATAGATTTGATACAATGAAAAGAAGTAAGGCTAACATAGGGTTACTGATTGTAAAGCAAACACAATGCTTGCAAGAGTGCAATCAAATGGTAAATGTTGTTAAGACAAAATTTTAAATATCTTGATTTCAGTCACATAGAATTAGTGCAGTACATAAAGATGAAATTGAAAATAAGGTGCTTTTCCTAAAACAAATTTTTGTTAGAGCACATTAGTTATAACATAATAAACAATTTACCACCTGTTTCCGTCAGTTAAAAGACTTAAACTAGATATTGAACTTGTAATACCAAATTTAGAATTTATATTAAAATTAATATTTTTTTAGAATCATCAACAAATGTTTTCAACTTTCACAATACGTACAAACAATTTCTTGCTGAAGAGTGAAACGGGGCTCTAGATTTTTGCTTTATTACTTAATTTCATATGCTTCCAATGTTGAAAGTATACTATACAAAATTTAGAGAAGGCATCGTTTCAATTTTGATTACAAACAATGAAAATAAATAGTTAAATTGCTCAGTGCTAATCCCTAAAATTCCGAATTTAAGTAAAATCTGAGAGCTTTTTGCCGGCCAATTAAAGGTTTCAATATATCACAGACTTTCTGTGAGGAAAACCATCCCCAAACAACAACAACCAGAAGATCCAATACAAAAACTATCTAAAAACAATAACCGGGAGATCCAAAACAAAAACAATCTAAAAACAACAATATCCGAAAGATTCAATACAAAAACTATCTAAAAACAATAACCGGGAGATCCAATACAAAAACAATCTAAAAACAACAATATCCGAAAGATCCAATACAAAAACTATCTAAAAACAATAACCAGAAGATCCAAAACAAAAACAATCTAAAAACAACAATATCCGAAAGATCCAATACAAAATCAATCTAAATACAACAATAAACGGAAGATTCAATACAAAAACAATCTAAAAACAACAATATCCGAAAGATCCAATACAAAATCAATCTAAATACAACAATAAACGGAAGATTCAATACAAATGACTATAGGATTAATTGGCCAATTTCTTTAGTGCCAGTGTTGAATCTCGATTTGTCTCGTAGAAATATCCTTAAAATTGGACAAACTTTATAACAATTAATAACAAAATTAAAAGCATCAACTATGAAAGCTCATGGCGACAAATAAAATGAATACTATTTTATATTTAGAAACTAAATTAGATTTGGGTGTAAAAGATATCATATGACAAAAGATCTCTGCAAGAAAAAAAAAATTAAGGAATGATTTGAATGAATTTTTTTTATTGTTTGCAAAGTTTTAAGCGAAAGAAAGATTTAATAAACACATCCTGCTTCATATTTAACATAATTCTTTATATTTAGTCGTGTTATTTAAAAAAATATTTTGTACTATATACATAGATAGTATTTGAATTGATGCGTTATACAGAAAATACAAAAATAAGAGAATACACCATACAAATTAACGTAATATGCAGCTTTTCGTTACCTAAATACATATGAAGGAACAGCTGTAGATACATTTTAAACACATGATAAAAAATCCAAGCAAATCGTACTCGACAAGACTACTGTAGTATATAGTTACGTAAAGCAATCCATTAGTGTAACTAGATGTACATCATAAAATTTCTAAGCAAAACCATTGTTGAAATTTGAATGATATTTTAAAAATACGAAATAAGTCTGTAATGAGAAAACGAGATTCAGTTTAAATTTTCACCATTTTCGTATTTAAATAGAATGCAATTTTGAAAACGTTAAAGTAAAATGAGTAAATTAATAAATATTTAAATCTGCCTAGCTGTTAATCACAATATCACAATGCACAGAATTTGAGTCTGTATACATATAACAAAAAGTATATATATATTGGTGAATAATTAATATTCTTAGTAGATTTGTGGATTTACATTAGGAGAATTAGCTGAAACGAGATTGAAATGAAATGGAAAATTTAATTTAGAAATATTTTTAAAGAAAGAAGTAACAATTCACATAGCTTTGAAAAAAATATTAATGTTTGAAATGAATTGAAATAATTAGATAAAATTAATACAAATAAATTATAATTTTTTTAATTCCTATAAGAGAATTTTATATTCTTCTTATGGTATAAGATTAACATAATATGATGACATTGTTTTAGTAAGTAAACATAACGATTATTTCAGTTTACTTTTTAAAATATGTGCTTCAAAGTAAAGGAAACTGAGAAATAAAATTTTTGCAGGGAAATATGTATCATAATATTGAAAAAAAAATCTTTTTACTTAGATCTTAATCTTCGAAATTTGAATGAAAATTATAATAATAAACTCGTTACTAATGAAAATTATAATAATAAACTAAAAATACGAATGGTATTTAATTTTGTTAAAAATACCTTCTTGATTTTTTTTTTTTTTTGCTTACATTGTAGGTAAAAGTTTGAGTGTTGTTTCGCAATATATTTGGAAACAAAGAATAAATTAGATTCTAGGAGTGTCGTAGATAATATAAGTTGACAGAAAATTCTCTATTTCTTTTTCTTACAAACATGATTTTCTTATTAATTAACCATATAAATGTGTAAATGAATTATTGTACTAAAATTTTTATTTACTAAAATTGGTATCATTATTTATTTTTATAAAGTTTGCCATGTTTTATTAATCAAAGCTTTGATTTCCAAAAAAAAAAAAGGGTTTTTTAGCAAATGCATTGCAAGGAAACTTCTAGAAGAATCTTTACAATTTATTAAAACTATTTATTCAATGATTAAAAATATGTAATCTATCCCTTCAAAATTAAGTGATATTGTTTTCATGTTCACAATAACGATCTGTCGTTTTTGCTTTGTAGATAAGCACATGTTATATATCATCTATTAATATGACGCTCTGTTATACTGTTTTTGAGTGATTTAATATTCACGTGACACGCAGGCTAATAAATGACAACTGTCATTAAGTATTTATGCATCCACCGCATTTCCTTACTTGGAACATTTTCTTTATCGATGTGGAGTTATGTTTGAGAGTCGTAAAAGAAGGAAAAAAGCTTCTAAGAATTCACCTACGCAGATGTAAATGAAAAGACAATAACAATTCAGCAATCGAAGTCTTGCTTAAACTTCGGCAGCACTTAAGTAGTTTTGGCAGAATATTGATAAAATGGGGCACAAAACTGAGAAACTACTTCAAAATAAGGGTAAGAAGAACTATTTTGTCTGTCTAATAAGAGATAAGCTTCCGCAAATATCACTGTTGCTATGAAAACAAGATTCGTTTCATTTTCGACGGGAGGAACCAGAAGAATTGCAGCAACTTTGTAGCTTACTAAAATGCTTAAGAATAAAATGGTTACTACCCTGAAATGGATAGATCTTCTTACCATACAACTAACAAGACTGTATGAAGAGAACTAATATTTTGTGGTGGACAGAAAATACATCGATCTCTTCAGTATGGCAAATGCTAGAATAATTCTTCAATGGATGGAATTGAACATAGAACCTTCTGTTCTGGAGAGTATAACCTTGCTATTAGTCCAAGTTTAGCCCATATCATATATATCTTAACATCATTTGTGATGTTTCATTTCATCTGGTCTAACTGGTTTCACTGAATTGCTCACTCAGTTATGCATACCGAAAACTCATTGAGAGATAAAAAGAAAAGATTTATTCGATTTGACAATTATTGCAAAAGATTTTTATTTATACGAATCGTAATTATTGGCTTGATTTTCATCCAAAATTTTCTACAAATTCATATGGTTAATTTTAAAATGCATTTTCTAAAAACAAGTTGATTTTTTTCTTATTTGGAAAATCTTCAGTAATATCAATGCAATCATAAGTGTTAGTCATTTTTACAAAAAAATGATGTCAATTTTATAAGCAAAAATGTAAGTTTTTATGAAAAATAAAAAACTACTTTTTGTGTTGATTTGTTCCTCACTATATCCGTAATACTATCGTGTTTTCAGAGAATTTTCCAAATAATATATAAAACAATAGAGGTTTTAGAAACATTTTCGTAGACATTTTGAAGGATAGGAGAAAAGTGAAATGCCTACGATTTTTGAAAGAGAAAAATTAAAATAAAATTGTTATTTTTACTTCAATAATCCTTTTATTTACATAAAGTTAACATAGTTTATTTGTGTGATGATTTTAAATTAAGAGTTATCAAGAACCACTGTTAAAATTCTTCTTTCAAATAATTTTCTTTCAAGAAATTTCTATTGAATTCAAATAGGAATATAGAAATCATATATATGATTATTTTAACCATACTTTGTGTTTATTAAAAAATACGATATAATTTTTTGCAAGGGATTAATGAAAGCCCTTTTATGTGTGCATGTAGGTAAAGTATTTTAATTTAGACGAAATCAAACATAGAAGACATGCAGGTTTGGGTTATACTTTATGGCTGATAAACGTAAACGTAATGGAAATAAAATTATTTTTTAAATTTGTCTGTTAAAACTTTATTGATATAAAAATTATTGTTATTACTAGAAATTATTTAGCTCTAAATTTTTTTAAACTGATACCCTTTTCTGAACTAGTAGTGCACTGTTGGGAATATATAACGAAACCACGAACCTACAATTTTAAAATCTGTTATTGTGGTTGTGTTAGCTATGACACTTGGACAAGCCAAGGTCGCGCTGCCTACGGCTATGCGAATGTAAGTCAGTAGGAGGAGCCTTTCATTTAACCAGAGTACCTAGAGGGTGAAAGTACGACTTTGCTCTATGTATTTCACCAATAGATGGCCCCACTAGAGGATCAGCTCTTTCAATTTTGACATCGATATGGAAGTGGTGGAAATTTTCTCCAGATCATTACACGCATGTTAACAGTTCAGTGACCGATTACAGGACTTTCAAATCATAATTATACTAAAATATTTATTGTATATCAATATATAATTACATAACATTACACAGGTTTTAAAGAAGGATTTCATCGTAACTGATATTAAATATTGCTTGAATTTAAATTTCAGAATTCTAAGAAATTATCACATGAAGAACGTCTAGATTTTTTTAATGTTCTTTTAGTTCTGAAACTGAGAAAAAAAGATTAGGTTAATACTTTAGTTTTTTAAAAAATTTTGTTGTAATCGGTGCCTTACACTTCAAAAATGATAAAATTTGAAAAATAAAATCAAATTTAAAATGTCAGATTTTTTCAATCAATTAGGTTATTTTATAGAAGAACGTTATGCACATTAAAGCATTAAAGACTTTAACTTCAAACGAAGTTAACAGCAAATTATCAACGACGTTAACAGAAATTATAATATAATCCAAAAAACTTCACTAAAAAAACTAGAAGTTTTATTTTGAAATATTTTTAAACTTCATTGTAATGGGTACTAAACTTTCTTCTTTGGAATTTGCATCTAATTTTTAAACCCAGTTTCCCCTTTCTCTTATAAAGTAATTTTTACTTAAAATAGTCCTTAATTTTAATTTTGTTGAGAGAAATCGTTTCTAAGCACTAAAGCTTTTGAATAAAACTAATTGTATTAACACTCAATATGCATTTGTTTATGTTTATTACTTTAACAATAAGTGAATGGCAAAGAAACTATAAGAGTGAATAATTTATTTTTTCTATGGATTTTATTAATATATCAATACATTTCTGTATTTTTTCATATTTGAAATCCGATTGTGATTTCCCTGTAAGTCAAATTATAAATTGTAAAACAGTCTTCAAGATGATTAGATCATAAATTTTGTATAGAAGATAGACATGTGTGCTCGAATGGTTGCAGCAATAAACTAAGTAACCGCGTACAGAAATACACATTTTTTGTCCCCAAACACACACATTATTCTGACAAATTAGTGCCGCTAACATCACTGTAATATTCATGAGTGAAAAAGTTTCCATCAGATAACTTCGTAAGACCTCCGATGATAAACGAAGTGGCATATTTCAAAAATGGTAATTAAAAAAAAAAGCATTTACTACCAGTAGATGATAGCGTTAAAAGATTCTTCCTGCTGTTATCTTGACTTAGATTGATATTTCATTCAATTATAGGAATATCACACAAGACAAGTTTCTATCAAGCCTAATCTTAATGTGACGCCATTAGTTTTGCCATTATATAACACAATGGGGAATTTTCTTTTTAAAATATTATCGCAATTATTCCTTAAATTACATTAAAAGAATAATTATGTAATATTTATTTGTTCACCTGATAACATGTCTCATTAAAATAATGAACTCCGAGAAAGTTTGTGAAGGATCATAGAAAAGATTACACTTTCGATGTAAAAGCTTTTATGGATCTCCAAGCATTTGTTAAGATTTTCCCTATGCAACACAGATTCTGTGTACTATTAACACGTAATAAGATAATTGGAGACTTTTTCTAACGAGAGTGAAAGAGATTATCCATTTTATATATCAATTTATATCCCTTGAAATAATCAAATCTACTTTTAATTAATTGGATATGATCATAATTTTTGTTTTTCCTTATATCAGCTCGTGGAATAGGTTACAATAATTTTGAGAATATTCTTAATAAAGAAATACTCTTATAGCGTTGAATAGTGTTGCCTTTCACACACATTTCCGTATTTTTAACTATTGAAATTACTTTTAGCGCTGTTCATCTTTGAAACATCTTTGAAACTAATAAATAATTAAATACAGAAATTGATTTCCATAAATAATCATAAATTTTTTTCGATGAAAAGCTTGTAAATATTTGAGATATTCAATTATTGTCTTGATATTAAAAATTATTATAAATAGTTCACATTATTGCAAAAAAAAAAAAAAAATCTTTTTAAATGTTCAGTGTCACTGAAAATATTTACGCGTTCCATGTAATAACAATCACAAACAAGAAACTATTTCTGTGACAAAAAAAATCTACTTTGAAATATTGACTGTCCTTTTCATTCACGAAATGATCCAATATGTATGGAAATCCAGCTCCTTCCTTCTGACTAAAAATTGAATATATATTCATATTTCAGCCTTCTCTTCTTCTGGGTTCATCTTCTTTTATGTTCAGGCTGAAAGCCGTCGCTAAAACGTCCTAAATCCTTTCGCCAAAGTGGAGGGCGGGCTTTTCAATAAAGGGAAAGCGGAGCTTTGTTCGACAATCGCCTAATGTCTTCCTAAAGTCTTTCGAGCGTATTTTGAATTCTGGTGCATGCTCTCTTACCGCTTTTACTTTCCAATAGATTTTGATTCTCTTATTTTCTCCTTACGTGCAAAAATATGTATACTTTTGATGCTGTGAACGCGGATATTTGGAAATTTAAAAGCGTGTTGAAGAATAAAAAGCAGAAAAATGAGCAAATGTGCTTGTTAAGCTCTAAGCATTCACCACATTCGGATGGAATATTTCAGTAGAGTGCTTTATTATTTTATTCTGTGAAATAGAAAATTTAATCCTACGGTTTCTTTGATATCTGTTAAAAAAATAATGTGACAAAATTTTATTAAATGTTTTCTTTTTAATAATAGATTAAAAGCTTGGATTAAATTAAATTTTTCATCCAATTTACGAGATTGTGAAATCCATGGTTTCTTGAATTGTCGGAATCTAACAAGATTCAGATCCCTTAAGTTCAAAATTAAATTCATTTTTGTTTAATCAAATATTTCGTATCTTTGCTTAAATTAAGTTTTTATGTGTGACTCGTGTGATTAAAAAATAAATTACAACACAATTCAACATACTCATTCTTCTGAATTTTTCGTTACTCTTTCGAAGCATTAACTTACAAATACCAACAAATGGCAATATCATATGTGAAAACTGAAATCATTATTTACAGTATCATTCAAATAAATTAATTTTTAAGTTGTAATTTAATAACTTAAAGGAACGAAATACTGATCCAACTCGTAACGTACTTAGTATTTTAATCTAAGCTAATAATATAAAGATCCTATTTCTCCCATGAAATTTTATTATTTTCGATTGAAAGCATTCCATTTATTTATCGAAATAAATAATTTTTGCATGCTTTTAATTAATTCTAAATTCTGTTATTGCTTTTAGCAAATTAATTAACACATACATGATTTATAAAATAATTTAAATTGGTATTTCTTACTTATGTCTTGAATTAAACCTTAATGAAGAACTTGTAATAAGCTGAATTGTCAACGATTCTGAAATGACTTACATCATGACAACAACTCACCACAATCTGAAGCTAAATACATGAAGCTGTGGGTGAAATTTCTTAAAACAAATAATGTAAATTGTTCATATACAAGCCGAATATATTGTTATATTGGATTTGCATGATAAATGAAGATGTAGGTGAAATTTCTTAAAACAAATTATGTAAATTGTTCATATACAAACTAAATATACTGTTCTATTGGATTTGCTTGATTTGATGGATACATGAAGCTGCAGGTGAAATTTCTTAAAACAAATTATGTAAATTGTTCATATACAAACTGAATATTTCTTTTGGCTTTGCTTGATTTGCTTGGTATATGAAGCTGTAGGTGAAATTTCTTAAAACAAATTATGTAAATTTTCATATATCAACTAATTATATTGTTCTATTGGAGGATGGTCAACGCAGTCTTTTCAATCATTAAAAATTTTTCAACACTGAAGATTTTACATAAAAATCAGTCATTTTGGCATAATTGCAGTGGGACCAATAAGTGAAGAAGCCAACAATACTATTTCAATAAATTTATCTGAAACAAATTTTACTGTGCTGAGCATGTATACTATAGTTGATGCAGATATATTGCGTGTTCTTGAATAATACTTAGTTTTTTTTATCCTCAGCAAGTATTTGTGCAAAACTGTGGAAATAAAATTGGCTAAATTCGCGAAGAGCTCCAGATTTAATTTACACATTATCGTAAGAACGATGGATGATAATTAATTTCATTGCATTCATTTTGCGATATCTCCTTATTTGCATTAAAAATTCAATACATATTGTTACAAATTTATAAATAATTATTGTATATGTCTTAAAATATCTCAGACAGATCGGAAATACTCACATTTTGGGCAAAAATTGCGGTATTTAGACGTGTTATACGCTAAAAGTGGTTTTTCTAATGATTTGGTGACTTGGCGATGTTTTGGCGAGAAAACTTGGCGACTTAACGACATTTTTGGCGACTTTACGAGAAATAGATACTTTTGGAAACATCCATCACCTAAGCTCTAGGACCAATATTTAGCGAGATAGCCTAGAAGCTTCCAGAACCTAGGCGAAATTAGTAATTTCCCCGCCAAGTCAGGTATAAATACCGCAGCCCGACATAGTTAGGAAAGGTTTTTTATAGACAATCAGTGAGTGAAGACGATTAGTCGTGATTGCTAGTCTAGAGGAGCTGTTCTCTGCCTGAGATATTTGAGACCTGTGATTGGAAGCTGTTACTTATTGTATCCAACGAATTGTAGCTGTATAATTGTGATTATTGCAGCTGGTATTTCTAGTGGAATTTTTACGAATAAAAGTCTTGTGTTCATGGAGTAGTTGCTTTCTTCAACTCTCAATCCACGCGAACCCCGAAGCTCGGTACAACATAATATATATTAGCTTATTTTTAGTTATTGAAGGGATGCCATCAATATGCTTGCCTGAAATTGATTGGCTTTCCTTTCGGGCATGCCTATGTGTAGAACACTTCCTAAAATTGTTTTATTATCACACATTCTTTTGTATGGCCGATGTAACCTGGCTGGTTAGGGCGTCGTTCTCATTATCGGAAGTGAGTTCGAATTTTGGTCGACCGAAGATTCGTCGTGTTCGCTACTGGCGGCTAGGGCACGTTAAAATTGAGAATGATTGCAATATCCTCAAAGTGAGATAATACCTCTGATGATAGAAGGCTAAGTATAGGGGGTCTTCTGCTCGGTCCCTGCTTCAACATCAAGAAGACTCCACCCGGTTGCTATTATCTAACTGGTAGAACCCATTTCAATGCTAGGTACAAGGAAGCATGGTGGTGCAACGAAACAATATTTTTTTGTATAAAATCTTTAAATTAATTTAGAAACCGTAAAATTTCTAAATGAAATGTTTTGACATTCTGAAGAAAATTTCATTATCAGCGCAATATGTTCGACTTATTACTGCCGTACATAGTTGTTTTAGAGATAAAAAATTCTGAGATAATATCTCACTGTAGTTGAATTGTAAGTTAACACACTTCAACGTAAAATGTGTTGTTTTTGTTGTTGTTACTAATCGTATCTGATATATCAGAGCTATATCAAATCCATGAGGCCGTAAACCTACAAAAAACCGAGGGAAAGGAGAAGTCTCTCTAGATTACTCTTCCATATTTGTTACTCTTCCATAGTGAAATCCAGGCAATCAAGTAGGTGCTGGGGACTAGTAAATTGCACTTCTTACAGGTTGGAAAAAGCTTAATTTGCCCCCTGAAAGTGAAACTCCTAGTATGACCACTGGCAAGTCTACAGATAGCGGTCTGTTCAGCACGAGACCTTTGCATGCCAAGGGCTCCACCAAATCGCCTGTGGAGATACCAGTTGTGACTTGGAGGGACAATCCAAACTTTGTTGATATTAGTTTTGCGGAGAGAAAAGAGCGGAATATAATTTTTTGCTACAGTTAATAATTTAATTAAATGATTTAATAATTAAATGTGATATGTTCAACCTCAAACAATGAGAGACGGCCTATTCCACTTCTGCTTTCACGTCTGAGATGAAGGTGCTTAGAAATTTTACTGTTTCCTCCCACCCCTTGTGATGCGTGAAAACAATAAATTATTTATTCTAAAACTTTCATGAAGGCAGAGTTTACGAGTTCGATTTTAAAATGTCTAACATCAGCTTTTGGGCCATCAGGCTGTCAACTGCAAGATGTTGAAATTGGGAATCAATCCATGAACAATTAAGCAGAAACTGAAATAAAACAAAAAACAAAAATTTAGATACTTACATGTGAAAAAAAGAAATTTCATATTTTTAATACCTATATTCTTATAGCTATTTTTTCCACACATTTGGCATTTTCCATTAGTATTGTTTCGGAATGTACTCAGGTAGCGTGAATCCTATCACGCGAATGTATACATTACTCATAAAAAATTATCTTTTTATCATTGAAATCATAAGCATTACTAAGGCAAACAGTATTTGCAAAAGAACTGAAAACATTTATTTAGGATTTTAAAAAGAAACAAAAATCTTATTTTGTATATTTTGGGGATAATAAGTCAAAACCGAAATATTTCAACCTGCATTGTTTTCCATAAAAACCTTAAGAAAAATGGACAGTCGAATGGAATTCTCGCGTCTTAAAATAACGAAATGCTTAAAGTGAATACATAATATATAGAACACGCATTACATTTTAAAGAAACAATTCCTACGAATAAAGAATTGTCAAAGGCAAGTCCAATGACAATCTTTTATCCATTTTATTTAAAATACATTTTTCTACGCTTTGACGACAAAATTTAGCCTTTATGCTATATAAATAGAATCAAGATTTTTTTTTTTTTTTTGGTTTTAATGTTCTTGGCTTTGTGTGGTTTTACAAGAGTATTGCAGATATGAAATAATATTTTGCTAGTAAATCTCAAGAAAAAGGCATTTATCTTTTACATCTCCAATTTCTTAAGGTTATCACAGAGTGCATTTTTGGATATATTTATTTAATATATTATACAGTTTGCAGTGTTTTCGGAAAAAATAAACGTGTAGTTAGAATTATTTCGGTAAAAAATTTATATATATAATACAACAGTGGGCACTGGGAAACTAATCCTTCGCCACAACAATGATTAAAACTGCTACACATTTATCGTTACCTAATTGGCACCTGTGAACCAATCACGGAAATGAGTAGCATTAACCACGCTATATCAGCATAAATCAGTTTAAAGTTTGAGCCACTTTCATACCTCATCTAAGATGAAAGTATAGAGAAACAGAGAAAATAGCATACATGAATGAACTGAGATTTGAGCCAGGGACTCACATCTCAAAAGTCAGTGTATATAGCGCAACATATCCGAGGTGTTAGAGCCAGTTGTCCTTCTATACCTTCAGGAATTGCTCGCAGCCATATTTCAACAGAATAACATGCAACACGTTTCACGCATTGTCCAAGGGTTTTTCGTCAAAACCCAGATTGAATTTCTTCCTTGGTCGGCTCGCTTTCCTTATCATTAACCGATGGAAAACATGTGGTCCAAGGTTGCTAAACGACTGACCCAGATTAAATCACCAACTGCTACACCAGATCAACTTTGGTAAAATGTGGGAGTTGCTTGGTCTGCTGTAACCCATGAACACATCCAAAGTCTCTTTCAATTAATGCCGAGGCGTGTGACGGCCGTTATCTCCAACAATGGCGGCTACTCTGGCCACTGATTTTGGCAGGAACCACATTTCACGGAAGTCTATAAATTTAATTATTTGGTACTTCGTCAACATGTTATCTGGAAAATAGATTTTGTTGTGATAACTCTTCTCTTTCTAGGTATTACAATTTGGGTGGCCCGCAGTATAAATGATGCGTATCTAGTAAGAATTTTAGCTTCTGTGTGCATAAATGTTTTAAATACTTTCGAAAATAACAATTCTATCACAAGTTTTTAGAATATTTGTATATAAAAAAATTTATGATAATAAATAAAAAAGGAAATTTCTTATTAAAATGATATGTGCGTTACATATTTTAAAATAGTTTATACATTATTTTTTATGTTTGTATTTTAATTGCTATTAGAATAATTTTTGCCATCACATAAAATATTAAGAATAATAATAAAAAAAACAATTTTTTAATGTATACAAAGATGGCATTAACAAATAGCATTTTAGGTAAAGTTTTTTAAGAAATTCATTATACAATTATTAATGTATAACAAATTTGAGAGAATCATTTAAATGAACATTTAGCAAAAATATTTTTTATGCATTATAAACAGTAAATTTCCATATTATTTACAGACAGTTATTGGACTCAATGCAAATTATATATTTTTTCTTAATTGTACATTAGTAAAAAAAAAAAAAAAAAAGAAAAAAGAAAAGAAAATGCTATTTTTCAGAAAATTTAGGTGATCAATTTTATTGCGCTTTTTAATATATATTGAATAATAAATAGCATTGAGGTCATAAATAATCAGATAATAATATATATGTTTGATGAAAAAGGTGAACTTATATATATATATATATATATATACACATACATACGAAGAATGTACAATAAATTTGGGAAAGAAGGATCTTTACTAATATGTTGTTATTAATTCCAAATTATCTAATAATGCTATATGCACAAAATATACAAATCAACTAAGAACAATAATCTCCATAAATCCACAAAGCATACAAATCATCTCTAAGAACAACAAAGGATCTTGAAGGGAACGTCTTTCAATAATCAAGTCCAACTAAAATTTACCGATGGCACCTGGCCAGCCCCAAACCAATCGCTCTCAGGTATTACCTTCTCCCTGTAGTACTCAAGGTCTTTTGGAGAATTGAAGCAGTTATTTTAACTTCACCATGAATTTTACTATGCATTGTAGTGTACTCAGTCTGAGTAGGTTGAATTATAGGTAAGCAAGGGCCGATAAGGAATCAAGCTGACATAATTCAATATTCTTGACTAAATATTTATTTACAAATTTTCCGGATAATTTACCAAACTTTCGTAAATTGCAGGCTTCAGAAAAACTGGTGAATCCCTCACTTTCTGCAACGTTCGCTGCACATTCGATTGGAGAAAAACTTCTCATTGGTAATAGGAAACAGATTCCTAAATACCGCACTCGATAAACAGTCTCGAAAAATCTCTCTATAATGACGAGGATCCTCTTCGGAGAGCAGTGTAGCCATCGAGTATTCAAGATCTAGGTCTGGCGTTGGTCTCCGTGATTTCGAGCTACAGGCTGTTCACTCTTCTCTTTCCATTGCTAAAGACGTGTCCGTTTCAGGACTTTTTGAGAGAATTATCAGGAACACAATACGTAGGTCTAAGTTCTCCTCTCCTGCTCCCACAAGGTTCTGCAATTTGTACAAAAGCTTTCTCCCTACATCTGGAACTCCAGTAACCTCCAGATCCCTCTTCTGGGGTCACTCTTATATTCATACTTCTGGCCACACCACTGATTCGAATCAGAAAGAGTAAAGAGGAAATAAATTCTTTTAAAGTACCTGTCCAGCTCACAAGATGATACCAATTTATAATGAGGTATAATATTTGTATAAAAGACTTAACAGCCCATCACGAATCCTGTTTGAGGCTCCCACATCATCTTCTAATCACAACTAATTGACTGTCTTTGGTACTGTGTAGTTCCTGGGATTCAAATAGGCAAATCAATCTTTTTCACAGCTGCAAAATGTGCTAAATATTCCATTGAGTGTCTAGAATTAACTTGGTGGTTTTTAATGTATAACGGTGACGTTATAATATAAATAAAATTTACGAAAATGCTGAAGAAAATTTATTGCATTTTGCATAATTAGTAATGAATCCATTATATATATATGATAAACATGCATTGACTGACTTGAGCTTAGGTGATGAATAGTGAAATTAAGAGTGTGGCTCAGATATCAAAACTGATATTCTGATATTTAATTTTGCCCAACAGATGAGGCATTCAGTAAACTCATCAAAATATTTTTCCTGCACTCTAAAAACATAATGAATATTTTCCTTCATGATCAAAAGAGCAATAATAAAATCTTGATAAAATCATTCGTTTTTACTACAGTCAATGATTTAAATATGAAAATCCCCCTCATTAGTCTTAAGATTAGCTCTCCGAAAAAGATAACCGTTGTGGAGCGTAACTACGAGCATTAATCGTGTCTAGAAATCTTTAATAATTTCTGATAACTGTTAATGCATGCATAAATTTTATATAAATTGTGTTTTGGAAAATTTTACAATCTAAAACTACAACACATTCTATTAAAAATGAACACAAACGACTTTTAAGCAAATATATTTGCGAATTTCAATAAAAGAATAATTTTCCTTATTTCTTACTTGAAATTGAGGTTTAAAAGATACAATTCTGTGCAGTATGTATTCATAATATTTAGAAATCAATGAATTAAACTAATAATTTTGTTCGACAAATATTATTGATATATATATATAAACAAAAAACATTCGACTTAAAAAGTTAAAAAAATTCTACAAACATTTTAAATTTAGAAATTTTAAAAATTAAAACATAAAATAATTTAGAAATGATATAACTGGAAGAACCTATAAAGTAGAAATTTAGCTTCTTTCTAATGTTTAATGTGTTTTTCCATGTGTAGCATGTATTTTTCTAGAGTTTTAAAATTTATTCAAGTTTATTCCGTCTGCCAAAACTTTGAATTTATATTGCTGTTCATCCAATTTCTAATACCAAAAAAGACAAGAGATATCACCACAATTTTTAGACAACTTTGTAGATAACATGTTGACTAAGTATCAAATGATTAAATTTATAGACTTCTGTGAAAAGTGGTTCCTGCCAAAATGAGTAGACAGATTCTTCGTTATAATTCGAGATCACCGCTGCCACACACCTTGGCATGGATTCAAAGAGACTGGATGTGTTCTTGAGATACAGCAGACGAAGCAGCTTCCACGCGTTACCAAAGTTGATCAGGTGTGGCAGCTGGGGACGTAATCTTGGTCAATCGTTGAGCAACCATGAACCACATGCACTCTATCAGAGAAAAATCTTGAGATTGAACCAGAAAGGGCAGCAGTTTATTCTGGCGATTCACGAAGAACCCTTGGACAATGAGTGCCACGTGTGGTCGCGATTATATTGTTGAAGTATAGCTATGGCCAAGCCCCGAAGTTACGGAAGGACAATTTGCTCCAACACATCGGATACGTAGATCTGGCTGTTTAAAGTACCGGGAATGCGTACTAGATGCGTGCGAGAGTGATATCCAATACCGCCCCATACTTTTATACCCAGAGCAAAATCAGTGTTTCAGTGCATAACGTAGCTGTTCAGCATCTTCTGTCCATGGTGTCTCCAGGCTTGAATGTGACCTTTGTGGTGTTGCAGATAGAAACGTGACTGAGCATTAATGACAGTTTCATCTCATTCTGCCATCCACATCCTTCTTTCATCGCACCGTTGACGGCGGAGACGTCTGTGGTTCTACTGGTAGAACCCTTCTTGGGTTAGGTACGGGGGACTTTGCTGGTGTATACTATACTATACTATACGTCTGTGGTTCTATGTCAAGGACAGACGAAGCAATGGACGTCTTGCGGACAGACCACTCTGCTATAAACGGCGTCGCATGGTACGCGCGGACACTGTATGATGTATTACAGACTCAATGTGCTGTGTTAAGGATCGTGATGTGGCTGAGCGATTCATCCTCTCACAATTTGCCTATTATCGCGTGGAGTGGTGCACTGAGGTTGATGCGATAGAACACGTAGGTCCGCCGTACCTTTCTGCGTCCAACGATCATATATCTGCATTACAGTTGTTTGGTTTCGTCCAACATGACTACCAATTTCCATGAAAAATAATCCACAATCTCGATAATCCACCATCCTTCCTGTGTCGTTCTCGGATACTTGATCAAAAAATGATCGTCGTATTCTGCACGTCTTAATTGAAACAAATTACAAGAAAAATACATCTGCCGAACTTGAAATCGTTGAAAATATCTAATAAACAGCGCTTTCAAATGGCACCACAGGAAAGCGTGATGTGTGTCTGCGCTGAAATTCTAATCATTTGGATACTTCAGCTATGCATGTTGTAAATTTCATGTTCTTTGCATACTTCCTTCATGGTGTTGCCTTTACGTTGGCCCAGGGGTATATTTTTAAATTTTGAAAATAAAATGCTAAAGGGAATTCCAATGACAATGATAAAAATAGATATTTGAATCAAAGCAAAGGAGCAAAATGTAATTGTTTAAAAATGATTCTGCCTGAAAAAAATGTTTTATCGTTGGAAATCCCAGATGGTCCAATTTCAATAGTAAACACAAGTCAATAAACAGACAGGAAATCCAAAAACATAAGTCGCTCTAAAAAATTTAAATTTATCTTAATGCTTAAGCAATGATTTCAAATGTTTAAAAGATTATTAACACAAAATGCAAATTTTTCTCATAAAAAAATTTTTTTTTGTGAAATATTTCGTCATTTAATTTAAAAATTATTAAGTATAAAATAATACTGAAAAAATATCATAAATGAATTAAATTCATTGAACTAGAAATGAATCCATTGGTTTTTACTTAGTGAAAATAATAGAAAAAGGCTAAATAATTAGTTTTGTGTGTACATAACGATATAAATATGACAATTCACTTAATAATTAAATTAATGAATATCAAAAAATATATATTATTGAAATAGTCATATAATTTTCAGCTACAAAAATTCTGAATACTTCATTCCTTTAAAAAAAGTTATTTTGAATACTTTTATTCATATTACTTTTGTTACGCTGCTTTTTTTTTAAACTTCACACAGACTTCAATAAGTAGTAAATAAGTTCAAGATCATACATTTCAAAATAACGCAAGCGACTCAATGAGTGATTGTATGCTGTTCTTGAAAGGATTTCTAATCAAAATACGGATATTTTTCATCTGAATATCGACAAATTTCTCTTGTTTCTTTTGCCGTAGAATAATATGCAAAATTATGTTACCGAAATGCAAGAGAAGTTTCCTTGTGATTAGTCTTCAATTACTCTCTAATCTTATGTATTAATTCAACAAGATTAAAAATTATATTACATATTAAAAATGTAGAAAAAGTAAATAGAATAAAATTATATATAAATATTAATTAAAAAAAATTATTGTAAGTCGAAAGAGATCACTATTTAAACCTCAGAATTGATCTTGAAGTTTAATTTTATAAAAATATAAGAGAAGATTTTACAAAATAAGATGCGATTTTTTTAGGAAAGCTGCGTGATATAAAGTAAATACGTCTAATAATAAAAATTTATAAACGACAAACAAAATAGCTCAACGAGCTGGAATGCAAAACAATAGGAAACGTTTCTCAATTTTCAACTTGTCTGTTAAATTTTAAAACATTTTGTTTAAACTTTTTTTCAACTTTATAAAATAAAGCTTCTTCTTACTGTAATATCTCTCACACAGCAATCGAAAATAACAAAATATTCAGCATCTTAGATTTTTATAACACGTCAGTTTCTCTTAACTGATATGTTATAAACCTTTCGAATATATAACCTTCTTAACCTTTCTGATAAAATATAACAAATTCTAAACGATATCTACGGTTGAAACTTATTTGTGAAATGGTTCATCTTGATTCCCATTTCTTATGTTTAACTTTAAATGGGGATTTTTATTCATATTACTATCTAGTTTTTTGCAGATGCAAATATTTTAGACTACAAATATACTAACTGACCCTGCCTACCAGTTTTCTCAGACCATCTGATTCAGAATCAAATATGATTTGAAAAAATATCAATTAATATTTTTTATGGGATTTTTTTATCCATATAACTAGTAAAAGCGTATTTAAAACCTCAAAATGAGGTTTTCAACAACGTATAGATTAGCTGAAAACAAATGGAGTCGGATGTAGAATAACTCATTGGTATAGAATGTGAAAATTTCCATTGATTTCAAAGTCATTAAATAATGAACTTACTAAATATTAAATTCATGATACCTTTTTCTGTGTTCCAATAAATTTTCGATTGGAAGTGTATTAGGGAAACCCAAAACACATTTAAATCAATGAGCAAAAACAATTAAAAACTGTAAAAATAATAAATGATATTATTTATATTTAAAAAATTACACAAAATAAAAATAAAAAGAGAGATGTATTTGCCGGAGAATATATTTTTTCTCCATTCTCAACATATAGTTATAGATGAAAATTTTAAAAGCTGGGAAAGTATCTTACGTTTTCTTAGAGTAAAGTTCTGAAACGAAAAACATCACGAGTTAATTATCGAATAATATGATAATCGAAAGGATATCATGCGATTATTATTGAACCATGGATAATTGAAAGGACAAAATATTAAACCCTGGATAAATGTGTGAAAAAGCGAAATAGATAATTACTAAATCATGAATATATGAAAGGGCATCATAGGATGATTATTTAACTGTGGATAATTAGAAGGATATCAGGGAATAACATGGATTATTTAGAAACTCTGTAATCGAAATTGAAAATGAAATATTACATATAAGTTAGTGGTGATCAATATGTTCTGATATGTTTCTTTCCATTCTGTGTTCCTTTCATTCCACGCCGTGTGTGAAAGAAATTCAGGGGAAATAAAGAAAAATATTTTTTTGAAAATAAATATGGGTATAAGCTAAATAAAAATGTATACACAAAAAATTAATTTGACATTTCTAAATAAAAAATGTAAGAAAGAAGTCAGATTTTAAATATAATTAATTTAAAAAAAAAACGTCCTAGCGGATAAATTGTAAGAACATTAAAATAAATTTGGCTAAAACATCTAAAGAAAGAGAGCAGTGCATAAAATGAACTTTCAGTAAATAAATGAATATTTGAGTATTGATAAGCACTTGATTATTTTCTGAAATCTTATAAATATCGAGACTTCCATTTAATTAATATTTTCCTTATTATAATTAAAAAGAAATCAATTGTCCGTTGGGCATGCTCAATTGTCATGCAAAAATTATTGTTCATTTAACATTCACACACACACACTCATATATGTAAATTAAATTTCAACTATCAATTTAATTTTATGTAAATTTTTAAATTTTATATTTATTTGTTTGATAATTTCTTTTATTGTTTTGATCACAGATACATGATTACAGATTACATAATAAGATAATGTTGAAAAATTATGCTACAATTTTTGAAAGAAAGAAAACAAAACAGTTTTATACTTTGAAATTGATGAGGAAGTTGTATTTTTGTCAAATCATGTACTTATAACTAAAGTAATATTTTATAATATGTATACAGAAGAGGAGAGTAAAGAGATTTAATATTAATATTCTACACAACATTAGAATCTGTGGATCATAATTACTTTTATGATAAAATGTTTTTGAATTGATAGCACATTCAAAATAGGATACACCATATTTTGTTTTATTTAAATTACTATTATGGTATGAAATAGATTAACCTAAGACTGAAATTAGACAGCGTAATATACAGCTTTTATTTTATCCCACAAATGATCATGAATTTGATGCGGAATACCTAATGATTTTCTTCTTTTCATCAATCTTCTTCTTTTCAATGAAATCTTCTTCTTTTCAACCACAATGTCTAGTTTTCTACTTTAATTAGATGAAATAAGGCAAATACATCTGTAAACAAAAAAGAAAAACATAAACTAATATTCTTTAGATTTCAACTTAAATATATACTCCAATTATTAAATATATCTACTTTTTAACCTATCTATTCATAAACACACACACACACATATATATATACATATATATATATATACAGGGAGATCCTTCTTAAAGTGACAGTGTTTGGAACGTCCTATAACGTGATCTAGTAGGCGAAATGACACCAAACTCGGTATTTAGACTAATCAAAACATGGGGGAAAGGATTCCATTAAAAAATTATTTCCGAAAGTCGCCGTGAGGGAATTTTGTGGCGCTGCTGTAGTTTACAATAATGAGAATTAGCATAAAACACGGGTATCAAAGAAACATGCAAATGTTGTGCAATGATAGCTCCAGTCATAGGAGCTATAAACGCAAGTACAGTAGACAGCTCCGACAAATAATCTCAGCTGAATTAATTGAGCTCCAGTGGCCATACATCTCACGTTACCGGAACGTGCGTTTATGCTGGTGGAGTATCAAATTTGCTTATTGTAACGGACAACACAACAAAGACAATGCGGAATATTCCTCGTGGTATGTTACGCACGACTGTGAAGAACGTTGTGCATAAAATGCATTGTGTTATTTCTGAGAACGGTGCTCACATTAATCACATTGAATGTAGTCTAATTCCTCACCGGGGAAGTCAATGTAGTGAATAAACATTAATCATTTAACAGTAAGATTGTATGTTTAGTATTTTCTTTTCTCACATTTTACACATTGTAAAGCGTTACAAAATGCACTAGAGGGAATTTTTGGAACTAATTTTTTTTCACGGAATCTTTTATGTACACCATATACGTTAAAAATACACAAAATGAAAGAATAAATAATTTTAAAATATAGAAACCAAATACATTGGATGGTAATTTTAATTATTCCGAATACGAAATTTTTTTTATTATTCAGTAATTTTAATTTTTCAGATTACTGGTCCTGATGAATCACAATACGAAATATGTAATTCATCAGGACTAGATATTTATTTGTAGGTAAATAGAAACTCAGACATACAAGTCTGCTGCATACCTTTTTGATAAAGAAGCACAAGCTGGTTTAAAGGAATACTCGCCAATTTTACAATGCTCCAAGAGGAAAGATTCGTATGGTTCTTTCTGAATGTATCACTTTATATTTAAGCATCTTCTTCACAAGACAAGCAGTACAAAATCTAGCATTGTCATCCATCAAAAATAAGAATCACCAGAGGTAATAGTGTAAAGTAGAACCGAAAGTCTCGTTATCAATCAATGTCTCTAAGAAACAAATCATTTATTTACAAACTCATGTGAAGGAGCATAATTTTGAATACTGGAATTATAGCCATTGTGTGGCTCCTAAAAGAACTGCTTCATCCAAACGTAGAATAATATTTCGACACCATCTGTGTGCTGTAGTAGAAATGTGGATCATGTCACCCAGTTTTTAACACCTAACATTTTGCATTTCTTAAAATATACAGAATAACTTTAAAATGACAATCCACGGCATTCCAGCCTCATCTCCTGCACTTTTATGAACTAGTTTCCATTGAAATTTTTTCATATAAAATAAACCATGGTTTCTAATAAACCACAATGCTTGGTATTTTGATGTTACTTTTTCTCAAATCACTGGCAAAATATATAAATTCCGCAAATGAGGCAGTGAAAATAAAATTTTTTTAAGATCATTATTTTTGGATTTATATACTTTTCTAATTTTCGACAATATGAAATCTAATTTTTCACTGATCTGCGAGTTGATTTAAATCATTCTTTTATTTAAAACTTTTCTTCTTCGGTTTTTTGCTACGCTTTAAATTGGATTGTTTCATTTCAGCTTAATATCGTTAAAAATATTAACAAATTTTCTTAAAAAGCTCTAGTTAACTGAAATTTTTGAGTTGTAAGTAGGGTAATATTAGTTGGACACATGTAATAAACACTTAATTTTAATGGAAATTAAAAATCTGAACTTAAAATTAAATAACACATAACTTCCTGTTGTATATTTAAAACTTTTCAATGTGGATACAGTTGGTCTTATTGTAGGACCTTAAGCGTGTCACAAACTGTTCTTGCACCATATTATATTATGTACAGTATATTGCGTTCTTTGTTTCCTTCTATTGTCTAGAGCTCTTGATTACGTTAAGAAATAATTTATTTAGGCATTTTCAGTATTTGAGCAGTTTTGAATAGTCTATTTCTTTACATATTTACCTCATGACAGATTATTGGCTACTACATTATTGCATACAACTAACTTGTTTGATTGTATTTTTATGACCAATGCATAACTTATAACTTTGAAAGTAAGGGTATTTGATATTATGCCGCCAAATTATTTTCATTTAAACATAATTTGTTACATTAATTTTTTTACGAATGAAAAGATTGTATTGTTTAGAAATAAATAGGGAATAATCACAGTAAAAATCACATTCATGAAAATCATGAATATGTTTAAATCATCTTAGTTCAAAGCTCTAAAAATAGGATTTATTTGATATTTGGATTCATTTGATACCAAAATATGTTAGATGAATGTAAAAATACGTGGTTATTCAATATTAGATGGATATTAAAACACATTTGTTTGATATTAATTACATAATGCTAAAATATATCATTTGATAATTTAAAAATGTTGATATATAAAAAATGTTAGAATAACGGAATAATATATCTGCCATCAATATAATATAAAACGTATTTCAAATGCAGTGAAACTAAAGAATATAGTGTAGTTGGTTTTTTTTTAATCACAAATTTTTCGATTAATTAGTTTTATGAATTACAAGTAACTTCTAGTAGTGTTTTCGCTTTTAAATATATCATTATGTAAAAAAAATCCTTTAAATAATGTTAAAAATTGCATTCATTATTTATTTTCTAAATTCATTTCTTAAATTAGATTTAGTTTTCTTATTTAAAATAAAAATAACTAATATTCAAAACTATTACTTTAAGAATATGTGCTCAGATTTATTTAAATATTTCCTGTATTTTCAATAATCCAAAAAGTTCTATTTCTATATTTCATCCGAGTAGGTTGGTGAAAAGAATCTGAAATTATAAATAAAAATTTTAGCCCAAAGTCACTTTAAGTCCTTTAACTAATAGTCTTAAGGCACATTACGCACTCAGCTATTTTGCTTGCACTAATTAATTTGACTTGTAACCCATTCAATTAGTTGTGAGTTAAAAGTCTTTTCAAATGAAGTTGAACAGGAAGAGCGAATGTTGCTATCAATGTCTAAGCTTTGAATTCAGCCACTAAAATTTCCTTTGAAATGCATACAATGATATACATAATAGTTATAAATTACTAGCATTAAACATTTCCTAATCAAATTGATTGAGTTGAAGTAAAAAAAACTTCAAACTAATGAAAATTAAATTAGTATGAAATTAAGTACGCGTGTCATCCCTTATTAAATAATCACATCCAATACAAAATTTTCCTAAAATCTTATTTGAAATATTCTATTGTTTACAATCTCAATAATTAGGAAATTTCTTGAGACATTTTTTGCGTTTGAGTTCAACATTCATGTTATGGTTATTTTGTCATAGAATATATCATATATAAATAATTTAAAATCCAGTAATATTTATTCTTTCATTGAATTTTATTACTGTATAATGCAAAATATTATGTTATACACATACGATCACACGTTAGTAGTGTTATCTGAAAACAGAAGCAACAAGCAAATAGATTAACACGCAACGTGAAAAAATATAAATAATGGACTAATGATAGAAAATAAATTATTAATAGTAAACTTGGTGTATTTTTACAGTTTATATAACTTTAATTTACTCTGAATTTAGGACTATTTTTGATTCTGTAAATCAGTCCTTCAAATATTATTAGCAAAACTGTTAACATGTCTTTGATGCTTATGAAAGAGGAAATAAGACTTTTAATTCTGATCACAAGTATGTCTTAATCAATATTGATAAATTTACATGCTGAGAGTATATTTCGTCTTATTGTTTTAATTAATATCGTAATTTTTTATAAATTCCTCAATCATGTGATTTTAAGGAATATGAATGTTGTTACATACAATAATAAAAAAATCACGTTTCATTTCAACAAACAAGAATATTTGAGAAATCTGATATGTTATTGTTAATATCAATCATAGAAGTGATGTCAAAAATTGAGCTTTGTGCCCACTTTCCATATAATGCTTGCTTTATTTGTTGCTTTGCTCTTCATCGTTTTTCATCACCAAATCAGAATGTCAGATCATGAGTCTCATATTTACCATAAATAAGTCTGCATTTAGAGCAATGTTTACCTTCAATATGGATTTGTTGAATTAAGAATACGAACTTTCAAATTCTAGTTTCAATAGCCTCTGAACTGTTACTAACATACACTTCCATACATAAACCAAGGAAAATTAAAGAGACCTTTCACTCGGCGCTGAAACTTTAACTTAATATTTTATGGATGCATGAAATTCACGATTATTGAAAAATTATGGTATTCCAACTACATTGCTCGGCACAGATGTCATATAATCCAGGATGCCAAATTCTGAGTTTGGGGATATTTGGCAAATTTCCTGGTTATAGATATTAAGACCCATAAGAATTATGCCGAAAATTCTATTTTGGCAACCCTAGTATTTACGTTATCGTGTAAGTCTTAATACTTCACTTGGACACATTTCTCCATCGCCAAAAAATTCAGAATTTTGCATCCTGGATTATAAGAGCATCTGAGCTCATTGTTCTGTAACTGGGAAAAAATCACTTGCACTCATCAAGTTTTCCTTCCATATTTTCACATCTAAAGAACAGTACTCAATGCGGAATTTGCATTCAGTTTGCTGTCAGCAAATCTAGAGACTTTCTTTTAACAACATTCTCAAGGATTCATCAACTCATACAATTATTCAGAGGATGGTGCCAATTATTCATTTCAAATTATTGGCTTCCCCTGAGAAAACTATGAAAATTTTCAAGGTGGGCTAATAAATATATCTCAATGATTCATGCCTGTACCTTTTTACAATAATTTGGGTATTTTCTATTATTGAGACACCATGATATAAGTACTCGCAAGTCAATATAGCCAAAGAAACGTAAACTGATCCAAACAACTCTTTAACTTTTATTTCAAACATATTTTTATTGCACTAGAAATATATGAATGAACGAGTTCTTAACAAAAATGTATGTAGGAGCAGTTTAATTGATGTGATCACTTCATCGACATTTATTATACTAAAATATTTGCATATACCATATATTTCGTTGTTTGAGCATCCTTGAAGAAAAGTTTCTTTTCATGTCTCTCTGAACAAGCTGTGGTTGCAGTGGAGGATCGCCAGATATAATTTTGGTTTGTAATAAATTACACAGAGTGGCAATTGCAATCCCAAATGTCAAATGAGAACAGCAAGACTTTTCCCTTTTTCGAGAATACATTTTATAAAATTATATCATAAAAGGATTTGGTTAATGACAATATTTGCCGTTACTTTGGAGTTAGGCACAGAAATACGGAAACAGAACAGATCTTTTATTATCAAAACAAATTGTTTTCTTTAAATATAATTTTAATTTTGCGGAAGCAAAACAAATACATAATAATCATTAAATCTTGTATAATAAATATTTTTAGCAAAGATGAAAGTTTCTTACAAGTTGTACTAAACATTCAAGTTTGTTCAGCTTTAAGTATCCGAGTGAGTTATTGAATACATCTTAATTATATAAAGTTGTAGCATATTTATTTAAAAACACACTTATGCAGAAAAACAACAGCATTACTATAAAATCAATGTTCTGTTCTAAAAATATAAGACTATTCATTCCAATATATTTTTAAACTTATATAGAAAATATAAGACTCGTAATATTCCCCATAACACGCTCTTAATTGTTCTGTAAATTTTCGTTCTGCTGTTGAAGTATATCATAAAAGCGCATTACTATGATGAAATGTGATGTTTGGCTGGAAGATTAAAAGAAATGTAGCACTTACATAAACAGAGAGTAAGAAAAATAGAAGTCAACCGAGACGTAAAGTGCATTGGAGTCGCAGCCGATGACGTGGAGCGAAGAGGCTGAAAAGACATTAAATGAGGTTATGTGATTCCTTGCCGAGAGCTATGCTTTCCCATTACTGGATGTCTCGACGTCCTTATTGGTGGAAAGACATCTTAACGATGTATTTTGTAAAGTAAAATGTCAATGCACTATAACATAAGAAAATAGAATTATAGTAAAAGTTCGGTTCAAAAAGGAATTTTCTTAACCATTAATATATTAAAAAAAGAAATTCGAAAGCATTTAATATTAAAGTCCATTTTGATTTAAATAAGGGGATATATTTTATGCATAATCAGCAATAAAATTTTTATTTTTGTGAATAATCTGCGGCACAGATGCCATATAATCTAGGATGCTAAATTATGCATTTTTTTGGCGATAAAGAAATTAAGCCAAGGTGACGTATTTTGGTGAACGATGGTACTAGGGTTTCCAAAATATAATTTACTGCATAATTCTCATAGGTCTCTTATACCTATGAGGTAATATAAACCAGGTTGCCTAATACACAAGAAAATCTGCCACAAAAAAAAAATCCCCAAACTCAGAATTTGGGATCCTGGACTATATGGCATCTAATGTCGATTGAGAAAAATGAACCATTTAGTTTTTCTTAGAAATCTCATATTGAATGCCATTTCGAAATTTTAGATTATTATTTTTTTAAAACAAAATTCAGTTTAATGCTCAGGAATTTATTATAAGAACTTCATCTATGACAAACAAGAATGCCATTTTAATTTTTTAACAGAAGAAATTTTCGATTTAAACTTTTTTTATGCACATCATTTTTTTAAATTTTTATTTGTAAATAAATAAATATAAAAATACATTATTTGTAAATGAATAAATATAAAATCAATTTTGCTATGGATTTTCTCTACGTGTATAATTATCCTTTCATGATTTTCATTAGCATATATGTTTCACTCAATTTTTCAAATATCTTATCCACCCGATTCAATTAGCATAAATAAATCATATAATAGTTTTAATTGAAGTTTTAACTTTTACTTGAACATTCTAACTCATACTTCTGATTCCATGAATTATTGAGCTATTTCTAACGTTAAAAAATTGTACGATTTAATGAATAAAACATTTTTTATTATTTATGTAAAAATATTTGGTGATAATATTTTCTTATTTGTAAATAACAAAAAACGTATTTGTCAGTAAAAGTAAGTGCAATATTGAATTTATCTGCTGTCATGAATTTATCATACGGTTTTCTATAGTAGCTTTTTAACAACAACAAAAAAAAGATACGATTTTCAATTTAAGTGTTAAAAATCAGCTTTATGATATAAATGTTACATAATGAAACAACAATCCTGATTTAAGGTAGCCCCCTTAACTTAACTTTTTTTTAGGTAAAAGTAAAATCATAAGTTTTCATTATACTCCTCCACGAATCAATTTTTTCAAAATATGAAAAATCATTTAAAATATCAAAACAAAATTAAAGTAAAATACTTTTCATTAGTATTTCAAATATCTCATAAAATATATTAATAGTTAACATTATTTTTATAAAAAAGACATTATTTAGTCAGAAATAATTTAAAAATTGTTTTGGAAACTCTAAAATTGCTTGTTTTAAACTTTATACATTCAGAATATTTTGATAGTTCAAAAATATATTGCAAAGTCTAAGCTTATATTTTTCTATAAAAAAATTCAACACTTATTTTCTCAGAAAAGATCAATAATTTCATATTTTATAAACATTGATGTTTGTAGTCAGTTCCATGTGAAATTAATTTAAAAGAATCATTTCGTATTTAATTTGATTAATTAGGTAATAAGTATAATGCGTTCTTATAAAAATGTTAAAATCATTAATTTGCTTAAGAGAGTAGAAAAATCGTTGCTTAAAAGCTTGCGTTATTGTTCCCAGCCTTCTCAATAACATTCATGTAGGACGACTGGAATCGACTCGCGGTAAAGAGAGAAGTGTGAAGAGGCTACAAAATTAACATAATTTGGTAGAACATTTGGTATAGGAGAAAGTTTCAATGGGTTGATCTTTTGTGAAGTATAGATGGATCCACATCTGACTCCAGAGCAACCGAAATATTCATAATCAAGAAATTGATTAACATATGTACTTTCGAAACCACAATTAAAAATGTTGATCATTTATGTTAGTCACATGGCAAGAATTGTCCACAAATCTTTCAATCTACAAGACAGTATTTTCCAATTTGTTTTGAAATGTGTCCTTTTAATGACATTCTCATCAATCATCTTATATTGAAATAAAAGATTGTTCTCAGTGGTTAATTTTGAATTGTATATTTAAAAAAAAGACAGATATTGATTTCATCACTTTTTCTGATTCAAAAATTTACAATAATTTACACTACTGGCCATTAAAATTGCTACACCTAGAAGGCGACATGCTACAGACGTGAAATTTATACGAAAGGAAGAAAGTTCTGTGATATGCAAATGATTATCTTTTCAGCGCATTCAGACGAAATAGGCGCCAGTAGCGACACCTTAATTGTGTTTAAATGAGGAAATTGTTCAGCCGGTTCCTCATACATAAATTGCATTTGAACGTTGTTGCCTGGTGAAAATTTGTTGTGATCCCTCGTGTAAGAAAGTGAAATGCGTACCAGCACGTTTCTGACTTTGATAAAGGTCGAATTGTAGCGTACCGGAACTGCGGTTTATCTTATCGAAGTATTGCTGCTCTCATCGGTCGAGATCCAATGACTGTTAGCAGAATATGCAATCGATGAGTTCAGGACGGTAATACGGAATGACATGCGGGATCTCAACGGCCACCTATCACTAGCAGCTGAGAAGACAGACATATTATCCGCATGGCCGTAATGGATCGTGCAACCACGTCACGATCCGTGAGTCATGAAACAGGGTCGTTTGGAAGACAACAAGTGTCTGCACGAACAATTCGACGACGTTTGCAGCAGCATGGACTCTCAACTCGGAGACAAAGGCTGCGGCTTCCCTTGACGCTGAGTCATAGACAAGAGCGCTTTCAATGGTGTGATCAACGACGAACCTGGGCGCACGAATGGCGAGACGTCATCTTTTCAGATGAATCCAGGTTCTGTGTACAGCATCATGAGGGTCGCATCCATGTTTGGCGGCATCGTGGTGAACGCACACTGGCAGCGTGCATTCGTCATCGTCATACTGGCCCATCACCTGTCGTGATGGTATGGGGTGCCATTGGATACACGTATTGGTCACCTCTTGTTCGCATTGACGGTGCTTTGAACAGTGCACGTTACGTTTCTGGTGTGTTACGACCCGTGGCTCTACCCTTTATTCGAGCCCTGCGAAACCCTATGTTTCAGCAGGATAATGCCCGACCTCATTTTGCCGTTATTGTACGGACCTTCCTTGATACGGAACATTTTCGGCTGTTGCCCTGGCCTGGACAAGTTCTCCAGATCTTTCACCAATAGAAAACGTATGGTCAATGGTTGCCGAGCGACTGGCTCGTCACCAAACGCCAGTCACTACGGTTGATGAACTGTGGCATCGTATTGAAGCTGCATGGTCATCTGTACCTGTGAATGCAATCCAATCTCTGTTTGACTCAATGCCAGGCGTATAACTGCAGTTATTACTGCCAGAGGTGGTTGTTCTGGGTACTGATTTCTCAGGATCTATCCAGCCAAATTTTTTGAAAATTTAATCACTTGTTATTTTTAGTATAATATATTTGCCCAATAAATATCATTTTGTTATCTGCATTTCTTTCTGTTGTAGCAATTTTAATGGCCATTAGTGTATTTTGTTTAAAGGGACCAATTAACAGATTGGTCCCTTTAAACAAAATACACTAATGGCCATTGAAATTGCTACATAAAATTGCTGAGTTCGCGTCTTGCACATTTTGAAAATGTGCAAGACGCGAACTCATGGCTCTTTAAATCTGTCAAAAAGAGATGAAACGATTGAGATGTGAAAACTAAATATCTCACAACTAGAGGCTTGTTGTTGTTTTTGCTTATTATAATTGGTTAGCCAACAGGCTTATCTAGATACACGAGACCATGAACAAAAAATGTAAAAAACAAGAAGAGGACATCAAAACAAGTCCTCTTTGTTATTCCTAGGGAGGAAAGTAGATGACTTAGAGTAAAAAGCGTGATGTTGCATTTCCTTCATAAGAGGAAGATCCTCTTTCCCGGGTCAATTTTAATACATTATTTCCTTCCCCTATTAGAAACTAATTCTCCACCATGTTTATGCTATATTTTGAAATTATTTCTCTTAGCTTTGGGATCGGAGGTTTTTTTAATTTTTATTATTGCCCTTTTTTTTCCTTAAAGGGCATTAATTTGAATACCATGTTTTTCTGGACTTTGTCCCTGAACTTGGGGCTAAGAGTAGCCCTGTTATAGGGCAGAGATCTTTGAAGCATAAGCTGTAGAATTCAATCCCAGGCGCTGCTGAAGATTGATGTTTCCCTTTTACCTTTAGCATGTACATATTATGTTCAATTTCTAAAGTTCCATCAAATTGCTCAAAGTGGCAAGGGGCGTACCTGGGCCGATTGAGGGAAGTAGATCGAAAAAGTATTCTCCTAGTAGGGCCACCCTAGGTGTGAAGACCACTACATTTTGCTCAGCTAAAATTTGTAAGCTCAGGATCTAAGTCTGTCTTCTGACTTCGAGTGCTCCAGGTCTACCGATATTCATAATATGTGCACCACATCTTTAGTCAAAGGCCACGATGACTTGGTTTGTCAGGGTGCCTTTTTATTATCGGAAAGTATTGAGTTCAAATCCCAGCTTAACCGAAGATCCGTCGTATTCGGTAAAGAAGGGTGGGCCACACACATTAAAGTTAGATGTATTCCATTGTCCTCCAAGTGAAATGATACCTTTAAAGGGTCGCAGGTCAAGTATTGGGGGTCTTCTGCTTTGTCACAGTTTCAAAATCATGAATTCTCCTACCTAACTGGTAGAGACCAACTCAGAGCTAAGTACATGAAAGCATGCTGTGGCAACTTCCTTTATTCATGAATCGTGGTTATTCTCATGATAATGACCTTAAAATTGAGGAAGTGATAGAGCTGTCTTTTGCACCGTCACCAGACTCATAAGTGTACATACAGGGAGCTTTACATATATTGATAGACAGAAATTTTATCTTCAGTGCACCAAGTGCACAGGTCTCAAAGGAACATCTCACCCTCTGAGTAAGGGGCCTTTGTATGCAGGCCTTATTATTTTACCTTTTATTGTTTAGGAATTTTGGGGATTCATGATCTCCTGGACAGCTAGACCTTGAGGAATAAGTAACAACAACAACAACATCATGTATAGTTTCATAATCTCTTCAGAAAGTAAATCAGGTTTAATGTTCTGCCAAGTTGGATGCTTGGAATTTTTGTTTAAATTTTTTCATTAGCGATACGAGCAGTTAGATCATCCAAATCTTCAACGTTAGGTGGCTTTACAGGTGGTTTCATAAACTACCTCGTCTACATTCATCTTTACTGAAAGGATTCTGGGAGATAGCTGAATAGTTAAAGTTCTAACCTTTGGCTTAACAGTTCGTGATTTTGATTCCCACATCAAGCGGAGATATTTGTGGTAGTTTAAAACCAAATTTAAATTGTAATTTCTGGTCCAATTAGATCTTGTTTGAAATATATAACTTTGTAGCTATAAGGAAAAACAAAATAAAATTTTGTAAAGTGACAAGACAACAGTGAATCTGGAACCTCTGGTTTTAAACTCGTTCACAGTATCAACCGATAACATTAGACCAAATGGATACGACCCTCTCGACCTAATGACTTTTACATAAATCAGGCTTAAAAATTTCTAAACACAAACAATAACAAAACATTCTTAATTGATATTCTTCTTCAGAGCTCATGACTAACTAAACATGCAAGACTGAGCAATATTTTACAGAGAATCCGGTGTTTTTATATGAGAATAATAAACTATTTTTAAACACAGAGGAGAAAGAATCCAATAAGCGTTTATGGATGATACTCGCAAGAGGCTTGGTTTTGAATACTTTTCTGAGTGATTCAATGATTTTAGCTTTCTTTATGGCTGTGAGACTGAGTGTTTTGAGAAGACAGCTCACAAGAGTAATGTTAATTGTGTTCTTAGCGGTATCATTAGATAATGCTTATGACTACTATTTGATTTTATACTTCATCCGTTGAAGACTAATATAAGTTGAAACTCCTTCGCACATGATAATTTTGAATTTTAAAAACTAATTTATGACTGGATGTGCCTCGGATAATTGTAATCTTTGACTTGTGAAATTAGAATTGGTACTAATTAGTTGAGTAAAAGTTTATCAAAATAAAATCTATACTTTAATACAAATCTTGTATTAAATTATTATTTTATCAATTTTGAAATATATATCAATTTTGAAATATATTATCAATTTTGAAAATTTTAAATTTTTACTAAAATCACAGTAAAAAAATTGAGTCAGTTATACTTGGCAATTCGGGGTGACAACAGGTCTAAATATTGTTTCAATAGTTACATGAATTTCGTATTTTTACGTCTTATCTATAGAAATATACTCCATGAGTAACAATTTACAAATACAAATATTCTAAATAATACTTTTAATAAAGGGATGAACACTGTATTCTTATATTCTGTAAGTTGATTTTGTTCTTCATAATTTTACTAACATCTTATTTCATTCATCTCCTTTGAACTTTCCTTAACACTTGAAGTTTTAAAATTAATTTAACTACTGAAGATTACTTAAAATATTTTCTCACTATTCTGGAGCAAATCGTTCTCAATGTCATCAATATCAATGTCACTTTTTATTTCAAATAGTTCTCAATATCAACTTAAAGACTAGATTTTCAGAAGGTGTTCTCTCATTTCAGATTAATGTGAGATTTCCCAGAAAAAAATTATATCTTGCCATTGAACTATAAAAATATATGTATTACATAAGATTTCTCTACTTTAAGAATGATATAAAGATGCATTCATACACCTCGGTCATCAAAAACTAATATTGTCACATTCATTTTTCACACTTGGGCTCACTTATCATACAAGCAAATAATTTCCTTGCTTTATAGATTTTTCTAGCATATTTTTAAAGAGTCTAGGAATCTGTTGGTTAAGGAAGACTTAGATACTTAACTATCCCAAAGACCTCTAATAAGGCCAAATAGACATAATCAGTCGACTTGGCATAAAATAACACTCAATCATTATCGATCAAACATTTATTAAAAATTTTCAGTTTAGTCTATATTTATTACTCTAGTAAATACCGCAATATTTTATGACATGCAAAGGAGATTCTCATTTTTACTGGTTGGCTTACTTTGTGGTTTACCATTTGATGGTTATTTTTTACATACAGGAGTTATTTGATGGAATTCAATAATTTCAAACGGAATGCGTACCATTTGCAAATGAACACTCCCACAAATACGTAAATGCCGTTTCAATAAGTAACTATACCGACTACACAAATGCAGGTTACAATGCTTAAATAAAGGGAACATTTTGTGGGTGGCTTGTCGATAAAAGTTGTATCGGAGTGACACCGGAAAACGATATCTCTACCTATCAAAACTTGTCCGCTCCGTCAAATGTCGGCCGAAAGTATGGCCGAAAAGCCGCCGTGGAACGGTATTATCAAAGCTGATATGACGGCATTAATGATACTTTGCCGATATCAATCCGATTGTAAATCGAATGCATTCCGCAAATCGTCCCATGTCGACAACCATTAAATGACTGACAGCACTTCACAACCTATAAGATGCTTTCATTTTCCTCCTGATCGATTTTATAAGCGTGTGCGTAATATTTTTGTAGAAAATTTATTATTGTCACTTGTATTGTATTCTCACGATTTTTTTCTCATGGCTTAAATTATGGTCTTATGCATAACAAATTGATTCTTTAAAATTACCATCACTTACTGCATCAATTAATAAAGCCGATATTTTCAATGGAAAAAATGTTAATATTTTATTTTTAAAAACGAGATAAATGTTTCTAATTTAAATCTATTAAAAGTTATAATTTTACCAAATCCTAATCATTGGTATCAACCAGATTTATTTTGTCGATGAATTCTATATTTCTATGAGAAATGCACTTAAATAATTTAACATTCCAGAAAAGTATAGAATTTAGATTTTATTGCTTCAAATTAATTAAAGTTAGATTTCTTCTTAAAGTTATTTTTTTTCTATATAACTGTAATTTTTTTTTTGCTGTTTCAATTAATCAAATGAACTCACAAAATGTTGTAAGCAATTTTTCTATTCGGAAGTGAAGATATTAAAATGTAGGATTTTTCTGAACATTTTTGATATTTTGTTTCCAAAGTTTCATTAATATAGTAATATAATTAAAACTCTGAAATCTTGTACTTATACTTAAAGATTTTTCCAATTATTTGAAAATTTAATTACTCTTTCAAAATTTTTATATTTAGAAGTGGATTTTAATGTGCCAAAGTCCCAATTTCTTAAATTAACTGCATATGAAAACTGTTTCTTAATTTTTATCTTAAAATTTTCTAGTGAAGCAATCAGTTTTTATATTTTCATTTTGCTATTTCCTTTATTTAAATAATTTCCTAAAATGTCAAAACATCAAATTTTAATTTTATATATTTCTAACTTTCTAACTTTTTTAATTATTAAAAAATAGAAAACTGTTTTTTAAATGTAATCATTCTTTCAAAATTTCTAATTATTTATACTTATCAAACTTAGTTAAAAAATACTTATCTGAGGTACTTCAAGGAACATTTTTTTAATCGCTGATTAAAATGTTTTTTATAATGTGTTCTTGGATTTAAAATATATATAGGAAGCTTTGATTCTGAGGAACTTTTTATAACCTATTGGACACAATGAGTAACTCTTAAAACATGCTATAAAAGTTTCACTATGTTTGAGCTTATGTAATGATACCTTATATAATATTTCATTTGATTTTTTGTTATCAGAAAATTAATTTCACTATCAGAATTTATTTTTTACTAACAGAAGTTCATTATGATCAAAACTCATCCAGTGCACCTGAAAACTTTTATTGTCCATCAGCTCAACGCTCTGCTTCTTGAGAAATTTCCCGATAATACTGTATTTATTGAAATATTTTCATTTAAATGATGAAATATTCTTAATATTTGAATAGCTGTAAAATTGCTTAGGATTTTTTATCATAAAATAATAGTATTTTAGATGTTAATTTAAGACAGAAACATGAAGGATTCAAAAGAGTTAGGAAATGAATTAGCATTGCGATGAATATTGGGAAAATATAGGAATTATATACTTTTTAATACACTTTTTTTTAATAAACCCTAATTTGATTTACATTTTGGAATGCTATATGTAGTTTTTCTAATAAAATTAACTGTTTTATTTGATATTTTTATACAATAACTTTCCCTTTCATTAGAATAAACTCTATTGCCTGTACTAACTTGACTTCGAGTAAATAAAAAAATTTGAAACAAAAAAGAGACCAAGAAATTCATACATTGAAACACAATTAAAGTTACATTTCTTAATCTTGATTAGTATGAAGTTTCATATATAGTTAATTTAAGAAAGTAAACATGATAATGAAATATATATAACATAAAAAGGAATTATTTCATAGAAAAAGAATAAATGTCGTCTGTGTCACTCGAAATTGCAAATATAATTTATAAATAAATATTAATATTTTATATGCATTTTTAAATGTCATAATTCCAAAAAATAATCTAATAGTAAAATTATTATCGAATATACACAATGTACCAAACATTTTTGAAAGTAAAGATGACTGAATTATTTTAGTATTTTTAACAAAAGATATTTTTAAATGGTAAAGGCAAATTATCTGTAAATTTCACCCTATTCGTTAATTTAAATTTTTAATTGTGAATTTCAATTTCAAAATTGAAATTTCTTTTAAAAGTTCTGATTATTCATTTAGGTAACATATGTGTAATATATAACCGCATTGGGTTTATTTTAAATAATTAATAATATTTTGAGAATAAGTTCTCCTTCAACTTAAAAATGTGTAAAAAGGCAAAAATTGTTGAAAAATCTTGTAAAATCAGGAATTGCTGTTGATAACTTTATTCAATCAGTCCCATGTATAACACGTATTTTATATTTTAGCTTTTTAATGTATTTGATAATCGCAAATATTTAGTTATACAAACAATTAAGCTGTACACACATTCATATTTTTTTTAGCTTTTAATTGCCTTTATTTTGATTTTGAATTAAGTTAAGCTCAACAAACGCTTCTTAATGATGTGGTTGACATTGATTGACATATGACATACTCTGGCCACACAATGAACATTCGAGACGAATTTTAATGTGAATATGTTTTTGCAGATAGACAGACTAAACAAGTTTTAGATATCCTCAAGTCTATTTGCCGAATTAGTAGACGAATAATTATCGCATTTATATTTGGTTCAATAGTTCATGAGTTCGAATACGGCGTTGAGATTGGATGTTTGCAGTGGTTCTGAATCAATACAAGCCGTAGGTACCAGTCTAAATAACCCTAAGCAAAAATTGAACATTGATTGACAAAACAAATCAAACTTCAAGACTGTTATAAGACTTTCGGATATTCCTTTTTATCCATTATTTAAACAATAGTTAGATACATTCACGTATATCACCAAGGCAAAATTTTCGAAAATTCCGCAACCTCCACAACGACAGGTATGAGTGTAAAAAGAAGAGATATCTTCACGACTTGATCAGACAGGAATTCATAGTAACAATAACTTGAAATACACACTTTATTCTATAAATGATGGATACTCTTTTGAAGAAGGAAATGGATATTCTAAATCATTGAGAAATACTTGGTTTGTATAGTATATAATAAACAACAAAGTTTCGCAAAAGCTGTTCTGTTAGATTTAAACACTAAAGTTGTTATTCTAATATGATTTGTAATGCGAATCAAAAACAACAATTGTTTTTTCATTACAGAGTACCGTTATAATAACAAAGATTCCATTTTCAACATTTATTAAGAATCACTGTAACAGAACTGATATTTAAGGAGGCAATTTTTTTTTATTATTTCTTCTGTAAGTGTTTTTAGCACTTAGCAAATTTGTAAGCATCAATATTTACGAAGAAAATATGAACATTAAATGTTGACTATTCAAGAGTACTTCTTATTGCAGTATGTGGAACAGCGTCACTCCATAGACTTCACTCAATTATTGATTATAATATTCTCTGAAATCTTAAAGAAATATCTAGAAATAATTTTAAAGCACATTCGGTAAAAATACAAAATTGATGAATGCCCATTCCATTTTCTTGAAGGTAAAATCGACATCCTTTAATTGGAAAAAAATCACCTTTGAGTGAAAAACAAGGGCAACCAGTTGTGGATAGCATACATCTTAAATAAGCAGAATAATGTTTAGAAATTTTTAATCCTAATTGATTTACTCGGCAGAAATATAATCTTAGAAATATCATATTGAACTCTGATTGAACCTTCTTACTTTGACCAATCCATAAATTTTGATTCACCATTTAAAGCTTTACATATCTTGTTTCAGGTGAGAACATGTACAGATTATTAATGAAAATATAATTTGTTTTCAAAAAAATCTCAAAAATCTTATTTTTTGATGATTTAATATTTTTTTCTAAGTAGGAGAACTCTGCAATATTCAAGAACTGAGACATAATTTAAGAGACCGTATAAACAGATAAGAATTAGAAGTCAAAAAGATAATTTATTGTTAAAATCTACAAAATTCTGGGGAAAAATAGGTAATTTTTATTTTAAATCTTAAGATCTTATCAACAGGAGTGACTTTATTTAGTTGAAAAATTAACAAATTTTCTAAAAGTCTGAAATCTATATATTTTTCTTAGCTAAGAAGTGTACGATAACACAAATATAAAAAAAAAAATTTCTGTTATTCATTTTCAATATACAGTTCACTTTTACTTCAATATAGTCAATAAAATGGATTTAGTAGACATTATGCTACACAAAAATTATAGATCTATGATTAGTGAATTCTATTTGAGTACCAGGGAGATCATTTCAAATTAAGTTTAAAAAGTAACAGTAATTTTGGTCAACAGGATTTAAATATTTTTTAACTATACTCGCTATGAAAATTCTTATTAATTTCTCACTATACTTCTTACAAGTATTTTAGTTACAATTGTTTTTTTGATAATTAATAATTAAATGAGTATTTCTGGAAGGGTAACTATTTCTAAAATACATTTTATTGTTGGCAATTCCTATTAATGATGTAGCATAGTTATGTCTTTTACACCTACAAAAATAATTCAGTAAGGTCTTGTAATAAAGGTGCAAATTCAGTCTGTAAAGTTCAATAGCAACACCAACTTTAGAATAAAGTAAGTCATCAAACTGTTCATTTTTTTCCAAATGTCTCAGAATGTTTTCCTCCTGCACAATAAATTGTCTGCATTTGCTCTCAAAATGAGCACCGATTTGAAATATTTCCATGCCTGAAACATCGAAAATGGCATGAATTTGTTGACATTTCAAAATATATGTTTACAAATGCTGGAAAGGTAGACATTTTACTTTTATTCTTAAAAGTCTTTCAGAAACATTTCACAATAACTTCGCTGGAATCCGATATTTTCACACGATGTTTTCATTGGAATAAGCGTATTCTTATTTGCGTAATTCTGAGTTATGCATTTCGCGAAAAAAGCTTCTCTGTAGCGATAATATACAAACATGATATTTTCTTACCTTGTTTCTTTTACTGATGTATGAGTTTCGATTTTCCGTTTGTAGTACCGTGTATTACGAAAAATTGGGAAAATTCAAATTCATATCGAAAAATAGAAATTTATTTTCTTAAATGGTTATGAATCTTTCAAAGATCGAAATAATTTTTGATTGATATTTAATTTTTTATGATCATAGTTAATTTATTTGATGCCCATTCCACATCAATCAAACAATTTGTTTTTGCCAAACACTGATTTTGAGAAGTTACTCACAAAACAAAACAAAGAACAGCCTAATAATATTTTCACACCCAAACATTTCAACCAGGTTGAATTAAGAACGGTTGAACGGAATGGAGAGAGAGTAAAACTTACATCAAATTATTGTATCTGGCTTATTTAATATGAAAGATTTATTTTATAACAAAATGTTTATTATTGTATTCACAATCAATTTAAATTATAATAAAAGTATAATTAAGTGCAACATTTCTCCTTAGGTAATAAGGAGGCAATAATTAACTGCAACATTTCTCCTTAGGAAATAAATGAGGTCTTTTTCCTTATTCTGAAATTGTTTTTTTATGCACAACTGATAGAAGTTAAGAAAATTTGTACTACATCTGATAATGTGTATTCACTTATGTCAAGGATAGAGACCCGGAAATTCATTAAAATTTATTTTGATAGATGTGCTCGTAGGAGGGAAATATCCGTTCTCCAATGGTTACTTTAGAACCCTGAGGTTCAAAGATGGTTGCGATTGAAATAATAATTTTTCATTTTGTTGGCATAATCCTCGTTAAACCACATAAAAGTGCAATCGAATCGTATATTAGACTTGTTTTTTCTACTCCTCAATAAGAATTAAGAAATATTTCTAGAAATTTTACTTTAATATGGCTTTTTGGATATATTAATGTGACCTATTATTGAAAAAATTTGATTGTTGAATTGTTACAGAACTTTTTGTTTTGAGGTAATCACAAACGGTGATAAATAATGTTAAAAATATTCCAATATAACGTGATAGGCAATATTGCTGAGTATTTTTCATTTATAAACCTAGATAAAGAGACATTATTAATTTACGTCTATTTAAACTATTGATATTATTTAAAAATTTAAAAATCTTGTTTATTTCTAAATAATTCTGTGTCATTTTAATTTTATATCCTAAGTCTGATCTTACAAACAATATCATTCCCTTAATTTAAAAACTCAATTTTTTTTTCATTGTCAAGTAAAAAATTCTACATTTAATGAAAAGCAAACTGATTTTAAGATAATTTTGATTTTGGAGAATACGTAACTCAATTTCGTAAGCATACACATATCGCTAAGATAAATTACATACATTTTATACGATACAAATTTAAAATAAGCATACAAAAAGAGTAAAATTCAGTAAACAGAAACTGTACCTAAATTGAAACAGCATACATATTTTAGTGTTAAATATGTTGCCTTTGATTTACTGTAAGCATTAACTGAAAATTAATTTTAAATGGATTAAATATATATAATTACGTAAATTAGTAATGGAAAATATTTTATTAAATTAATAAATATTTATCATAAAAATTATGTAAAAATTTATTCCCAATAATTTTTCGAATATTTTATTTTTTAAATTAATAAATATTTATCATAAAAATTATGTAAAAATTTATTCCCAATAATTTTTCGAATATTTTATTTTTTGTAATCAATTATAATTTTCAAAAGAGTGTGTATGTTATATAGAAGATAGACGCGGTATTGGTTTTTATGTACCTCCAGACAAATTTCCTGTAGGATAAATGTACCTGAAAAGTAGTGAAAATGATTATCAAATCAGAAATATCAAAATTTATTTATTGCTGATATGATACAATTTGTCTTGATTTATTTCTAAAGAAATAGGAAAAAAAACAAAGCAAAATTATAATACAATTTATAAGTTAATTTGAAAGTGAAAATGCTACCTGATATTCTTGCTCTTATCTACTTGGCTACGTTGATTTGTTCGCGTTTTTTTTTAGGTTTTGGGCTTCAGCATCAATACCATTCTTGACCTATTCCTATTTGCGGTATTAAAATACTGATGGTTTTTCACTACTTCTTTGTTCTTAATGTGCTTGGGAGTTTGCTGTAAGACTTCTGGGTTACCTGGAAAAGGTAACTAATACTATTAATAACACAGAGGTTAGGCACGATAGCTTCCTTTCTGAATTAGAAATTGTTGAGAGAGTTTTGTGGTTTGTAGCTTCTTAAGATAAATGCCAGGCACACTCCTAAAAATTTGGCAACTCCTGTTCTCAGCATCGATCTATAAATAAGGGTTTCAATTTTTAAAATTAATTTTCATGTATATCCTAGCATTAAGTATAAAATGCTAGGATGCTCTGCACTAAATTTATTTTAAAATTATTTTAGTGTAGTGTGAATTATAGGTTAAAACTATTTTTTATCCAGAGTTAATCCGAAATACTTTACGTCTCGTTAGAAAACTTGACTATTTCGTTATTAACTTTAATATTATTGTTTGGCATTTTACTTCCTTCAGAAAAAAATATATGTTGTAATTTTCCTATGATTAATTCTATTTTCCACGCGTTAAAAGAAATAATTTGCATGTTGTTTGCATTTAATTCACAGAATTATTTTAGAGATAGTATTTATATATCTAATAAATAACATAAAAAAAGAAGAAATTTCTCATGAAAAACTTGGAAATTCTGTAATTCAAATTTCTATAATTTAAATTCTATAATTCAAAGATTTTACCAAGAATGCCTTTATTATAACGTTTCAGTGTTAGGAAAGATCTTTACTAATTCAATGATCTTGTATATTTAATCACGCTCTAATTCAAACTTGAATAGCTTGAAAATCCATTTTATCAGTGTCTAATTACATTATTCAAGGACGTTGAGTTGCGATAGACATAAAGGATTACCGATTGATCCCTACAGAATGGAATGCCCCCTTAGAAAGCTTTCAATCGAACATTTCTTGCAGGGCTGGGGAAGAGATGCTATGTTTCCTAGACTGTCATTTCATTGCAAATGATTAGAATTTAATTAAACTCATCCCAAAATTTCATAATGCAAAACAAAGTTAAAAATTTTAATTTATTTTTTGAAGAAATGTTTTAAATTTTAAATGTAATAATAATTGGATTTGTAATTAAATGTTTTTATAATTAAAAAAAAATATATTTCTCCTATGTCAAATTATTTTAACTGTTTTAAATATAGAATACTGATAGTTTCCGAAGTTACAAACTATATGTATATAATATTTTTATATAAATATATTATATAATATATTTATATTATGTAATACTTTTATATTCAACAAAACCATAGTAATAATATCGAATATTGATAACATTTATGTGTCACAGATATATATTTATATATATCGAAAACACAAAACTGTTTGTCTAGAAAAAAAGGGATTGCATTACCAGTTTATGAATGACAATGCAAGGCATTTGTTAAGTCAAATAGTTCCTTTAAAAAAAATTTCTCAGAAAATTTGCGAAAAATAAAAAATTTATTCTGCTTTTTTGATAAGATAAATAAATTGCAAATTTCTGAGTACGATTGCAGTTTAATATTTAATTCAATTACAGGCCTGTGATGAAAAGGTTAAATTAATAACATAGAAAAATTTACTTCTTATGATAAATTTAAAAATAAAATTTCTCTAAATTTTTGTTCCTTTATAAATATTTTGTATTAAAAATCATAAAATTTCTCTTGCAATTGAATAAATATTACGCTAATTTTAAATAATTTATTTATAACATTAATAGTGTAAAAAGAAAGCAATAAGAAGATTAAAAAAACATTACTTTTATTCAATTTATTAAAACATCATCTTAATCGTAAAAATAAAACAATTCTGGAAATCATAAAATTGTTGAATATATTTTATATTTTTAATGACTCTACGTATATGACTGTAACAATTATGTAATATTCTAAAAATTAGTGTCTATAATTCGCACATCTATTTTGATTTCTATATTTGAAAATGAGAAACAATTTACTCATTCAAAATTTCGCATTATGTGAAGAAAAATGATATTTTTTAAGCAAAATTTGTTATACCAATTTGTTTTCTAGCGTATTTATTTTACAATTTTTTACTATACAAATATACAGTTCTTTAGAGATTATGCAGCATTGAATTGTAAGTTTAAATGATAAGATCTAATTAAGATATAGACATGATTACATCATCTCTAATAAAGAAAAATTAAAATATTCTAAAATCAAAGCAAAAATTATATTTTGAACTTTTCTTTTAATGTGAATGTATTTAATTTTTCTATGATAAACAGGACTTCTAAAATTTAAATTTTTTATATGCAGTCATAACCCGCAGAAAGATTTTGCTCTTATTGCACAAAATTCCTTGGGAGAGTGCAGATATATTTAAAAAACAATAATTGTGTATGATAAATTAAATAATATAGTTTAAAATTTTAGGTATCAGCACATTTTTTGGACAAAAAATGGTAAATAGTCTATTAATCACGTCACGTAACAGATGCACGATGAAAATATTAAGAAAAAATTATTCAAAATACAAGAGACGTTTTCTTAAAAGAGTTACAAATTGATGAACTTAGCATTAACTTCGTTTATGAAACTGATTATTTTGCAGATAAGAAATGCTTCTAATCTATTCAGTTGAATGAATGACGAAAGTTCATAACAAAAATGTGATGTTAGTTAGCTAACGTAACATATCCTTTATTTAATTTATTCTTCGCAAACATTTTAAGGGATGAATCGCCATTGTTCCCAAAAAACCTTATTTGTTACACAAACAGATATCATTAATTGAGTTTCTCTTTAGCAACAGAAGTCATACTTTTGATAAGAAAAGAAAATGTATTTTGCTAAAACACGTGATTGTCTTTCTGACGCTTTTCTCCAAGTTTTCGTATCTTTCACCTCTTCCATCCCAAATTAAATTTACTTAGCTTAATTGTGCAGGAAACAATCCATATTTTTACTATTCGTGTCAATTTCGAGTTCATTTTTAACAAGTAAATTAATTTTTCATGTACAGTTGATATATAAGAGTAATAAAATAAAAGTAACATATAATATGTGTAAAATATATTTTAATAATATTTTACATACGAAAAATGTATTTAATTACTATTTAAACCCAATTATTTAAATTACTTATCATATTTTAAATCTTTCTTAATTCTAATATAAATTTAATATACAAAAATATTAAAATGTTAATGAATTACTAAAATAATTTTCTATAAGCAATTTGTAATATATATATATATATATATATATATATATACATATATATATATATATATATATATATATATATATATATATACATATATACATATATATGTATATGTATACATATATATGTATATGTATATTATATAAATGAGATGACATTAAAGGAACAATGATTGCTTATTAAAAAACATAGTTCCCGTTATGCAAAAACCATTGTTGAAACATAAAAATTCTGTTTGGTGACACATTTAGCAAGTAATCGCTTTTGGTAATTTTTGATAAAAAAATCTATAAAGGAAAAAAATTCATTGAATTTTACCAGGTTTGGCGATTTTTTGTGCTTGGTGAGCTGAAACCGTAATACTTAGTTTAGCCAAATACTTTAATATTTAATTCATGGAATAAGTTGCATCAACAATAAACACAATTCCAATTTTTTTATTCTTTCTCAAAGATTAATTGTTAAAGGATATTACTAAGCCATTCTGTTGTAAAACATTTGAAAATTCGACAAGTACTTATCGTCATTATTGTTGTTACGTATGACATTTTGACAGTACAAAATCTCTAGCCGGATGTTGTGAAATTAAGACAGACGGGTGCGTATTTCATTTAATCAGAAACTATGAAATTGAAAGTGTGTTTTGTTCTCAGACGTCTCCGATAGATGGCACCACGAGAGGAACCACTCTTTCAATTTTGACATTGGTCTGGAGGAAGGAAGGATTTTCTTCAGTCAATGCTCCAATGATAACTTCTTAATAGTAATATCTATAAAATTTGGATGATTTCTGTTAGAAAATGAATAGTATTTACATGTGGAGGAAAAATTCTCAAGCACTCATCTAGACAAATATGTGTACAAGAAACAGAAGAGCAACATTCATTACAATTGCTCAGAAACATAGCTTAGAAACCTTCACTTTCGTATCGCTGTTATGACAGAATTATAGCGATATATTCAAAAATGTAACTGAAACCTATTCTGCCTGTTAACTTTTTTCTACTGAGTAAATGTTTTAAACTTTCTGTGTTTCTTTTGAGATATGATTACAACCCATAATCTATGAAGTTATCGATGTTAAAAAGTTACAGAACCATTACTTTTCAACATATACATTTGTTGTGTCAAACAATTTTATAAAAAGTAATTTAAAAATATATTATTATTAAATTATTGCCATTTTAATTTATATGAGTTAGAGCTTATTATTAATCTATTGTTTATATTAATAATAGTTTTAAAATGCGTTTCACATTTTAATTATTCTGCATTTCTTTTGTATTCCCAATAGAATGGAAGAAACATTTGAGAGAAAAATAATTAAAACAAACTTGATTATTTATTTTTATAAAACTAAAAAATTCTTTAAAATCATTTTAATGGAAGGTTTATTTTTTCTAAATATGGGGAATAGCTATTATATTTCTGAATAATAGTTTGCTATAATAATAGTTAATAATAATTTAATTTTAAAGTACCATTTTATAAAGCCGAGTGGTACATTTCCACTATATCAGCGTCAATAATCATTGTAACGGGAAAAATTATTTTAAGAAAATACTGTAAAATTATACAAACATTTTAATTACATTTTGCAAACTAAATAATTATCACAAAACTTATTGAAATGCTAATGTTTATTTCTGGTAGAACCAGCGTAACAATAGCATCAATGAACAAAGTTAAATATTTCTACATTTGGCTGTTTTTTGCCCTTGGCGACTTGTTACCGTAACGTTCCTTTCAACAGACAAAAATATTAGCAAGCCATCTCTTGAACCAACTAGTTTCAGCTTTGTTTAGCATTTAGCTTGTTTACCATTGTTTATAACTCTTTAGTCAATTTTTGCAGAAAAAAAATTCGATTTAATGAATATTAAATTTAAAATGAAATTTTACGATCATAAAATCAACATACCTGTGTTATATTTTTCTTGTGGACTTAAAGAAATAAATATTATTTCTAAGAAATCAACATAAATAATATTATTAAAATAAATATTATTCAATAAAAGAAATAATTATTATTTCTTTAATTAGCAAGAGGTGATATAATGGAAAAGTACCAAATGATTTTAGTTTTCTACTCAGGATGTAGGTATAAACACCGATGAAACATTTTTCAGTGTAAATACTTTAAATTTAAAAGTAATAGTTTAAGCACAGTATAAAAGTAAGAAAAAGAGATGCGTTATGTTTTTAAGTGAAGTTACGGAAGCTTCAAATGACGGGCATACAGTATAAAGACTGATTAGCTTAACTGGATTTAAATGGATAATAACTAATAAGTAACACGTTTTAAATGGGCAGCAGTGACCTGGTTGGTTAGCGGAGTTGTTCTCATTATCGGAAGGTTGTGACTTCGAATCCCGGTTTAACGGAAGATGTTGTGTTCGCTAAAGGTGGGTAGGGCACACTAAAACTAAGTGAAATGACAATTCATGGGTTAACAGGCCAATTATTGAGGGGCATCTGAATGGTCCTTGCTTCAAAATCTCGAAGACTCCACCCGGTTGCTTCTGTCTAACTAGCAGAGCCCAACAAAGGAGGAACAGGGAAACACGTTGTTGCAACTTTTTGAGGATTCACGACTTCCTGGACATGATCTAGCTTGCATCTAAGCCTTCAGGAGTAAATCATTACAACAACTTCTTAAATCCTTAGGATTTTTCAGAAGTTCCTGAAAGTGTGTGTCATTGAGAAATGAAGAATTCTTCAACTTGAATTTGACTATTAACTTTTAAATATTTGATAACTTATACAGAGTTTAAAATTATAAATTAACTGTAAAAACTTGACAGATTTAAAATGTATTATTATATCACATCAAAATTTATCATTAACACATTCAAAAGTAAAATGTATTTAAAATTTCATTTTTATGTTAATTTTATGTTTTGTTTATGTGTTACTTTCTATTGATATCAAATAACTATTGAGATAAAGTTCCCATAACTGATTAGGCACATAATTATAAATTAAGTATTAGTGAAACAGATATAATGAAATGATTAAAAATATATTAACAGTATTCAAACTGTTAAGACGTTTTGTCACATACAAAGTCTCAAAATAAGTTTGCAACGAATAATTATTGTGTATATTTTAACGTATTAAAATTATACATAAAATAATTTGTAAGTCATGTACTTATTCTAGTTTCCATGTGAAAAAGAAAAATCCACATATTTAACAAAAAATTACACATTTCAGTTCCTTAAAGGTATTTACAAATTTTTATTGGATAAATTGTCAACATTAAACATTATAAACATTATATATATATATATATATATATATATATATATATATATATATATATATATATATATATATATATATATATATATATATATATATAAATAATATATATATATATATATATATATATATATATATATATATATATAATATATATATATATATATATATATATATATATATATATAAATAAATATATATATATATATATATATATATATATATATATATATATATATATATAACTAAATTACCTGTGCCAAACATGAAAATTTAAGTACAAAAAAAAATGTGGATTTAAATCGTTTTTTAGTAATATTTATTACACAATGTTTAACCAGACAAGTTTTCTCTTTATAAACTGAAATTTTAAGAACAAGAAAATGCATAAGTTAACAATAAAATTTAACTCTATTGATAACTATTATATAAAATAATTAACTCTTCTATAATAGCAAAAATTAAATTATTCTTAAATTAAAAAATTAATTTACGCAATCAAGAAGACTAAGAAATAATATATTTTCCGTATGATATTTGTAATTTCTACTTTAAAATATTGGAGAAAATTCAAATATATTTTGAAACAGAAACTCCGTATAATAAATTTTATAAAATATTCCAAATATCAGCGAATTTCTTTGAACATAATATTAGCTTATTTTAAATATTATACAAGTATGCCTCCCAAAAATATTTTAAAAAGAATGTTTAAAGAAGAGCAGACGATTTCTGTAGAAAGGCCTTAAAAAATTACGAGCTTAGAGCAGAATTTGTTTGTTACGATGATTATTTTACAGATAAGAATTCAGCAAATAATTGCCATTGAACGAATGACTCAAGTCACAGCAAAAATGGGATGCTAGTTAGCTACCATAACATTTCCTTTATTTAATTTACCCTTCGCAAACATTTTAAGTGATGAACAAACATTGTTTCCGCAAAATCTTATTTGCTTCTCAAACAGACTGTTAATTGAGTTTCTGTTTGGCAACAGAAGTCATACTTTTGATTAGAATAGAAAAAGTATTTTGCGAAAGCACATGATTGTCTTTCTGACGCTTCTCTAAGTTTTCGTATCTTCCATTCCAAATTAAATTTGCTTAGCTTAATTGTGCAGGAAACAATCCATGTTTTTACAATTCATGTCAATTTCAATTTCGATTTTAACATGTGCATTTAATTAATCTGTAGTTTATTAATGTAAACATTCAAATTGTAATATGCTTTATACAATCAGTAATAGATAACATATTTTTTTAAAAAATTAATTATTTTTGAACCTAATTAATTATTTATATTATATTATCATACTTTATTTATTGTATTTTTTAAAAAGTGTGAGTAAAGTTGAATACGACAAATGGATTTCAATAAGGAATAAGTGAATAAAGTTGATTAATAGCAATGATATGATGTGTAATAATGAGAAAACACTAACATGTTAATTCTTTCCTTGTACCATATAATGGTATACTAATATCGGAATTAAATGTAGCCAAATTACTCTTATTCATAGTTTTATAATAAATCGTAAATATTGCTATTATTAAATGTTTACTTAATTAAATTTAATAAAATGTATTTAAATAAATTTAATATTCATGTTCTAATATTTTTTATTAAGTGAAAGTCTGCACTTATTACAAGTCAACAAGTAAATATAAAATTTTTCCTTTATTTCTAATGCCGGCTGCTTATCGTATATTTCATCGATTTCAGCCCGCAAGTGTTGGAAGTGAGAGCAACTTATACAGGGGTGGAGACCGTGGTTGTTCTCGCGTTACAATTAAAGGGGTTTTTCTTTGGAATTTAGCAAAAATAGCTGAGCAGAAGACTTCCAAAGTTGACGTACCAGAGATATCATTTTACATGGAGGACATTGCGACGACAACATACTTTATATAATACAACCGGCATTAAAGAGCACGATCCAAACTCATTACGCTGTGATAACATGAACGAACGCCTAAGCAACCAACCTCAAAACAAAATACTTTAGTTTAATTGAGAGGGGAGGGACAAATCATAATATAACATTCTACAATTCAAATGCAAAAGAAGATTAATAATTATTCAATATAACTGTTAAAATTTTTATTTTTGCTTATGTTTTTTATATTTGATGAAATTAAATTCATCTCTGGTTTTTAATTAGGTAGAATTAATGAAAACAAAAAGGAAAATTTTGTAACAAGTGTGAATGAGACATCAATAAAGGAAGACATAAATTTTAAATTTATTTCTTATTAAATGAAAAAAAATTGTTATCCTCTAAAGTTGTTGCATAATATAATGTAAGAAATTTTTTTATTTTTTTTTTTTCAATTAAAAATTCTAATTTATTTATTACAAAAATATTGAGAACCTTTTTATAATCATCAAACTAGCTTACTGCAAAAATTTTTATCTTAAAAAATTGCTTCATTTTACATAATTTTATTGTTTTTAAGTCAGGATAATCAAATATTTATTAATTTTAAATTTTCAGTTAGTGTAAAAGTTTATAAAAAAGCAGCATTACTTATGTAATTGAATTACTAGTTGCAAAACATTTGTCACTGATTATTTTCATCTAAATAAATAAATTAACATATCAATAAAAAGTGTTGAAATAAAATGGTAACGGTTATAAAAAATTGTTAATGTTAAAAACGTTTTTATATTTAGTTAAAATTATATATATATATATAGTTATATATATATATATATATATATATATATATATATATATATATATATATATATATATATATATATATATATATATATATATATATATATATATATATATACATAAATTCAGTGCAGTGCCTTATATGATGCAAAACAGTATTTTTGATACTTAGAATTTTATTTAAATGTAATTAGTGTTGTCCTTTCAACGTTTTATCAATGAAATAAATAATCTGTTAAAGAAATCGACTAAAGTACATCATATTTGAAAATTAGAACATCAATTATAGTCCTTTAAATATAACAGGAAACAAAAATAACAAGAGTTAATATCATGAGTTCATTAAATATATTAGCTACACACTGCAACAGAAAAGAATTGGGATATTTTTATTAATATTATGCAAATATTTTCGCAATAAGTTTTTATCTAAATATTCAAACCATTGATATACAAACTTTAACTTTTAGAATAGTTATTCTATCTCACCAATAAAATGTAAGTAGTTATACTGATGCTTCTTTATCAATATAAACTTTTAATTATGTATAACAATGACATTTTATATATAATGATTAAAATTGAAGGCAATAGAACGTAAGCTTTAATCATTATTATCACCGAAATAGAATGGCGATAATATTGACAAAAACTGAATAAGTAATAGTGAAAGTCAAATATTTAAAGAATGCATTTTAATTATTCATTGATTATTTGATAGAGTTAAGTAATAACTGCGATTGTGATACATTGTTTAATATCATCAACATATTAAATATTTATGAAATAATTACATTAATATATGAAGTTTTAATAAATATTTACATGGAATTCATATTTAAAATGGGTTTATTTCACAATATTTTGACTGTGTGTTTTCTTTTCGTATAATATAAAAATTAATTGAACTGTTGAAAGCGATTTTTTTGACAGCGTGTTTCATTTGCGTTACCTAAATATTAACAAACTGAATAATAAATAATGGAATAGATAATAGTTATAAATGCAGTTAATATTGTACATTTTAAATATAAATTCTTATTAATGAAAATAAATTCTCCTTTCACATCTGAAAAATCAAATGTTTATTGAGATGAACATCAGAAAATAACGAAGTAAAGTTTAGATAACAAAATTTTATTTTGGAAACAAAATGATACTCATACAAATTATAAAAAATGTAAAGTGCGTTATCCAAAATATGAAGAAATAGTCATTTGCAAGGAAGATGATTTTCAATTTACAAATTATTTTTATGGGATTTTTCCCATTCCAATGTACAAAGCTATACTTTGCCTATCGTAACAATTGATTGAGTGTTTCATCATCATAATATGATCACTTAAGTTATCGTTTCTGGTTCACAAAAAAATTTGTTGCTTAAAAGTCACATAGTGTCAACCAATGTAAGTGCTGACAAAAGTCGATATACCATGGATTGGAACAGATACTTTTTGCACCAAATCAATTCCTTCCATCATACAAAGAGTTAGATAATTGGAAAACTAAACCTAAATACTGGGACATATATTGTATCCTATAAAAGATTAGCATAATAATTATTTATATTATTTTTCCAGCTCCAAATGAAGAAAACATACCTATGATTTGTTACATTTTTTGTTATTTCAGTTTCCGTACTTACTATACTGAAAAAATATTCCTATGATTCTGTAACAAAATGCTTAGAAAGTTAAAAAAAAATTTATTATATATATATATATATATATATATATATTACAATGCAACTGCCTCTATTTAGCAGTAAGTTAAGAATTGCTCTTGGACGTCATCATCATTTCACTTTCATGAAATGATACTCATGAATAACAGAAAAAGTGAAATGATAAAGTTTATTTATATTTTTAAAATATTTAAAATAATACGCAAAACTTGTCTAATCCAGTGAATTCATATTTAAAAATTTTGAGTATGCTTGTGGAAGAAACGGTGCTTAGTTATAAAAAAGCGTTCAAATTAATCATGACAAAATAAAACTGCTAAAAATTATCACACAAATTTCCAATAAGTTACAGTGGGGCTTATTGGAAATTTATGTGAAAATTTGTAGCAGTTATTGTGTCTGAAATTTCGGTATCATTTTTATTAAGCGAAATCTATTTTTTATGATGAATTTTGATCAACAAATCTCACAATGTTGTTTGGAATCACAATATAAGTACATGATTTACAGTACTACATAAAAAGTAAAATTTTAAAATGAATTTAAATTAACTTAAAAATTTTCAAATAAAAGATATATTTTCCAAGATAAATATCATATGTTTACATAATAAGCTTTTATTCAAACAAGATTTGGGTAAGTTTTGATTTTTTACCTTTTATTTGATACCTTTTATTTTAACAAAATAAAGTGCATGTAGAAAATTTGGAAATAAAAGGAAGTGTTTAGTTACGGTTTATAGTTGAAAATTAGTTTCATTTGTAAAATAGCATTCACTTCACATTACAAAAGATTTATTTTTAATTTTAGTCTTAAGATAATACAAAATTTTTTCTCAAAGGATCATTTTACTGTACTTTCTTGGGACATTTCTTCAAAAACAGTTTAAATATATATTGTTGCCCTTAAGACAGTCTAAGAAAACTTTCCGTTACTTCTTGGCTATACAGGTCAAACCACAATGGAGCCATTCTATATCTTACAGTTAAAACATATTCTTCATGAGCAATGCATCAAAGAAAAAAGTTAAGTATGATAGTAAAAGTTTTCAAGAAAGAGTTTAAATGTATAGTGTTGTCCTTAAGACCCTCTTCGATTACTTGGGTTCAATTCTTGTCCATATAGATCAGACTATAATGGAGCTGTACCATGTTTTACGGTTAAAATGAGTTTTTTGATGCGCAGAGCAACATCATTATTTTTCCATTCGTTTTATAATATCACTCGTGACTAAATAGACTAAATTTGCTTTTGTTACTTAGGTTTTCCTCTCAAGTTTTAATGGTTTGACAATGAGTAAAAGAAAACAGAGATTACTTCTAAATTATTTTTTTTGTGATTAAAAGTGAAAAGAATATCCTTTAGTTTTGATAAGAATCGTATACTTTAAATAATAGACGAGAGAATAAAAAAATTAACTTTTAAAGAGAAAATACATAAACTATAATTTACAAATTTTTAGAAAGTATTTAATTTAATATAGATGTAATACAGTAAGTGAGAAAACCAATGATATTTTTAGTCTATAGCTTCACTTAAACAGCTTTTAATTTACAATTATACATAAATTTTTAAATTAAAAGCTAAAAAAATTTATTATTCATGAAATATTGACATTTCTCAGTTTTCCGCTTTGTAAAAAGAAGAGAAATTTCAATATCATTTAATGTTCAATCACCTGTGTCTGATCTATTAAAAAAATTAAAGATTTATTTCTATTTCAAATATTCTTTTTTCACATGGAATAAGGGAAAATGTTCAACCAAACCGTTGTTTTAACTTGTTGATGTCGTTTCTGTAATATTCATTGATGATATCTAATGAATTTTACAGAAAGAGCCACAAAAATTTTGCTATGGCAGAACTCAATGGTAAAAATATGTACATTCTTCACTAATTCTTAGTCATTGATTGAATATGGTGTTTAAAAGCAAGTAGCAAATATTTATGTTGTCTGTCTTTCGGAAGTAGGCAAAAATTTAGTCTTATTAGTAACATTGTAATTTTTTTGTCACAGAAAAGGAATCCCTTTAAGAAGTCCCCTTAACGGACAAAATATTTCTTGAACTGACAAAATCATGGAAAAAACGCAGTCTGATGATAATTTTCGTAAACTACTTAAACTCCAAAAAAAACAAAGAATATGAAATGTTCGATGTCATCTTGTATGAATCCTAGCTTCAACTTTTTATTTTAACGTTAGTAGTTCATTAATAATAAAAAATATCAATATCAATGTGTATATATATATATATATATATATATATACGAGGGTTACTCTGAAATTTTTGAGATACGCGCAGACGAGAATTTACAAAATAACGGTTTATTTTTTAAAACACAAAGTATTTTAACGCAGAAGATGATTTTTTACTGACTTACTTCAGCTTGTTTAGCGTAGAATAAATTTTAAAATAGAAGAGAAAATACAGTTGACGCGAGAACATTTTCGCACTATGATTTTCTACGATTTTAAAGCAGGATTAAATCAAGAAGAATGCGTTCAATGGTTGCAATTAGCATTTGGTGATGAATCTCCAGCTCGTGCTACTATTCAGATGGTTTAGAGAATTTAGAAGAGGTAGCAATTTTCTTCAGGATGAGAAACACACCGGAAAACCACCGTTGGCAGTAATCCTGGATATTTTTATGTCTGCCATACGATAAATGTTAATGGATGATAATCGTTGTACCTATCAAATGTTACAGAAGGAATTTAACGTTGGATATGCAGTCATACACAAAATCATTCATGAAGAATTACATGAGAAAAAAGCAGTTTGCGGTTGGGTTCCCCATAATCTAACTGAGCACAAAAAAGAGGAGCGTGTCAAAATCAGTAAAGAAACTCTTAAATTGCTAAATGATAGTCGCCATTGCATCATTTCTAAAACTGTAACAGGTGATGAAACGTACATACCGTTTTTTTTTTTTTTTTTGACGTTCCAACACATCAAGAAAGCAAAGTATGGGTCTTTGAAGATGATCCTACGCCGACAATAGTGAAAAAACAACGCGCACTGAAAAAAGTGATGAATGTCGTTTTCTTCAGAAGTACGGGATTGGTCAAAGCCATACAGTTGGTAATGACAGAAGACAGTAACAGCAAATTGGTATACCACTAAAGGTCTTCCAAAAATTCTACAAGAACTGAAAGTTAGGGGAATAATATTTCACAATGACAATGCATCATCACATACAGCCGGATTAACAGTTGAGTTTCTTAAACAAAAACAAATTAAAGTGTTCCGTATAAATCTGATCTAGCTATGTGCGACTTTTGGTTATTCTTTAATCTAAAAAAGAACTTACGTGGACGTCGTTTTCATTCAGAAGAAGAGATTGATGTGGCTATAAATGCATTTTTCATCTATTGCTAGAAATGAATGTCTTGAAGCATTTAATGTGTGGAAAATTCGTCTACAAAAGTGCATTGATGCTGGAGGAGATTACTTTGAACACACCTAAAATTTTGTAAGTATAACTTTAAAAACTTGATTGAAACTCAAAAATTTCAGAATGACCGTCGTATATATATATATATTATATATATATATATATATATATATATATATATATATATATATATATATATATATATATATATATATATATATATATATATATATATATATATTATTTAACGCCCTACAATAGATACTTTTATTATTAAATTATTCCTTAATGTCACTCCCTATGATAGAAGCTTACATATCTGTGTGTTTGTGGTAGGAGGCGCTGCATAAGTTTAAGAAAGAAACTGTAAATTATTAAATAAATGCCATGACTTTGGACAAGAGGAAAAAATTCTGAGTTCGCGATTGCATGATCAATATCAGTATGTTAAAATATATGCATATGAGAAAGTATGATGCGTAAAATATCCCATCTCTTCAGTAGGAACTTTTGCGATTTGTGTGCGGAGTTGGCTGCTGAAGTGATGAGCATTCTGGCCTTCGATTCAACAGTGTGTATGTGTTCTATTCTCATCATGTGCTTGGATGTTTAAAGTTGTGGTATTAAAAGTATTTTACTTGCACTGACCAAAAAATACCCCATCTTTTGAAATGATCGTTTAAGGAATTTTTTATTTTGCTTATAAATATAGAAAAGACTTCAATATTGTCACTCACATAGTATATCAATAAGATTTAAATAATATTTTATTTTTATTTTTGCAGCATATATGCATTTACATGAAAGAGGAATATTTATTGATAAAACTCTTTAAGTGTGATAATTTAAAATAAATTTTTCGCTCTCATTTATTTACAGCATTCCCCAATGCATTTTAAAATTAATTAATTATAATTAATTTCCAACACAGGTAGATTAAAATATGTTCAAACTCATTTAATTGATTCCTCAAAAATATTTCAACGAAAACATCCTTCGATATGCTTTTCAAAATTAAAAATAATAAATTAAAAACTAATTACATTAAATAAAGTTTCAACATTACTTAAAATTTAACACATAATCGTATTCTTAATTATTATAAAAAAAAGATATATTAAAGAGAGTATGTGTAACTAAGTATGTTTAGTTTTATGTCAAAATCGATAAAAATGTATTATTTAAAAATATTGAATTTCGTTCAGACTTTTATATAATAATTTAGTTTGTGTTCACACATTAAACATTTTACCATTTAATGCACCGATTTTAAATTATAATTATTACATGATTCCCGATAAATATATTTATTTATCGAGAATCTTCTTTTAAAAAAGTTCTGGTTGTTATTTTTACTATAAAGCTTGTTCAAGTGCCCGCAATGAAGGAAAACCAGTAAATGTAAGAGAATAATTTAGAAAATGCTTTGGCTGAAAACATTTTATTTTCGTATTAAAGCCACTTTGGAAATTCGAGTGCTTTACACGATTCCATTCTCGATCTATATAAGGTACTGCTATGCATAAAAATTCAGATCATATCTTATGATTTTAAGTGAAATTCTTATTTCATTCTATTTGATATATCTAGTAAGCTCTTCTGAAAGAATCTTGTAAAAATTGAATGTGAAGGCTTCCAGTGATTTGAAAGCTGAACTTTCTGTGAAGTCACGTCACGTTTACTAAAGCCTCTGCCCAGTTGGAGCACTCGCTATTTCCAGAGCGATAGCATGACGCTTGCACACGTATAAGGATCATTTCAAGAAATTCATTCGATGAAATAAAAACGGTTTTCAGTTTGAAATAAAGAAATGTCTAGTTTAAAAGGAAGATTTATATTTCATTTATATTATACGTAAGTATCACATGTGTGTGTATGCGTGTGTGTGTGTCGATTATTAAAATATTTCTTAGTATTAAAAGTTTATTTTTATTTATTCTTGAAATAGAGTGTGGGTTAAGGCTTTTTTTCTACATTAATCTATGGATATTTTATTTTTGAAAGTATCGATTGGGTATATATTATTATAAAATAATCTTTTTTTAAAGTCGCAATTAATCTTTGCAATTAATTTATCTGAAGGAAGCGAGTATTATTTCTATTTTATGTGTGTTTAAGTTACAGCATTTTAACATTTAATGGAAATTCATTTCACCAACAAAATCAAAGTGGAGACATAAAAAGTAGCAAGGAGAATGAATAAGTATATTTAATTGAGGAAAACAAATTGTTTCATTTACTTAAAAAAGTAAAAATCAAAAATTGCATGTACCTGAAATTATTTTTATCTACTTTAACCATTTTATGGAATTTTTTGATGCAGTTTTTTGTCTTAATTATATTTAATAAACTTTTACACATTGTGAATAATTTCAAGCAGATAACCATTGATTAAAAATATCGAAAATATTAATAATTAAACATTAAGAAATATATAATATATGAAATAAATAAATAAGTATGTATAAATTTATAATTAATTAATTAAACAAAAATAGTAAGCAATAAAATGTATGTTAAAATAAATAACAGCCTATAAAAAGTTTAACACAAAATTTAATTTCTTTTTTTTACAAAACTAAAATATATAATTTAAAGAAAAAAAAATTTTCTTTTTTACAAAATTTTCGTGAATATTTCCACAATTATTAACAAATAATAACAGCAATTATTATCAATGTTGAGTAACATCAATAAAATTATTTAACGTTCAAAAGAAGATAAATACAATGAACATTTGAAAACCACACTACAAACAATATGAATACATTCCCATTCATCTGTAAAATTTTTAAACGAGTATCTTTAGGCCATGAGTTCCATAAAAAAATTCCATCATTTTGGTGTTAATTCAAAAAATAAACCTCTGGGTTCAGTATTTGATTTAATGCACAAAAAATGTCTCTTTTTAAAATGGAAGCAAAACTCACTACATCTAAAAAGGGAAAACCAGGACGCCAATTAATCACTTACTAGCTTGAACGTCATTTTAATCCAACAATTTAAGGAAGTCTCAAACTTAAAGAGATTTGTTTACATTGATGGACAGAAATCTTGTGTACACCAAATGCACTTCTGCACTGACCTCACCTGAATACCTCTTCCATTTTGTAAGGCTTTCACACGAATACCTTATATAACCTCATGAGGACCTCAAGGCCAAACTTGCAGCTAGACCTTGAGGAACAAGTTACAATAACAACAATAACCTTTGAAGAATTTATCGAGTTTTAAATTTATTTTCAAAATTTTATATTTTAGAAATATCTACTTATAGAAATATTACTATAATACGATATCACGCAGTCTATGGAGAAATCTATGAAGAAATTTTATTTATAATTAAAATTGTGAGTTTTACGATGTTGTTTACGCATTGCTTGGCACGTCACCCAGCAAAATTTGCGTTTATTATAAATTTTTAAAATAAGAAAATATATGTTTGTGTATTTAAAAAATCGTATTATGCTGATGTACATATTATTCTATATTTTCGTATGCATTACAGCCGACAGAACTCATAAAAAATCATTATGAGTACATTTGGAAAGTAGCAAATTTTAAGCGAAACTAGAATAGATCGAGGAAACTAATTACGTAAAAAAGAATAATTAAAAAAAACAAAATGCTCAAAATGCTATAAAATTGCATGAAAACACATTTTGCTCTTACGAATAAAGTCCATTGTAGGTAGTTTCTTCTCACTTGAGAAATGATTCAGATTGATAAAAAATACTGTCAAAATGTGTTGGTTTTTTGTTACCAAAAGTATTTTATACGCGTTTACAGAAACAGAATGGTGCCGCAAACTCTATAAAATGATATAAAATTTTAAAAATTACGCAATTTTTACAGCATTTTTTTTTAAATGAAATGCTTACCTTCACATTCAACTGTAACTAACTGTACGTCGGTAAAAGTGGCTTTGGCCGGCTAACCGTCAGTGGGCCGATGATAACTACACATGGGCATGTATCAGCAATTATATGGGCCACACGCAACCAATATGGCACTGCTGGCCACCCAGCGTTGGGCTAACATTGAATTGCATTGGCGATACAGCAGCATGAAGATGACCACTTTATTAACGGAGCCGATGAGCCAAATAGCGGCGGGCCGTTGCTGGCCCAGACGGCTAACATTTAAGAAGAAAGATAAATGCCCGGCAACTTTTTGTTTGCTTGAGTTGTTAAAGCTATTGAATATGGACACATTTTTCATGGATATTTCCCTTTAATTATATTTAAATTACTCATCGTAATCAAGAAATGCCTTCACATCAAATATAAATTTTCGAACCAGAATGTTTATAATGTTTATCTCAACCGGGTAGACTTCAGGGTGCCCTTTGGTTTCTCACCAGTTTGACTCCGGATTTATCGACAACCAAAGATAATGAGGAAAAGTGATTCAACTATGCGGATACATCAACCTGCATATGTATCAGTTGTACCTTGTTTATTCTTCGTATTTTGCTTCCTCCCACAAGATTAAATATTCTACAAGCTATATATAACTTAACAAACAATGTTGTGAAAACAACATTGTTTGTTAAGTTATATATAGTTTATCGTTTTTAACAAACAATGTTGTGAAAAATTTTACCGAAATTTAATGCGTAAGTTTTTATTTCTTTCATTGAATCTGAAGTGACTTTGGCACTTTTTAACTGGCAAGTTTTTATCGGAGGTGTTATTTTAGGTACCAACATTCACAAATTATTTAAAGACATTATTTATTTTTTGATGCAGTTTATTTATAAATACTATACCTCATAATCTTGGTAAATTTATGATACTTATATTATTGTTCTAATAAGCAATTCAGAGTTTCAAAAGATGGTTTTCATCCATCAACATTTCATCTCTTTGATAAAAATAGGTGCAATATGTCTGCAAAATACAATTCATTTGAAAAGTTAGTATGCAATGCATTTATGAAAATTCTTGAATCCTCTCGTGAGATTTGTTACTCTCCAGTATCAATGACTTACATATAACAAAAGCGAAAACTTGTCCTCTATACATAGCTGTGCAGGTGAGCTACGGACTGTATCTTAAAATCAATGGCTTTGGAGTATTTGCCTATTATTAAAATCCTCGTCATTTTGAACCACGATTAGGTGACGAGGCCACACCTAAATTGGCCTCCTTCATTACACATCCATACCAAAACAGTGGAAGAACTTTAGACGTCACAGATCGACAAGGACATGTCGCCAAATCCACAGAGCTCCAACATCCCAATGAGAGAGTATGTGGTCAACCTAGCACTCATAGCCCGTGGTAAATGATGTTTAACTTAGAAGATCTTTTGGGAAGCGATATGAGGCTTTTGAGATATTGAAGCTTTTTATCCACCATAGATAAACACTTTGGATATATTTATTTAAGTTTTTTTCTTTATGAGCAATACAAATCACATTGTTTTGTATAAGAATCAACATAATCTATACTAATATTAAAAAAAATTCAAACTAAAACGCTTTCAGTTTTGGTTCAATATTCATAGATTCAATTAGGATTTCGCGTTAAACTGACCATTAATTGAGACATATGCTTCCTCCTCCCCCAGAACCTTTCGAACTGGAAAACAGAGATGAACACTATAGGCTTTGGTCCACATTTGCTATCTTGCCACAAATTTTAGTTTAGTATTCATAGTTTCAATAATGACAAATTGCTTAAATTTTTGAAGTCATTGGCTCTATATTCTTTTAGTTTTTTAGGTAAAATATCACAATTAGTTTGTAAAATAATGTAGAAAATTCTTTTGGGCACTAGACTCTGGGAATCTGTAGGGTAGGTCTATAACACTGGACTGTGACATTTACAATAAGGTACTTCACAACAAATGATGTAGTAGCCAGCATGTAAAAAACATATTTTTGTTCTCAAGGAAAGGTTACGTCACATGTTAATTTTCTGAGAACATAATTAAGGAAATATTTGTTTGTAGCTTTATTTTCAATACACAATCATCACTTTTAAATAATATATGAATGAATAATATTGTTGTTTAAATATTGTACTGTTGTAACACATGCAGTTTTATTTCAAGCTCATAAGAGAGGTACTAAAAGATATAAGTATTTAATGTTGCATAAAGTATGTTCTAATGTTAACATCGTGTGGGGGCGATCAACCACGTTCTCTTCCTCACTGTGTTGCTGGAGCTCCGTGGCTTGAGGACGAGTCCACGTTAATCTGTGACATTCAAAGTCCTTCCGTTAGTGTGGCGTAAATGAGGAGAGGAGAGTATCAGCTCACCTGAGACCTAGTCACCTGATGGTGGTCAAAATGGTCACTTGGTGATGGGGCAGATTCTAAACCCGCTAACAGCAAGATACTGTTTGGGGCTAGCCTGTACGTATGTTAACATCATGCGTATATCTTTTCCAAGATATTTTTTATCTTTATATAACTACATGTCTTATTACTTACATTTTATTGAGAAATGATTTGTGATAGTGAAAAAAGATACAACCTTTAACAAGATACCGTATCAGGCATTTACTTTAACGTCGTTTTCTGTTGAGAATATACAATTTAAACATATAAAAATGCAATGTAATAATGTTGAAAAATGCACATCAGTTTGAGTAAAAACATCTCTTATTTCCGTACATTTTTTTACATTTTCTTTGTACATTTTTTACAATTTCTTATGACAAATAAATAAATAATTAAAATTTAGAAGACAATTAGTTTTAAAACCTTAGTGTACTAATTGCTTATCAAGTCTTTACACAGATTAATTATTTAAGATATTTTATTCCTTATAATTTAAATGTTATGTCAGCTCTTGTGCATTATATCTTTTTTTTAAAAAAACATACGATAAGAACTTTTTTGTAAATTCTCATAAAGAATATTGAAATGTCCCTAACTTTTTAGGAATGATAATATTTGAAGGAAATGTTTTTTCTCTTACCTCATTTTGTTCAGTTGAATCGTTGCATTGTTCTTCCAAAACAATAACATTTGATAAAGGTTTGTCAGAACAAAAATACTTGCATTCTTAATTACAGCATATCGAAAATTATGGGTCGCTGCTGTATCTGTTAATTTAATAAGAGTGATGGATTATAGTAAAAAAAAAGAGCTTTAACCAAACTAATCTTCTGAGAACGCACGTAATTGAAACGTTTTCAGAAGGAGAATTGATTTCAATCAATGCTAATAAGTATCTTTCCACAATTAATCTTACAGTAAATAGTGAAAGACATTCTAATTTCTTTAATTCAATTCGTGCGTGGCCCATCATTGATTTCAAACATCCGTTGGCACCTTAAATAGATAAATAAACACCTTTCTATATCGCCACTCATGTCGAAAATGTTCATAAAATGTTTGGTTAATAGGGTCATGGAAATTAATTTTACGGTTTGTTATTCTCATCACGTCTCTTCTTATTTACCACTCAACCCAAATAAACGAGCTGTCTAAGTTGAACTTGAAATTCAGAGGAAGCCACAATTTGTCATCATTTATTAGAAGGCATAACATGTTCCATCCAACTCTATACTCATCTGCAACCACACTTTAGCTGGTTAAGAAACGTTTTTATATAGCAATAAAAAATATCGATGAAATTCGATCTCATTATTAAAGATACTAAAAAATAAAGAATATAAAAGAAAGCAAGTTACCGAGGAACATTGTTTTTTGTGTCGCATTTTAGGCAAATTGTATTAGTAAAAAACTAAAAATTCTAAGAATTGTTTCCTATTACTAAACTAGAGCAACATTTTTAATTTAATAATTTTTTTTTATTAAAGCAATTTTACAGTTTTCATTTGTAGACCCTCATTTTCATCATATATTTGCATAAAAGTGGGCATCAGCAAATTAAACTTCTATTTCTGACCAGTGGCAAAATCAAAAAATAAAATAAAATAAATTGGAATAAGCCAAGCATTAGTTTTAAGACTTAAAAGAGATTGCTAAAAAATATTGCAAATATTGATTTAAAATTATATTAATTAAAGAAGATTTTGAAAAATTCAGGTCGTCCTTTTCAGATTAAACTATCTATAAAGTGGTTAATTTTCCTCTTGCTTTTTCGTCTGTTCTATTGTCAACGTGTTATTAGCTTGAATAAATGCAAAACGTCTTCTTAAACCGATGATTTGATCCTGATTGAAGAAATCATTTAATAATTAAAATCACTTTGACGCTATTCTCAGACAAATGGAGAACTTCGCCTTGTTTGCTAACATTTGAAGAATGCGATATGAAAGCAGACATGAAAATTCGTCGATAGGTCGGATTTACCACATCGACTCAATACGATGTCATAATTAATAACTTCTGATTTTGATAAAACGCTGTCGTCAAGTGTATTTTAAATCAATGAGAGTTGTTGTAAAGTGGTGTAATCATGATATCAACTGGAACAAACGAAACAACCATTTTATGGTTAATAATCTTTCATTTCCTCGTTGAATTAAACCACGTACAATAGTAAAACTTATTTAGTATTTTCAAAATAATGCGGGACAGTAGAGACGAACAACGACTAAAAACTTCAAGTAAGTTGTAAGTACCCAAATTTAAAAGAGTTGTGCGAATTTTTACAACCTATTTTTGATTCAAGACATTTTAATATTCCTTATGGATTCTCGTATTTGTCTTAATACTTTACTGCTAATATTGCATACCAACCGACAATTGTATACTCAGAAGGCAATCACAATTATCTAAACTCTTACAATGTTTGTAGAAATTAAATATTTCTTTATTATCTTAATAGGCTTATATTTAATTTTTTAACAATACATTCATTAAATTTGTTAAACTTAATTCAATAAAAATATTATTTTAACTACTTTCATATAGAATCAAGGTGCGATAGAGATACGAAACTTTATTAATGCAAAAATACAACTTTTTTTTTTCATAGTGATGAGCAATATTCTAATAAAATATTTGTAAAACCAACTTCAGACGAAAGCTTTGTTTGGTGTTCTTTAAATAGAACATCATTTCCATATGGGAATGCTCTGGTGGTTTATTAATCTTAGGAGTCTTAGAATATAGACGTATTCTTATCTTCATGGTGCTCTGGTAAAACGAAAGGCGTTCCCTTAATTATCTGTCGGCTAGGGAGCTTAATTCGTCCAAAAGTCATAAATAACAACAACAACATGAATTTGTTCACCCTTAACATATCTGACACCAGAAAAGGGATATAAAAGCGATTTTGCCAGGGTAAGCCAATACATGATAAAATATGGACTGCAGGATCCTATTCAACCGAGCACTTGCCACAAACCTCATAACGTTTAGATTCCGCAGAGAAAGTCGTAGAACGAAGGTGCCCACTGAGAAAGCGTGTAATAATTCTCTGATCCTTACGACAACAAGCAAGAATAAAAAAGCTTCCCGGGTGACAACTTCAATACCAGTGGTATGAATGTAAAACAAGGCAAATAATTTAATTTCTGCTTTCAGCAATTGAGAAAAGTTCCAAGTGAGTATGCGGAGCAGATGTTAAAGAAGGATTAACAAGTTAATGAAGAATCAATAATTCAATGAAGGATCAACAAGTCAGTGAAGAACCAACAAACCAATGAAGAATAAATAAGTCAATGATGGATCAACAAATCAATGAAGAATCTACAAATTAGTAAAGGATCAACAAATCAACAAGATTCAGCAAATCAGTGAGAATCAACAAAGCAATGAAGAATCAACAAATCAATGAAGGATGAACAAGTCAAAGATGGGTCAACAAATCAATGGAAGATCAACAAATCGGTGAAGGTTCAGCAAATCGGCGAAGGATCAACAAGTGAATGAAGGATCAACAAGTCATTGGAGGATCAACAAATCAATGAAGGATCAACAAGTTAATGAATGATCAACAAATCAATGAAGGATCAAAAAATTAGTGAAAGATTAACAAGTCAATGAAGGATCAGGCTAGGTTGTCCACAATCTTATTACCTTCGATGGCCACATGCGAGGAGAAATAGCGTAGGTGGATCAGTTGAGAAGCATTTGATATTTTTAAGGATGTTTAATGTCACATAATCCCTCACGCTATGCCAATTAATCAGGTGTTGTATACAGCTTTTGCTGTCGGACAGGATCCAAATTTCATCCATGCCAGAAACAAACTTGAGCAACATACAAAACGTATTGCACTTTAATATTCTAGGAAAATTGGAAATTTGTTAAAAATACAAAAATATACCGTCTATACTAATAATATTAAAAAAATCATTTATCTTAAAGTATTTTTATAAGCAGTTAATGATAAATAAGTTAACAATAAATTCCGTAAATTTATTCTCATTGAGTGATATGTTAAAAAAAAACTGATCTTATTATTATATATAAAAAAGCTGTGTGTGTGAGTGTGTGTGTACAAAAAACACTTTCAGTGCTAATTATTTCAATACAGAAATCAATTGCTAATTTAAAATATAAATAACTTTCTGCTGACCTTCAAAAAGTATGTTTTCTAGTTCTTCAAATAAAATTGCAAAAAAACAAAATATCAAATTTAAATACATCAATTGAAATTATGCCGATAGTATTTGTAGAGATACTTTAATAATTGCAATTTTTAAATATCTTAATCTATATATAGATAGTGCATATCATATTTCAGTTTAATAGAATTTTTTTAAGCAATTACGATAAGAAAATAAAAAGGGATATTATCTTCGAAACTATTATTCATAATGATAAGTTGTAATTTTATATTCCCCATCAATGTTATTTATTCGGTTTTTTCAAATCAAATAATTTTTATGAAATATTTAAATGACTTTCAGATCATTAAAAAAAATCATGTTTTTTTTGCCGCTTGGAATAGAATTTATATAAACTGGAAAAAATAGTCCATAACTTCTGTTTATATTCAAATCGTAAGATCATAAAAATTAAATTTCCATTTTATGTTTTAGAGAGATTTAGAACATTAACTTCTTTTTTAGACTCAACAAAAATGGTTTTTACCAACCTAATTGCCTATGCTATTTTTAAAAACAACATAGGCAATTAAAAATAACATAGCCCTTAAAAGCAATTTAAAGCAAAACTCTATAATTGAAAGTTTGATTTTTCATCGAGAGGCTGAGGCCGTTAGCGCTTAATTAAATCAGTCGTATGACATAAGCTTTGTTTTCAAACTGTAACTAAAATTCAATTGAATAACCAAAGAAATATTGAGATTATTACAGGGGGTTTGAGCATGTAATATCAAATGCAATTATAATTTGCTGATTATTTTTGCCTTAAAGTAACGTAAAGATGAATAAATTTTGTGACCCTTCTTTTAATAACACATTCTTATTTTGGTGGCGATAATCATTGATTTATTATTAAAAATATTATTGTTATATAATATAGATATAATTTAACAATAAATCAAATTTTATCACCACCAAAACAAGTGTATGTAATTAAAAGATAATATGATGATATATGCACGATCAATAGCTTATATTAAATTAATTTTGAGCCCTTTAACTGTTCATCCAAAATTGATAGAATAATAGCTTGATGATTTACTGTTTGGTAAATCAGTTAAATTCCATTCGCAACGTACTTATAAATTGAATTAATTTAAATCAATTATAAACATAATCTGCATTTTAAAATGTCTGCAAGTGACAATTCTGAATACTGAAAACGGGAAAACCGATACTGAAGTGGTAAATGTGTATGAAGGATTAAATGCATATCAGTAAATATAGAAATAAGATTTGAAATAAGTTTGCAAAGTTTCAGGTAGAAAATCAATATTGCTTTTTAACCATGAAATATATATATATATATATATATATATATATTAATGCAAAATAATTAAATTATACTTAAAATATTTCAATAAAGCAGAAAAAATAGTTATATTAACATTATTAAATATTATATGCAATATTTAAATCACACACATTTTCTTTATTTTTAAATATAACATTTCAATGAGTTTATTTTTCGTTTTGTTCATTCTTTTATTTAATAAACGGAATTTTTGAGACTGCTTATAATATATATATATATATACATATAAATATATATATATATATATATATATATATATATATATATATATATATATGTATATATATATATATATATATATATATATATATGTATGTTTATATATATATGTATATATATATATATATATATATATATATATATATATATATATATATATATATATATATATATATATATATATATATATATATATATATATATATATATATATGTATATATATATATATATATATATATATATATATGTATGTTTATATATATGTATATATATATATATATATATATATATATATATATATATATATATATATATGTATATATATATATATATATATATATATATATATATATATACATATAAATATATATATATATATATATATATATATATACTTTTTTACTAATATTTAGTGATTTCCTACATTGGAGAAAAACATATTTTATTTGTATATTATAGTTTTTCATTGATAATATTATTTTTAAATTTTTACTAATTTTTTCGGTTAACAGCATAAAAATTTGTCACGTGTCAGTATGCAAATAATTTGTTTTGTTATATAATCCCTGGCTGACAGGGTTTCCGCCTTTCAGCACTACAAGAGGCAGATGCGCGGTCACACTCAGACACTCATTGTGTGTTCTGTCGTAGCCCTTAAAGTGGTTGGGTCGATGTAATTTCGAAGCAGAGCCCCCCCCCCCCAGACTGAGAGTCAGCTGAGAAGATATCATTTTTCAAGATGGACATTGAAACCACAACATATTATATGTATTGTTATGGAAAAAATTAAATGTGTGTGTGAATCCTAATTTGGAAAAAAAACTCATTTAATTAACATAGAAGCCAATTTACAAAAGGATATCTGGATTATCTATTTTTATAATGCCCGGCTGCCCTTAGGCATTTGCCCTATTTAACTCTACAGTGGGCGAAGTGATGGCATCTGATATAGTGTGGTACTCAATGGGTATGCTACCTTCGCCACGAAAGTGAAGGGATTAAGAAAAGCAAGCACAAAGAGAGAAAGAAAGTTTTATGGCCGAACCAAGATTCGAAGTCTTATCTACTGCTTGGTATCTGGGTTATCTAACAGTATCTGTCTCACGACTGCATAGTGCACAAAGTAAGTTTGAAGAAAGAAGAAATACATCTTCTCTCTTCAGACTGCTCCTGGCACCAACCTGCTCGCACTTTCCATCAGAAGCTCTTGAAATCTCAAGTGCTGACTGCGAGACATTACTGTACACAGCCGCCATCAGTGAACGCGACAGATCTTCGGCTCGGCCGAAATTGGAATCTACATGCACCAGTTTATGTCAAGGATATCCCAAAACCAAGCAGGCAAGAGTGACCTGTGCATAATAGAGTAAATTGTGAGAAAATTAATCTTAAATCTAATTCTGAGTCGTGTGTTAAATGTATCCATTACTAATTTTTATAAGTAGTATATGGGGGGGGGCTAGAGGACACTCAAAAAATGCAATATTTTTTGCAAAATAAGACCTATTTTGCAAGTTTTATAGCTGTTTTTTGATAAAAATTTGCAAAAATAGAGCATTTTTGATTTTTAAAATTTAAACAAAGTGTGTTTTTCACTAAAAAATGACGTCTTTTTCACTAAAATATACAGTATTTTTAGTGTTTTTAAGCTGTTTTTGATGAAAAATAGAGTTTTTTCTCACTTTCAAAATTTCAACAAAAAATTTGATCTTCCATTGAAAAAATGATCACTAAAAAATGCATTATTTTTATGTTTTTAAGCTGTTTTTTTGATAAAAATTGAGTTTTTTTAGCTGTTTTATTATAAAAATTTGTGTTTTTTTGGATATTTAAAATTTTGTTTTTTATTATAAGAAATGCAAGTTTTTTTGTAAATATAAGATAAAAGCCATTGTAATTGTTTTTTTTAAAGAAAATCTATTTTTTCTATATGCAAGAAAGGTTTTAATTTATTTCATTGTCCATCACTACCAATTGATAATTTAACACGATCGTTTCTTTTACCATATGCAAAACATGTAACCGATTCGGTATCAGTTGTTAAAGGTCTAGTAAATATAAATTCTTCTCCAATTCGTAATTGTACTAAAGGATTATGTGTACGATTTTCAGATTTCAAAAAAATTGTAATTTTCATATGCACATTAGTTACTAGTTTTAAATCAGGTTATAGTAGTTTAGAGCTCATTAAGTTGAGTTCTACAGGTCTAAAACCTCCTGTATGATATTTTGCATATCTCACTTTAATAGTAGCATAGAAATTTTGAGAATCGACATATTCTTTTGTTGCGGCATCTTTATTTATAACAGGATTTGCAAAGCTTGAAAGTCTTACATTTCCAAAATTATACACACCATTTTTAATTAAAGAAGGTACCTATAATCCATCATTATCTCTTATTAATATATTATCACTCTTTTTATTATTGATGAGTGTTTTCCTGTCGACATAATATTTATTACACACATCGCATTTATCAGTAGGAGTTGGAATATTAATTTTTTTTGTTATTAGCATCAAAAGCATTTTCTTTCAAAACTAAAGCATTGTTTTCAAAGTAACGTTTATTAACAGCATTTTTGTCATTTACAAGATGTTTTATATTGCTAATTATTTTACCTTTAGCAACAAAACTACCTTGAGCTGAATCTATTAAGCTTTTCTGTTCTAATTCTTGTACAATTTTATTCACATAATTCATATTAGCTGTATCATATAAATCTATTGGATCTGACACATTTGAAATTCTTTTATGTTTTGCATTATAGTAATCATTTTGTAAATGAATAAGAGAAGCATCTGATAAATTTCTCTAACATCATTTTTAAAATGTTCATGAATTCTATCCTCACATAATTTTGTAGCAGAATCAGTTAATTCTACAGATTCCTTTACATGTCTTAAATTTTTTTTCTATATTGTAATTTTCATTGTTTGTTAATTTAAATAATACATCTTGAGGACTTGGAGGTCCTTTTATTTCATCATCAAACAAAGAATAATAAGCTGTCATTTGTTAATGTAATAAACTCATTATGCTTTCAATGCTTTAATCATAGTTATTGCTCCAGATTTCTTATTCATATAGAATCCCAATTTATGATCCCATTTTATTCCTATAGGAGTATCAGATAATTTTAGTTGATGGAATTGAATTAGCAGCAGCAGAATTTTTAAATCTAACATATGGTAACCAGAGAGACAGGTCTACAACAACTGCTTTGAAATTAGGATTTTAAATATCTGTAAACAACATATTTTTACAATCATTTCTTTGAATTTCTATTTCAATTTGAAATCCTGTAAGTATTTTCTCATATTCTCTGAAAAAATCAAATATTTATTTTAATGGTATCCATATTCTTACAGTTTGACTACGTTTAGTGAGTTTCCATCTTTTTGCAAATCCATCATTATATTTTTCATTCATTTTGAAGTTATTATAAAAATCAGTAATTTTAATTGCATCGACCAATGTTCCATTATATTTGAAATTGTCTCTGTCAGCATATTCAGAAGTATCCATATAGAAAAACATATTTGTAGCTTCCGATGTTGAATAATCAGGTGTGAAATTTATCAGTCCTAATACTTGATTCATGATTGCTTTATAATTAATAGTAGGTTCAATTTAAGTATTTCCTATTGTTAATCTGCTCGAATCAATTAAACCACCACCATTTCAAAAGCAATATTATTATTATTATATTGCTGCCATCACCTTTTAAAATTTTAATTTCTAGTTGTAAATAACCTTAAGAATATAATACATTTGCATTTGTATCATTTATAAAGAAATTATATTTTGCATTTTCATATGGAATGTTTTTATCTCTATTCTCATATTTAATTTCTCTATATTCAAAGCTTTCAATTTCGTTATTATAATAATAACTGGTATCACTCAAATCATAATTTTTTTCTTTTATTTAATATTAAAAATTTTCTATCCTGCACCAAGTTTTTTCTTTTTTGATAAAATCTCATTTAATTTTCCTATTGTGAAATCTTTAGACTTTTCTGCTATAATAGGTTTAGCTTTTTCTATTAAATCAGTAAAGAAACCTCTTCTTTCTATTTTCTTTCGCTTTCTATACAATCTGTTTATTCATTTATTTAGCTATAAATCTATACTGTAATTCTTGTCTATTTAAATCAATTAGTTAAATAAAAAAAATCAATTATGCTTTTCACGAAGCATAATTGATATATATATATACATATATATATATATATATATATATATATATATATATATATATATATATATATATATATATATATATATATATATATATATATATATATATATATATATATATATATATATATATATATATATATATATATATATATATATATATATATATATTGAGTTGACTAGTACTAAAACCAAAAGAAAATTCAGTAAAAAATAACTTTTTGAACTTTGAACAGGAGTAGATTATTAGTTTTCTGTACCAAAAACACAAGGCATTTCGAATTTTATTGCCATTCTCAGTGTCTACCTTTTGAGAAGCTGGATTTTCTGTAGTGACTACTGGTATTTTCCAAAAAGAAGTATTTTGCCGTAAAGTTCTAACGTTTGTACACGTGATGAAAATGATAGCCAAAATATTCAGCTTAATTCGAGCAGCTTCATTGCAATTCCACTTTTTAAGGCCCTATTACAGTACCCTGATGATGCTGACTTTATTTTGCCTACTGAGGTACGCTAGCTCAGTAAATGCAAAGTACTTAACATATTTATGCATTCTTTGGAGGAAATAAAAACTTATCTTTCAGCCAAAAATCAAATATTTTTAGAACTAACAGATCCTTTTTGGCTAGCAGATTTGTATTTCGTAACAGACATAATAAAAATCTAAATAATGTAAGCTTGTAGCTGCAAGGAAACAATAAACATGTAGCAAGAATAATAGGGGCTATAAATTCGTTCAGAACTAAGCTAGTTTTGTTGGTATCACATCTAAAAATGAAGTCTCCGGTGCATTTTTTAAACATGAAAAATGTAATAGATGACATAAAATTTATTTATTAACATTTGTCATCAACCTCTGATTGCTTCAAGATTAATCTGAAAACTGCTTTCATCAATTTAATATCATCAGACCCATGGTCACCTTTTCAGTAAATTCTTTCGGCAATCAAATAAGCGTAACTGAAAAAACAACGTACATTTCAGAATTTCTTCAAGTATGGCAAAAAGAAATGGAGATTGAAATTTTTCATTTAAAAATTTTCTGTCTTTCTTCAAAGTTATTCGTTTTTGAAAGTTAATGAATTGTTGTCGTATATTTACTTATATTGTGAAATTATTATATTATATTATATTGTATAATAATTTCACAATATAAGAATTATTATATTGAGAAAACAGTTCATTTTCTCAGTTTCACATCATCAGAAACTGAGAAAATGAACTGTTTTATTTTTCCCTGAATACTTTTAATTATTGGGTCTTTAGTGAAGTATTGTCTAAGAATACCTTTGCATATGTTAAAAGAATATAATTATTTCATCCTGTATCAATACTATGATGCAATTGATAACGTCCTCAGAATGACTTTATCCTCAAAACCATTAGAAATTCTGGAATGTAGTTGACAGAAATAAATTTCATTTCTTGAAAAGAGAAGCATATCATTGTTTTTGGCAATGAATATTACAAAATCAAACTATAGAATTACAGATGAACACCTTGCAGATTTCTTGCGAGCAAGAATTTAATCATATTCTCGCAATTACTAATTTCTGGCGAGTGAAATGCAATTCAAAGATCACATTGACTATATTTTATAAATAATTTTAGACTTCGTAAATTATGGAGCCATTTGGTATCATTTTGTTACACAAGAATATTAATACTAATTATATACGAATGTTGAATTAAATTTTTTGTACATTATATGTAGCGTGTACTATTAACTATGCCCACCAGCTAAAAATAAATGTATGTCGAAAAGTAAAATGTGCCTGCCATTCGACCGATATTCTAACATGTGCTCTTATAGGTGAAAAAAGGTTGGAAAACTTGTTTTAAAACATATTATGATCAAATATCCCGTCGCAGACATTTTCCAATCAAGATAACTTAAACTATATATTAATTAATACTTTTTCAGTACTTCAACTCAGAAAATATTTTACCTCGATGTTCATATTTATAACAAATTGACACTAAATTAGGTATATTTAATTGCATAATTTGTCGGGAGTATGTAATTGGTTTTTAGAAAATATTTAATAGCATAAAATTTGTAAGAATTTAGAAATTTGTCACAAAAATTATTTATAGAAATCACTCCTATTTACTAGTAAGAAGTTTCCTAAAAATATAACTTCAATGCTAGGAATTTATAATTTTCTTGAAAACATGTTTTAATTTACAAACATTATGCCAAATTCTAGTGAACTCGTCATTAAAAATATAATGCTTATTTTCCAAATCGAGCATAATATGATCTATAATTATTTCTATTTAATATATATATATATATATATATATATATATATATATATATATATATATATATATATATATATATATAAATATATATGTAATCAAATTATGCAAAATAATTTCTACCGTATTGTAGTACCGATATTAAAAGTTACATGAGAAGAGTGTCATCTTCCATAATAAATTATAATAATATATCAAGCATCATAACTGATGAAAAGTGATCATGTTGGGTGATTATGTCTAATTTTTGCATGTTTTTACTTTAACGTAATTTTAAAAAGCCCCTTTTCAGCAATTTATCTTCGTAAATAATGATGGCTCAAAAGTGTCAGCTTTCAAGAATAGTGAGATAATTATTTAGTATATTCAATTTACGCAGGAATTTTTTAATCAAATATTATGTTACATTAAGCAAAAACCAAGCAATCAAGATACTCTACAGAAAAATTTAGAATAACGAAATATTAATATATTAACCTTAATTTCTTGAAACATTGTATAAAGAGGATTTATATTTCGCTTAATTTTTTACTGGAAAATTGTTTTAAAATAAAGCATCAAGAAGAGATCAATCAAACAATGTCATAAAATGCAAAATGTATTTAACAATGATTTATGTATCCCTCCTTTTTTTAAATCAATAACTCGTTTTTTTTTAACCGAAATATTTGTTTCCTGCAGAAGATACACAAAAAATTAGAAGTTATATCACAAACTTTTAGCTAAAAATATCAGTCTAATGCATCTCTAGGATACTTTTGGATCATCCTAGATACTGATACTAATCTGATCTTTTGAATTATATTTCTAAGTCCTAAAGGTTGAGCTTATATATATTACAAATGTAATTAATATTAAGTATTTTATGTTATGAAGCTTATAATGGAAATACACACAAACGCGCGCAAATAAGAATTTGCTTGCATCAATCATAATATTATATGATAAAATTATAAATACAGTAAAAGTGCATTAATATTTTTAAATTTTATATGAATATATCTTATAGAGTAATGTAAAATGCAATTTATAGAAAAGCCTTAAATTATTAATCTAGCGAGTCTCAAAACTATGGGGCGCGCCCTCTTAGGGGGACACGAGTATATTATTATTTGAAAATTAATTTACTGACTGAAAGGAAAGCACATAAACATGCAAAACAAAATACATTTTGACATAATATTTAAAAATTAACTTGGCAAAAAGCCATCGGATTATTATTTTGTCAATATTGTGAATCTGCTTTGCCAAAGAAAAAATTCAGTACTCTTGTAAATTTGTAAGGTTTAAAATTTATGTCGTAGTGTATATTTAGCGCCAAAATACTCAAAATACATTGTTATTGCGTATATTTTATTGTATATGGAAGCGTGATCCAAATTATGATCGAATATTAAAAGTTTGAGAAATGCTGCATTAGTCAAATATTCACAAGTATTTATATCATTAAATTCTTGTTTATAATCTTATGAATAGAAGCATAGATTTTTTTCTATTATCACCTCAATATTTCAACAGAATTTTACTAAAATGCTTTTAAAAAATGCGGAATGGAAAGAAATTAATTTTTCCTTCCTAAAAATATGTATTTTTTCTGGTTTATAGGCATATATTACATCGCTATTGAAAGTTTTGAGTAGATGACTTATTTGGACAAGAGAAACACATTATTTCAGTTACTAAATGAATTCCTGTGCTGAATAGCAATAGATTGCATATCAGATGAACGGAGCAACATTAATGACTTGTTGGACTTGTTGCACCGTTTGTGATATCGTTTTCCCAATATAATTGAAGAATTTCTTTCACAAATTTTAATAAAGAATATGATCATCACAAGTGAAACGCCATATGCACAGTCTACACAGTCTCAAATTATTTTTACGAAGAGGTGTAAATTTCCAAAGTATTTGATGCATTGTTATCTGTTAAATTATTCTTTTGAGTGTAATTTTCAATCCTTAGTAATTTTTTTATCTATATTGGAATAATAAAAAATGCATAATATAATTCATGAATGATTTATGAGATTACACACGAGCAAATACGTGAAGTACTTAATATTCGACAATTAAATTTTGCGAAATTGTTATTTGACTTATAAGTAGTTTAATAGAATGAATAAGATGAATGTAGTACATCAGACAATCAGACACAATAAATGGCAAAGAAAACAATGAACGCAGACCACCGCATGATGGGGTTCCTTTATGTAAATTGTCTAGACGTTTGACCTCCAGACTTCAAAGGCTACGGAATCAGCTATATTATTGTGGTTATCAAAGGATGTTACAATAATAAACTGGACGTCTTCAATAGGTTATTAAATATGAAGCCACTGTTATATCATTATATTGGAAATAATCTAATAAATATGTGGTGACTCAATATCTATTAAAGTGGAAAAGATATTAATTTGGAACATTAGTAACGAGGACAGAATCCTTTCAGCCGATACAATCTTAATTCTATATGAAGCAGTACCAAATCAAAAATTTGACTTATCATTTATCTTCATCTTTATTTCTTTAAATTTATGAACCAAATATGAGCCGGGCAATCATATTTAATATTTTATACTGGTTTATTTCCATTTTTCATTAATTTCTGTTTGCATCAGAAGGTTTTCATATGTTTGTGAATTGATTTGTGATTTCATTTTGTATTTAAAAATAACGAAACAGAAGCAAAAAGTAGCAATATATTACTATTATAAAATCAAAAAAGTGTCTGAAATTTATTAAAAAATTCTGGTGTAGATTTTTTTTAAATGTTCTGATTTGGACCGTTTCTATCAGCTCTGTTTTGAATACATATATTTGTATTCAATCATTAAAGAGCAAAACAATCTTTCGATTTATTAGCTTATAAAATAAACAAAATTATTAAAATGTGAGTCTAATTCTAAACCATTAATGTGTGATGTCCCAGATATTTATTTTCAAAAATTGAGTCTATTTTCTCAAAATAAAATCTAAAGCTCCGTGATATGAAACAAAATCTGCAGATAGGACTGGATAAATTACAAAAATTTTTTAAAAAAGATGAAAAAAAATTAAATCATTCTTACCAATTTAAACTAACTATAAAGGAATGTTTTATCTTGTCTTTTTCATTTTTTATTGTTCCATTGTCAACGAATTCTCAATCTTGGAAGCAATACCTCTCTAGATTAGAAAACTAATACTTTAGAACAATAGGTATTTTAATGATTTTGAAAATTTTTACCAACGTAAAAATTATAATTAAAAATACTTCCTTATTACTAAAAAATGATGAATGAATTTTTTTCTCATCACCGACAACACTTAGGCATTTGATGGTGACTTTCTCCTTGTTTTCTGCCGCTCGAAGAATGTAATTTGAAGGCAGACAGCAAATTCATCGACAAGTTGGATGTACGATACCGTCTCCATACCATGTGGAGTAGATGGAACGTTTTAACTGACATAATGGATATTTTAAATCAATGAGAATTGTAATAAAGTGTCGTAATCAAGATTTCCTTTGGAACGAAAGAAACAACTACATCAGGGTTCATAAGAACTTGTCTTTACTGAAAACATTTTTTTCTCATTTTACCAACAAGAAATTCTTTTGAATGACGGATAAAATTCAAAGTGATAAGGCTAAACAGAGATTCGAGAAAACGTATTGTAACGGAAATAAGAAATGTATTGACATAAAAATTTGTTTCACAGAAAGCAAATAAAGATTTCTGATAGTGACTCATAGTTAAAAACTAAAGGGTAGTTGACAAAAATGTGTTAAGATAAACTCCATATCTTTTGAAAATAATGTTTTGAATCATCTCTTTAAAAATATATATTGAAAAAAATTGTCTTAAGCTTCAAGTTCCCACAAGATGGGGAAAATTGCTGCATTCCCAAGTCTGCATTGTTTATTAGAAGAAAAATGAAATTAGATTTTGAACAATTTGTTAGTTGTTCACTTTCATAAATTAACTTTTGTTATTTTGATTATTGAATCGTAAAGGACTAACCCTAATAATGATTTTAATTTTATAAAATATAGTTCTCCAGCGCCAGTTGGGTAAAGGTGAGGAGCCAGCGGAGTGCATAATATTCGCTCATGGCGTTCATTAAGAACTGTTTAACGTTTGCTGAGTGCCGGTACAGATAGAGTGACGTCAGCTCACGTGGATTGATGCGTCCGAAGTGAGGCGATGGAGGCTCCGCAATCCACGTCTACCGTAATTCTGTAGCAAATATGCAAGATACACTCTATACTGAAATATCGAGAATTATTAGAAATCGATTTGTTGCCAGTGGCCTGCGCTCATGGCATCCTTTAAGAAGACTGTAATTGACACCAACGTCTAGATTGGATCCGTATTTGAGCGATGATGAAGACGGAGTGGCACAGGATCCTCTCAGACGAGTCACAATTCTGTTTTTTTATTGATAGAAAACACATACAAGTGTAACGTCGACAGGTCCAATCTTGCAGGAATTGTGGAGCGTCCCACAACGCGGCATTATGAGGCGCCATTGTAAATGATTTCAGATCACCTCTAGTTCGTGTTGCGATAGGTGACACTCCTCTTCCTTCCAGAGGTAACTAATACCCTTAATGCCTATCTCTCTGCAATTGAAGATTTTTGGGATAAGATTGGATGCTATCTGCAGACCCTGCCACTGCCTCCTTCATTTAGTTGGCAAATACTTAACAAGGAATGAAGAGCCATTTCTCAGGATCCCATACATAATCTCCTTGACTCTGTGCCTACAGCCGTCCACTGTGTCCACTCCAAAAATCACTTATTGTTCTCTACTGTCTCTCTCTCTCTGATACCGAGTTTCATCATTTTCTGCAACTCCTTGGTGTTGCATTTTCAATGTCGGGCAATGTATACATATCTGATTTTTGATTTCTTGTAGCTTGTTGACTACATTTATAACACTTAACAAGCATTTGTAAGATTCCAGAAAATATGAATGTTCTTTAAAATTAAATAATTGTTAAATTTTGTATGTAAATCATAATTTTTTAATTGCATTCAAATTTTTTGAAGGATATGAATAAAGAAATTGTTGTTTAGAAAACAAAAGACTATTCTTTGATATCGATAAGAGTAAATTAGAGGTAAACTACTCAAAATATTTTTATAGTTTTCGTACTTTAAAAATTAAGGCATGGATATCATTAAGTTATCTTACTTAACTAATAATTAAAAATTAAAATAGTGTCTGTTTAAATGACAATATTTTATAGGGTTATAGTTTTAATTGTCATATATTAAAAAAAGTTTGCTACTAAAATTAAATTTCATTCTGCTTAACTGTAATTTCTTTTAAAATGTTAAAATCATGGTGGAAATTAATTTCTCTGTTTTCATCACTGATTAAATATCCATTTTATTTTCTTTACTAAAGCGTATTCGATTTATTTTTAATATTTGTAGACTATTCATCATTAAAAATTAATAGAGTGTAATGTTTACTTTTTTTAAAAATCAATAACTTCTGCTTTTCTAAACTGAGGGACAAAATTTAATCAATTGCTCAATCTTCTTAGATATCTATAGTGCAATGAAATTGTTTTGAATTTAATATTTGTTTTTAATATTTAATTTTTTTTATTACATTAATGAAATTACAAAAAATTTCTAAACTGCATGAAAAATAATGAGATTATAAGGCCATTCATAACAGACATGAGAATATATATTTTACAGTAAAAAATTTTCACTAAATGGTATAAACTTAAAAAAAAGTATGTGATCTAGATTGATTCTTATATTTAAAAATAAGATGGAGTTTCCAGTTTTTTTTTCTTTCTTTCTTACAATTAAAAGTGGGATATTTAGCCGGAATTCTTAAAAGTTAAGTAACAAAAAATCCTGTTATTCTTCTTTGATTCTATCCTCGTTAAACTTTGCATTCTGATTTTCTTAGTATAACTCATGGAGTGTGGTCACTTCTATTTCTTTATTACTAAAAAGAAAAAAAGCTTGAAATTTTTTTCTAGTTATTGTTTACTCTTTAACTTTGTGTATGACTTCTAAAGCTTTAGCATCTGATTGGCTGAGCTCCACTTAATGAAGTGCTTTACAAATTGTTGTATTTTGCTTTTGTAATTTTCATGAAAAAAATAGAAATGTACAAAAAATAGAATTCTTTAATTATATAATATTACTAAGCAAGCTTTATTTTAGTTAGAAATTACAGCGTATGTCCAAATTTTATATAATATATATTTCACATTATGACGTGTTATATTTTGAAAGTTATTTGATATCCTTTTTCAGCTTTGTTTCTATTGTTTATTTATCATTTTTTGCTGCATAGTATTGGAGTATAATAGCTTAAATTTTTAAAAACTTCGTTTTAATGACACAGCCTAAAAGAAAATTGCACTTTCACAACCAGTGTGCCCTGAGGAAACAGTAGAATAATTACTTGATTTCATTAATTTATTGTTATTGTATTATTATTTTTGAACCATGCGATATATATATATATACTCTACTGTCCATTAAAATTGCTACACCAGGAAGAAATGCAGATAACAAAATGATATTTATTGGACAAATATATTATACTAGAAATAACAAGTGATTAAATTTTCAAAAAATTTAGCTGGATAGATCCTGAGAAATCAGTACCCAGAACAACCACCTCTGGCAGTAATAACAGCAGTTATACGCCTGGGCATTGAGTCAAACAGTGATTGGATTGCATGTACAGGTACAGATGCCCATGCAGCTTCAACACGATGCCACAGTTCATAAACCGTAGTGACTGGCGTTTGGTGACGAGCCCGTCGCTCGGCAACTATTGACCAGGCGTTTTCTATTGGTGAAAGATCTGCAGAACGCTCTGGCCAGCCGAACAGCCGAACATGTTCCGTATCAAGGAAGGTCCATACAATACCGGCAACATGTGGTCGGGCATTATCCTGCTGAAACGTAGGGTTTCGGAGGGCTCGAATAAAGGGTAGAGCCACGGGTCATAACACACCAGAAATGTAACGTGCATAGTTCAAAGCACCGTCAATGCGAACAAGAGGTGACCGAGACGTGTATCCAATGGCATCCCAAACCATCACGCCAGGTAATGGGCCAGTATGACGATGACGAATGCACGCTGCCAGTGAGCGTTCACCAAGATGCCGCCAAACACGGATGCGACCATCATGATGCTGTATACAGAACCTAGATTCATCTGAAAAGATGACGTCTCGCCATTCATGCGCCCAGGTTCGTCGTTGATCATAGCATTGAAGGCGCTCTTGTCTATGACGCAGCGTCAAGGTAAGCTGCATCCATTGTCTCCGAGCTGAGAGGCCATGCTGCTGCAAACGTCGTCGAACTGTTCGTGCAGACACTTGTTGTCTTCCAAACGACCCCGTTTCTTGACTCACGGCTCGTGACGTGGTTGCACGATCCATTACGGCCATGCGGATAATATGCCTTTCTTCTCGGCTGCTAGTGATAGGTGGCCGTTGAGATCCCGCATGGCGTTCCGTATTACCGTCCTGAACCCATCGATTGCATATTCTGCTAACAGTCATTGAATCTCGACCGACGCGAGCAGCAATACTGCGATAAGATAAACCGCAATCCCGGTACGCTGCAATTCGACCTTTATCAAAGTCAGAAACGTGGACGTACGCATTTCTTCTTCTTACACGAGGCATCACAACAACTTTTAACCAGGCAACAACATTCAAATGCAATTTGTGTATGAGGAATCGGCTGAACAATTTCCTCATTTAAGCACAATGTAGGTGTCGCTACTGGCGCCTGCTATGTCGGAATGCGCTGAAAAGCTAATCATTTGCGTATCACAGCACCTTCTTCCTTTCGTATTAATTTCACGTCTGTAACACGTCGCCTTCTTGGTGTAGCAATTTTAATGGCCAGTAGTGTATATATATAGGTCAAGTTGGATATCTAAGTGTCCACCTTGACAAGCCCTAATTACATAGGCTCATACGGTCGCATTCCACTCTGAATGTCTGAAAAGATTAATGTTAGTATCCTAACTTGAACTCACAAAAGTATTACGAAAAGGAATGAAGGATTTCACAATGAGATTTATTGTTCGGAGGAGAGCATAGCAAACTGTTCAATATGATAACCATGCATGTCACTGTGCAGTTGACATAAGCGAAACACCCTGTGGATGATCCCTGATGTCATATTAATTTTATCCATAACAATGATTCTCCCGATACCTCTGGGGGTGCAAATCAAGAATTGGGGGTCTTCTGCTTGATTCTTGTTTTAAAATAACGAAGATTCCCTGTGCTTTTGTTTAACTGGTAGATTCGAGCTCAGGGGTAGGTACAAGGAAGCATACTGATGCAACAAAAACGATTCTTTGTAACTTTGTCACTGTTTCTCTGTTCTTTCTTTTTAGAGGATTCATGAATGAGGTTCACCCTGTAAACGGGTTGTGCATAGATAATGCTAATCGCCTCCGCGACTTCGTACATCGGTGCCCATTGAATAACGACAAATGCGCAGCAGTTTCCAGCCTTGTTACGATAAAAGGTTAGTCAACAAAAGCCGCCATTGTATGCATGTTCAATTTATGTGGATTCAAGAACAAAATATTCAGAAGTAATGAATCAGATTTAAAAAAAAGAAAAAAAATAGAATGTATGAACCATTAAATTTACATATTTTTCATCATCAGAACTTTAAACAAATTAAGAAAAGTATGTAGTGTTTTATAAAATTCAAAACATAAAGTGTGCCGCAAATAATTTATGAGATACGTATTTATCTTAAATGAAGTGGTAGAAAGGGAGAGAACGAAATAATAAATGCGTGCAGTGAAGGGAATAACAAGAGAGTCAGTTTTATAAGTAATCTGGTTATATAAATTGAAATATAATTATATATATATATATATTTTAAATGAATTTTACACTGAAAAAATTATAAATGAAAATAAGAATTTTGTAAAACCAAGAAATACTATAAAATAACTAAACGTTATTTTGAAATATTTTTTTCATCTGTTAGATTCGGAAGCAATTAAAAATGCTTATGGCGATAACAATATCTTACTGATCGAAGTGTAAAATGTGATTGGCAATCATGAAAGCAGGTTTACCTATAAGAAATGTATATTACCACTACAGGTTACTTTCTAATTTTTGCAAATAATTGCTTTCAATTTGTAAGGGTGAATTATTGAGCTTGAAAGCATATTAGTCAGTTAGAATTAAATCACATTTATAAAACTATTCCAAGCCAAATCTTCTCTAAAATTTCTTGGAGAAATTAAAATAAGCTATCTATTTCCTCGAGAACTAAACAAATAATTAAGAAAACATTTGCTTAACAGAATATCTAAACAGCTGAAATTGAATTAAAGTAATTAAGATTTTTCACTCTTGTCATAATCTAATTAAGAAAGAATTATTTTTTTTGGCTGGTACACGAAAAAGCATTAAAATATATCACTCATGTGAAATATTTTTTATGCATTTTCTTATACAATTTTAACATAAAATATTACTAAATGATAATTTATCAAAACATTTTTGGATTTCGCTTCCATTTTAGAAAAAAAAGATTTTCTGCAAAAACCGGATATTATTTATAATAACAGTGAAATAACTCGATAATTCGTCAGAAACTTTAGAATAACAGCAAACTAATTCTTTGCAAATGTTTCGGTTAAAAACATTATTTACATTTTTATGAAGAGTTTTTGTTTTTTGTATACGAAAATATGTATTATTTTTATTTCAGAGTTCCTAATAATTGAGACTGCTTTAATGTTTGTCGAAAGTGGTAATTTTTAAACACGTATGTTTAATGTAAAGGAAAAAGTTTTGATTCGATATTACAATTTTAAAGAAATTTAAACACTTTATTTTGTAAAGTATTTTTTACAAATGAATTTAATACTAAGTTTAAACCCAATCTTTGCGAACACGCGTCCATTTCACGGATGAACGAATAAACATATTTAAAGAAAAAAACAGCTGCTTAAAAGCAACATCATTGATTTCGTCACATATCGTAGAAGTTGTTTTTTTTTTTTTTTTTTTAGAGTCTATCCTTATGCTTTTACTTCTGCCAATAAATAGTTTTTAGATTTATTATTTATTTTAATAACTTTTTTTTATAATTTCACAGTTGATAATTCAATTCAAGTATTATAATTTACTACATTATCCTTTAAAATTCGTTTTCACGTCACTGATTTTTCCACAAAAACATCGAACAATTAAAAATTATAATAGTATGTTAAAATATAATTATCATTGTAGTTAAATTACAATTAAAAAATTTTTCAATAAGTTTATTTAGTTGTAATTTAACTATATTGATAATAATATTACATAACTATCAATTATAAATTAATTATTATTAATTATGACAGAAGTTCCGAATATATTAGTTACATGGTTAACCATAATTGATCCTGCAAATAAGCATGAAAATTTTCCTCGTTATTTATTGCATTTATATTATTAATAAATCCATTTTTATTATAGTATAAAAGAATAATTAAAAAGGCGTAAAATACAGTGTTTTTATTATTATTGCAAGGGGAAATTCTGCAGTGGTTGTGTCGAAAGTGAATGCTAAGAACTCAAATTTTATTATATAAAAAAGCTATAAAAGATATTAGAATTTGAAACAGTTTATCATTAAAACTAATGATAATTACTTCGACAAAATAATTTATTTCTCGTGTTTCATTTCATTTTTTATCCTTTTCAAGATTATTATAATTCATAAAGGATTAGAAAGTTCATACGCTTTTCCAGTAATAAGTCTTAAACTTTTAAATTTCCCCATCAAATAATTTCAAAAAATTATTTTATAACTTCAAAACCAATATCTTAATGAAGTTAAAACTAAGCATCAAATCGTGAAGTAAATTAACATTATAAATATCTTGAAAAACCAAGTGATGTTAATGGTGATATGGTCGCCTAACTTAGAATTGAAAGTTTAAATAATAGTTTAAATGAAGAAGTTAATTTTTAATTTTTATTTTTGTGAACACATTGATAAAAAAAATACCTTGCCCATTTAATTATGTGGCGTCTGTCACTCATCTAATACAAAATATTTTTATCTAATATTTTAAACTTATCGATTTATATGGGTTTGTTATAATTCTAAACATGGGCGTGTGATAGAGATCGTTATCTCAGTGAATGCAGATAAAAACATGCCCCACAAGAAAATTGTTCCCTCAAGGTTATTATCGATTTATGTCTAGAAGAGATGCTGTCAACCGACCACTGAGATTTAATCCATCAGCCCTCCCTTCTTTTCGACAACCGTCATAGGGACGACGTCAGTCTAATCTGCGCAAGGGACACCCTCTTTCGAGAACACGATTCAGTTGTTCTCATAAGGGAAAGTGACTGGCAGAGGACAGTTTAGACATTAGTTAAGAGACTGAATCCCTTCATTTTTATTCTCTGTATTGTGACTTTGCTCTTCATTAGAAAGTTTGAGAAAAAAAATTGACACCAACACAAATTTTTACTAAAATTATTTTAAGAATTAATGTGTGTGTGTGTTAAGCATTTATCGCAATTTTAAATTCATCATCTAATTTATTTTTCTGTATTTATTTTTTTTATGGAAACATTAATTAAAGTTTCAAAGAACTAAACTGCTTGAATTTTTTAATACTTTTTTATTACAATTTAGGGTAAATATTCCGAAATTTTTGATGTGCATCACAAGGAATCCCAGAAAATTCGAATTAAGTCGAATACTTTAACATTGTGCATGAACTATGGGGCTTCCATATCTTATATTAAAATCTTGGTTTAGACAAATATTACAATATTTTGTCTAGATCAAAACCTAATTCATAAATCTCATAAATAAATGATTTTATTAGTATTCTATTTTTTATTTATATATAATTTCACGTAATGTTTGCAGTTTTAACATTATTAAATAATCAAAATATTTAATAAGCTTAAATTGCTTTTATTTCAAACTAAAATTTTTATCCACTCAAGAAAATTTCTCTCGAATTTTTAGCTAGAGTGCCCATAGGACTGGTCATCTGGCATAGGAAAAGATTTCCTTTATTAACAATATTTGCAGTCTAATTTAGAAATTTGTGGTCAAGATGTTGAATAGTTCTTGTCCAAAATTTTGACCACAGCATAAATTATAGCAAACATTCGTTTGTGAAAGGTGATCAGGACATCCATCTTCATTCTATATAGAAATCAGCTTGGATATGGCTCACATCAGGTTGTAGTATGCGTCTCGCGTTTCTTCACTGTGTAGTAAGACATTTTTGAGGAAACGAGGGCAATTCTAAAATGATTTTTATCGCTTTTTATACCAAAGATGTAAATAAAGGAATTTTTTTCCAGTGCAACATTATAAAAAGAAAATTGTTTTATATATTCTAAAAACTCATGTTAGAAACTAATTATTTATCAAAAAGAAAGCTTGTATCTCATCAGTCTATAGTTGATTCTTAAATTTCGAAAGGGTGGAGGGTTCCTCTCTGAAATCCCTGGTACTCTGGCAAAGAGCCTGGCTCTTCATTTCCCCTCAATTGTGACACAGCCTCTAGAACCGCAATTTCCTGACTAGCAAGCGGCCTTACTAGGGGTCACACGTGTTTCAAAGGCAGGAAAATCTTTGAGGTCTGCTCTAAATGTAAAACTGAGTAGGCTTCTCCTAATCACACCCTGGACTCTTTGGGACTTTCCAGAGAGGATATATAGGATATCCTCTCTAGAGGACATATCATCTCTCTGGAGTATCAGAGAGGATATATATCCTGATCCTCAATTTCCTTAGAATCAACGGTTTGATGAACCTTGTCTAACTTCGTCAGACATTTGGAGGATAAGCCACAACAAGAACAAGCTTGTATCTGGATCTCAGCATAAAAATTAATTTCCCATAATAATTTTCGTGCATTCATTTACGGAGTTTTGATACTAAACTGCTTGAAATTAATGTGCAAAAATAAATAATATTCTCAGATTTTATTTTAGATTTTATTTTAAATATACTCACATTGGGACTTAGCGGGGTAAATTATTCTTCTGACGAATGTCAAGTAAAAAGGTTTAAGGGTTCGAATCTTACTCGACCAAAGTCATTCGTTATAAAAGCTCATATTCTCACTATACATTCATAGCCTTAATATCACTCTGATGCAATTTGGAATATAAAGCAGGGTGCCAGATTAAGTGTTGATATAATTATTTGAATTTATTTCAAAATTATGTGACAGTTAGTTATTTGAATATATAGAAAGATAAGGCAAGAATATATTCCGGTAATACAATACAAGGGAGGATAAAATTTTACTTATGGGTACCTCTTGATTTTTTTATGTCGAGATTGCCACTAAAATCTGAAAAACAAAATGGCAACCCTAAAACTGCATTATTTAATGTGCTAAAAATACCAATTACCAGGAATTAAATTTTATCGCCAATATCTGTCGCCAAATGTTTTGCCAACCTTTACACGGAACACAAAAAAAGCTTTAAATCTCAAGATAAACATTGACACTCTTTAGTTCATCGATTTCCATAACTTAATTTATCAAATCTCTCTAATGTAGAAGATAAAACTCATCAAAATAAAGGTAAGTACATTTATAAAGGAAAAATGTCTAATTACGGAGACTTATCTTTAAACAACTTTAAATTAAAAGGAGAACCGTGTATTTTTATGCTGAATATATTCAGGTTAAGAAAGGTAGCTTTAATATAAGTTACATAATATCTTGCAGAAATTGCTTTACGGAAATTATATTATAATGGAAACATTAATCACTTTCCGCCATTTGATTACATGACAAGAATGATTACCATACATCGCTGAGTATGCATTGACTGGATTTAACCGAATTATTAATTACACATGAATTTCTCAGCCTAATTATATAGGTGACATCTTACTGAAATAAATGTCATAGTAAATGTTACCTCATAGTAAATGTTACCTCTTACATCTTACGTAGGATGAATCTTGTAAATATTTTAAGAATTTGTGAATGAATTCAATAGTATATTCTATGAATTTTAACTATTATAAAAATTAAAATATCTAATTGAGAGTTTGAACAATAACAATTAATCAGCAATTAGCTTCATAGATTTTTAATATTAACAGTTATTACAACGTTTCTATGATCATCTTCTTTGTTTACTTTATCGGTAACCAAAAGATGATGCATGAGCAATTAAAATTTATATAAAAAATATCCAATACGTATAGATTTAGAATTACAATCAAATCTCATGTCTTATATTTATAAGTCAGAATTAGTTAACCCATTTATCCTTTTACACAATTATTCACTAAAATAAACGATTTACATTTTAAAATGCTGACAATGTTTCAGTTATTTATATTTAGCCCAATTATGAACAGCAGAATTTATCTTAACTAATCTATACGTTTTTAGACTTTTCGCAACTCAGCACAAAATCCATCTATTTAGATTTGTAAGCACTAGATTATCATACCCATGCAACTAGAGGTTAAAAAATACTTACACTTATTACTGTGTGATCATGCTACGAGATAAGTTGGGACGTTTTCTTTAAAAACACAAATATTGACACTTATATAAACTGATTAACACAAGTTTCTAAATGAATGTTCCTAAGAAAACATTGAGTGATAGAAATCCCCCTTTTACTTCAAGTAAATTTAAACAATTTTAAAGGAAACCAACATTATACAATTATTAACGTACATTATACAATTATTAATACTACCATCCTCAAATGAATGCAAAAGTATAAGTGGCGAAACGAACTCTTGGTACTACTGCTTACTCAATGCTTGGGAAACTGCCTTATAATAGTGTAAAGGAAGATCAAAATTTGTACGCGTCTGTCGAAGATGCTAGAGATTTAGCTAAAAAAAAGAGCTAAAGAGAATGTCACACGAAAATAGTACAATTAGATATGATTTAAGACTCAAACCAGCGAAATTCAAACCTTGAGTTTTAGTACCGAATGAACAGTTTCAGTGCCCAAATACAGCTCGTAAAATTGTGTTGTGTGTGTTTGAGTGTGTATGACTGTATACGAGTATAAGTACGTATGTATATTATAAAAAGAAATTAAAAAGTTTTAATAATTTAAAAACTTATAATAAAGAAAGTGAAAATTAGAAATTATAAAAATCTAAATGCGAATAAATATAAAAAAGTAAAACGTAATTAGAAAGCTGTTGCTTCCTTGAGACACTTTCGATTTTTTTCCACATTTGTTAAATTAGCCGTAACCGTTCATGAAGTATAAGTACCCCAGTTATGATTTCACGGTAATCCGTCAATACTGAAGGTTGAATTTGAAACATTGCAGTGAAGCCATTTGACCCCCTACCTAAGGACTCGGGATAGGCGTTAAACGCACAGAATTTTTTCGTCCGAGTTAACTCGGGATAGTCGGTTAAAGGGTTAAAGATATGACATTTGTGTCAGATGAATTCCAATAAATTGTTGACAGTCAGAAAGTCGATGATTAACAGGGGACAGGATACAGTATAGTTTTCATTAACAAAAATATTAATATTTTGTTATATATTTCCAGTTATAAGTATTGTATTTTATATTTTGTGTCTATTGTTAGAAATTGTTTTCCGTTTGAATAATTTAAATTGCTATAAATAACTCCGCATGTTGTATACCGCTATTAATATTTCATTTATGGCAGAAATTATAATTAAAAGAAAATAATTATAATAGTTACAGTTTTAAATAATTTTATTATGATGTATAATGAATATTAACTTAAATTGCATGTATATTTATATGGTATTATTATTATGCGAAGTTTAATTGTTCTTTACATTATTTCTTCTAATTTAGCTTATAATAAGCTATCCGAGAAACAAAGTGATTTGTAGCTTTCTGAATTCTCATTAGTTTATTGTGTTTAGAACAAACTTTATTTCATATAGACATTTAAATGTCAAGCATTTAATGTCTGTATGAAATAAAATTTTTTCTAAACACAATAAATGATACAATGCCAATACTCTACTATTAAAATCACCCACAATCATTTATTACTTAATAAATAGATCAATTTTAGAGTTTAATTCGCAAGCAGTTCCTTTTCTTATGTTAAATGTTTTTAAGATATGTTCTAGTATCTAAGAATAGTTATAAAATAATGACACTTTTTTATTTTTCTTAGTTTATTTCATTTGTTCATTTTAAAAGTAATTATAATTGCATTTAAAAAATTTCGGAGTTCAAAAATTACAGTATATTTTTATGCAAGCAAAAAAATAGTACAGTAAAGAAGGTTTATATATATATATATATATATTATAATGGAGGAGTCAATGAGGAAAATTGCTATGGTTTTTCTGTTAAAGTGGTTCATTCTCTTAATTATCCTGTGTTTATTTATTATTGGAGATCGATCTAATATTTACGTTTCAAAAGTTTCAAATTTTGAACCCAGAACTATTGCAAGATGTCTGTTTCCTTTCTTACATAGCAAAAGGAACATTTGTGCACAATTTTTCTCCACTTACTTATTCTTGACTCAAAATATATATATTTACTTATCCTTTTTCAGAGTTTGAACCTAGAGCAACTTAAAAAAGCCTTTTGTTATTCCAATATAAATTAAAAAATGTACAGTATAGGGATTTTTGTTCTAGTAGAGGTTTTAAATAAAAAACAAAACTGTTTAAAATTAAACAGTTATTAATCATTGATCACTGGTGATTGATTGTAAACAGCTGTTTACACAATTAACGATAAAAAGATCATTTTTATGTTTATATTTTCCACTTATTCAACGTTCGTATAAAACAGAAAAAAAATTTCATATTCATTTTAAATATTTAATTAAGGTAAATGACAATATGATAAAATAATAAATAATTATTCAATGTAGTTTTTATTCGTTGATGATTATCTGGAAAAAATAATAACTTTGGAAATAATGATAACTTCGTTGATATGTGTGCAATGCGACAAAAGAGGCTGGAAGATTTGTAACAATAACAATTTCATTTCTATTATATTATCGCGAGTTAAAAAAGGGAAGAATTTAATTAGAAATCATATTTAATCTTTTTCTGGCGATGATTATCATTGGAAAATAAATAAAAAACTACAAGATCAATTTTCAAGATCAACTCATTCGAAATATGAAGTACTATAATAGGAATTAGATACAATTTTAATGCAATTTCCATTAATATATTTTAAGATATATTAATAAAACCAAAAACTTTGATTATATTTTATTATTTTATGCAAAACTGGTTTTATGGAGTTAGTTCTATGGAATTTAAATCTCAAATAAAAAGAAACATTAATAAAATTCATTGAAATTTGAGAATTGAATAAAAGAATTCATTTAAATGATCTTTGTAAGCAAATTGCCTCCATATTAAATAGGTAGTGTGTTTATAACAATATGCTTCTGCAATTATTGTAGATATTTGTTTTTAAATTTTGCATTTTCATTTCATTTTCCTTATAGCAAAAAAGTTTTACTTTGTTTCCCAATTATGTTTGTACATGACAACGCAAAGATAATTTCCATAGTTTGTTAAAATAGAATATTTACTTGGTTATAGCGGCTTGAAATAAATCATGTAGCTATTGCAGTTGAAGTTATGAATTCAAGCAACTGTATATTAAGAATTGTTTCTTAGAATTACTCGAAATTTGTCAAAAACACTCGTTGAATAAAGAGATTTATGTGAACAAAAAATTAAAACTGCACGAGTTTCTAATAACTCTTATAACAAAAGCTCTCATTTTACTCTTTAAGTATTTTTTTATATAATTAGCATGGGGATATTTCGTTAGAACTTTCAAAATATTTAATTTTTTTTTAACTTGTGTTAGAAAAAAACTATTTTTTCTTTTGTCACAATAAAAGTCATTTTGCTACACAATTGTTATGACAAACTATCTTAAGTAACTATTTTTACTTTATAGTTTTATGAAATGATGCATAAAATGTGATTTTTAATTAAAATAAAAATTTTTCATCCTTTTGGCAGTAATTTTTTATTTTAACTCATTTACTTTTGGTATAAGTTATCTTTTTTTCTTTTTTCTTCTTTTTTGGTTTTTTTACGTAGACTTATGTAAGTTATAAGGGTTAATTACTTTCATGATCAATTTGCAATCAAAACGTAGAATCTACCTAGAAAATTATAATTAAAAATATTTACAGGAACAAAAAGGTGCGAAAGGAATTCATGATCATCGTTCATGGAAAATAACACATTCTTTATTTGACGCTGTCAATACATTGTGTTCATGAATGGTTGGAAAGATGCATAAAATAAGTTGCAATAGTTTTCAAGTGAAATGATACGTACGGTAAATCATAGAATGTAGAAAAAATATATTCCATAAAAACAAGATTATAAACTTATTACAAATAAGGATTAAAAATTGTCTTAATTTGATATTTTGAGCTTGTAGAATTTAAAAAGTAAATATTCTGAATCATATAATTGTACATTTTTTAGTTTTCTAAAAAATTTAAAAAATGCTATGAATCAAAATTTATACACATATTTCATGCCACCCATACACATTATTTCATAAGAGATTTGTTGTTGATTTACATATTATACTTATAAGTAAAATTACATTGACACGAACTTAAAGTAGAGAATATGAATTACATGAGAAACTATATGATTAATATATTTATTAAATTAAAAATGCTAGTAAAATAAAATAAGTTATTATTTATACACATTATTATTACAATAAATATTCATTGGTAGATTTTGCAAATGGAGTTTTCCATTTGTAAAATTGCTCTCTGATTGAAAATTATGAAAACCTTGTTTCGGAAATCCTTTTATTTTGGGGTGCTTCCCTACATGCCATTGAGGGGATCTGCCATTCACTGTAAAAATTAAAGTCTCAGGAAATTATTCTGCTCTCAAGACTAACCAGTAGGAATAAACCACAACAGCAACATCACTCATATTCTAAACAATTGATTGATTAAACATAACTTGAATGTTAGATACTTTCATTAATTCTGAGAAAGTGAAACATTTGGAATAGATTTTAACTATCTGACGGCAATTTTTCTGACATTAAATGTATAATTAAATTTTGAAATATCGAATCAAATTCAATTAATTTCAGATTAAAAATTATTTACAGTGAATTTGAAAAGCAACGAATGCGTTATATAAATACGATTATCTATATAGTTTAAAAAAAAACCATCATGCTGGAATATTAATTGTCAATAACTTTAAGAGAAATTTTAAGAAAATAATTTGAAATGCTACTCAAATTAATAAACTGTACATTTTCGGTGAACAAGGATTTTAAGGAACTGGACCCAAAACGATGTACACGCTTCATGATAATATTGAACAAACAGTAAACACATTCAATTACTGAGAATTTTTATAGGAGCAATATCTATCGATATTGGTGCTGAATTATGAAACACTTATAAATTCAACTAAAATGAAATATGAACATCAGCCGAAACTTTTAAGGAAACTCAAATTATTTATTTGAAATTACCAATAGAAAGTTTTAGGGACATTTAATTTGATGAAAAAGTATATTAATTTTAATCGAAACTAATTACGTCAAATAGGATGATATTCTTATTCTTTGAAAACAATTTGCAGTAAGTTTTGTTTTGGAGTAAGCTCTGTAGATATCATAATTAATTCAAAATTTTATTTGGTAAGAAACATTGCTTCAGTAATTATCTTTCATTATGTTTACTTTACAATTGTAGAGATTCATTAAAAATTATTATCAGGCTATTTTAATCAACATGTATTTGCCATCTAAAAGTTTTCCTTTTCTTCAAAGAACTACTTTCAATTGGTGTGAATAGAAACCCGTTATATTGCTAAACATATTGTTATCAGACATTCGTGCAGATTGAGCAGAAATGTACATCAATAATCTGATATTCAATATTGAATCAATATTGAATCTTGGTTAATGGAACTTGAAGCTTCCAATCCGATGAGTGGATCTCTACCTTTAACCTCCGTTCTAGGAATGTTTTCATCATCTGAATGCATTATTAAATAAGTTTTAATATGTAGAAATGAAGCAATCGATTTTTCATCCAATAAAATAATGTTGCGTTGATATGGATCAATCCGTTAAATATCTATGATCCAATTTCATCAAGGATTACAGTGCAGGATTTCGAAACTGTGGAATTAAAATAGAAGTTCGAATATTCCAATTTCATACTAGAATGGACAGTAATTATTGCTTTAAGCTGTTATTTTCCCACTTAGCATCTTTATGGTACAAAAACTTATCAGAAGGATGAATAACGTAACGCAAATGAATAACCTACCATTAAAAACTTATTTATTTTCCTAAAAAATGATCAGATTCAGCTTACTGATTCCCTTCTGAAAATGACCGATGTCTCTTTTCGATAAAATGGGAAGCAGTATTACACTATCCACACTACTGTGGATGGTTCATTTACAGCGTCGTTCTGGGTAATATTGCTCTTTAACGAAATATAACTCAATTTGAATACAGTGATTCATAAATCAAACAGCAGGCTGATTATTAAAATTATATTCTATAACAAAAATGTATAACATCTCTGGTTATTAGGATTCGTTACTATTTTTAAGCTGTATGTTTCTATATAAAAATATGTATTGGATTCTTACAGCTTTGACTTTTTTGTAATTTAAGCTGCTTATTTAAAATTTGGAACTTTTATTGAGATAATGTTGATCAAAAGGAGAAAAACTACCTAAAGTTCCTCTATTAGCTGCTATTTAGTCTATTATTGATTCTCAATGCAATCACCATAGTTATCCAGCATCTTCGGTCAAAGTATCTCTAGCTAAGCAATCCGCTTGAGGTAAAACTCGAGGGTTTTAGACGCAAAGAAGTCCCCGAGTACTTGGCGTATGTGTCTGTTTTATTGTTATTATTATTTCTCACAAAGATTCTCTAATAAATGGAAGAGGAGGTGATCTGATACTGCAAGGTCAGGTGAGCAAGGAGGAGGGAACAAAGTTTCCCAACAAAATAGTTGCATTGTATTCCTGAGCACCCGCGCAATGTACGGCATCACGTTGTCGGCCGAGAACAGTACACCCTTGCGATTAGCAAGTGTCGGCTACTTCTATCGCAATATCTGTTGCACACTTCCAATTGCTGCGATCACAGGTTTGCAGAGATAGTTTGGCCAATTGATAGCAGTTCATAGTGAATCCCTTGACGATTAGTCCACCCGACACCAGCTTCATCACAAAGGGATAAATCTCATGATCTGAATTGGTGACACCAATGTCTTGACGTACGTTCATTCGCAGTTCTGTCTTGACGTACGTTCATTCGCAATTCTGTCTTGACGTACGTTCATTCGCAGTTCTGTCATGACGTACGTTCATTCGCACTTCTGTCTTGACGTACGTTCATTCGCACTTCTGTCTTGACGTACGTTCATTCGCACTTCTGTCTTGACGTACGTTCATTCGCACTTCTGTCTTGACGTACGTTCATTCGCACTTCTGTCTTGACGTACGTTCATTCGCACTTCTGTCTTGACGTACGTTCATTCGCAGTTCTGTCTTGACGTACGTTCATTCGCAGTTCTGTCTTGACGTACGTTCATTCGCAGTTCTGTCTTGACGTACGTTCATTCGCAGTTCTGTCTTGACGTACGTTCATTCGCAGTTCTGTCTTGACGTACGTTCATTCGCAGTTCTGTCTTGACGTACGTTCATTCGCAGTTCTGTCTTGACGTACGTACATTCGCAGTTCTGTCTTGACGTACGTTCATTCGCAGTTCTGTCTATCTCCAAACGCTTGACATATTCGATGACTTGATGCAACAGATGATAAACCTACTTTGAAATAGTGAAGCAAACACCGAACGAGTTTCTTCGACACGTCCATTTCTCTTCTTCGCTACTCTACGAGTTAAGATTAATGAATGTGTATGATAGACCTGCTTTTATTTAGACTGATATTCTTACTCTCGATTGAGCCAACCACTTCATACACTAATTTGCACATTTATCCTATTTTCATTCAATGGAAACGCGAAAACGGCAAAAACTTTCGTCTTTATCTTATAAATAAATGTTGAAGGAGCTTAAATGTGTGCCTTTGAAGATTAAAAGTAATTTCTTCAAGAAAGCAAGGACTTAATTATTTTGAAAACATTGAAATAGTTCTAATGATTTGATTAGGAACCTTCAACTAGCATATATTTATGCATTAATTAAATGAAATATTGATAAAAAAAAACTATTATTGTACCTATTTGGGCATTTGTTGTAATCTAGCAATATTTTTCATTACTCTTTTCTAAAAGTGATTATGGATAACAAGTTAAATACAAAACTGTATTCAACTTCCTGGGTTATAAAATATTGATATTTTAAGTTGAAATTCATGCTTTGAAAGAAGGGGGGGACATGCTTATTTTTAAAACCTGATTCATGTTCATAAATGTTGTGTTGGTTGATTGAATTTAATGGCGCTATGTCTGGGCGACAACATCCTGCTCTGCGAATAGTGGTTTAGCAACTGGTTTGTTCCAGTGTCATAAATAAAGAAAACACCAGGGATAAAACTCCATTTTTACACCATGTATAGTACTCCCTTCATTTTTACACCATGGATGGTATTCCTTTCATTTTTTCACCACGGATAGTACTCCTTTCATTTTTACACTATGGTTGGTATTCCTTTCAGTTTTACACCATGAATTATTTTCCTTTCATTTTTACACCGTGGATAATATTCCCTTCATGTTTAAATTCAATATAACTGACATATGCAATGGATTATAGGAATATTGGGATCAATTTTTCTTTTTGTTAAGAAGCATACTGTCAAGTTAGAGCATTTATTTGTTTCTCGCTGTACATTTTAATTTCTGCCTTTAATATTCATCTTGAATATATAATCAACAAATATTAAACAAATTATTTAATAAAACATTGTGCTATGAACACTAAAGAAATTTTCAATGGATGTATACTATTTAGTATGTGCAACACTGCATCAAAATTCACAATGAATGTATTTTATCATGTAAAACAATCAATAGATATACAGTCAAATTTTCAAGCATGTCCTTATTTGTTTCTCAAACCAATGCCATGTATGCAAAAATGTCTGCATTATTTTCTATCGCACCTTTTAAAACAAGGACTTTCTTGCATTAATCTTGATTAACGAACCAAAATATTTCATTCTCATTTATTTCTCAATCAATCTGAAGTATATTGTACATCTGAAATGCAGCAAAACTATTATAAACTAACGCTAATATAAACATAAATTGCCAAAAAATGAATAATGCGGCAAAAGATTATAAAAGCTTTTATTTATTTTAAATTATGAGTTAAAATGCATTTTTATAAGGAACTTGTCCATTTCATTTTGAAATTTTATTTCAGATTTCTCATTAAAACTTTTCATAACCATCATCTGTACAAAATTATTTTGTTGACGCACGTTATTTCTCAATACTATTTTATATATTTTGGTCTTCATTTTAAATAAAGTGTTAAAAATGCATTCTTATGAAGAATTCGTCTGTTTTATTTTGGAATTTTATTTGAGGTTTTCCTTTAAACCTTTGCTTAACGATGATCTGCATAAAAATATTTTAATACAGGATTTGACACACGTTATTTCTCACGATAATTTTTATATATTTTGGTTCCGGTATCCTTACTTTTGTAAAAGAAAATTCTAGATGAGCCTTCAAAATATACCCAAAACAAATAAGGATTTATAATTATTACGAAATTTCTTGAGTTAGTAATATTTTATTTAATGTAATTAAAGTTTTTGAATATTATATTATAAATATGTACGCAATTTAACATTTTTTATTGGAACAACTCTATGACTTTGAAAAACACATGTATTTTCAGCAAATATTAAATTGTGACTCAAGCTTATTTAATAAAAGGCATCTAATATGATAGCAAGTATAAATGGATTATGCAAATATCATTCACTGATTTTTCTAATTTTATTAAGAACTTTCTGTGATAAAACAAGCAATTCAGTTAGCGTAACTCTAAAAAAATTTAATTTGACTGATTAGATTAGAAACTTATAATTATTACAAAAAGGAAATGTATTTGTGCTTTCGTTTCTATGAATGAATTGTTACTAGAACAATGTAAAGGATCAAGTTACGTTAAAACCTGTACATGCAAACACATTGGGAAATGTTTATTAATTATAAGCATTAAAAATAATTAATTTTTAGGAGTGTATCACATTAATTACTAAACAAAATTCACGTTTTTACAAAATATTTTCATCAGTTATTTGAATACAATAATACATGTTTGAATAAAAGATAATATCTGAAAATTTTTTAATAAGATTGTTTTTATCGAACATTATTTAACTATCTGAATTTGTTATAAAATATTTATATAAAATCCAATCACTTCCAAAACAATAAAAAATAAATTTACTTGAGATTATTTTAAATCAAACTATGAATAAACATGTAGTAAATTAATAACTCAAAAGAAACAAAGTACATAATTAAAACATAAACATATATTTTTCACTTTCATTCTAATGGTAAAAGAATAATTTAAATATATTTTTAATCAATGCTGCTCATTGATAAAAATTAAGTTAATTTGTTTTATTCACTTTAAAAGGAATGTATCAATAATGTAAAATAAGGCAATATTATAATATGTAACTATGTCGTAAAATGAATATTTTCGGTGCTAAATTATAGAAATTACTCTTATAAAAGTTGAGAATATCTTTAAAGTTAATTATAAACACAAAGATTATGAAGTGCTAAGATGTGAATAATACATATAGATTCTCTGAGTAAAATTTTAATTACATAAAAATAATTAAAACATACGGTTATAAAGTTCTAAAGAACTAAATATATTTAAATTAAAGGTGTATTTCCAATATCTTTCTCAGCAAATATAACAAAGCTTGTAAGATTTTAATTAAAGTACTCCTTATCCAAATCATCACACAAAAATATTTTCTGCGCGTATATCAATTGAGGCATATTTTTTATTATTTACAAATCTGAACAAATAGTAAGTATTGATAACTATTAAGAGCTTCGATGAAAATTGCGCCTTTAAATGACAAACATTTCATACCAAAGTAAATTAATACTGATTGCACGGATTTATCAAATAACTTATAAATACTGAAATCAGATAAACGAATTATTTCTCATAATGTTTAGTTATACTTTAAATTGATCTGAGAAGCCGATAAAATTTAAAATATCAGTGAATTCTTTGAATGAGTCGGACAAATCTATAAAATTTTAAATGCAAATTGAATGCGATGTTTCTTTATTTACTGAATCTAAATAAAGCAGAAGAAATATTAAAATTTTACCAAAAGAATAATTTTGTTTGATAACTATTGGATTAGATTAGATGGACTTAAAATGTATTTGTGCTTTAGTTAAAATATTCTATTATTATTTAGTCAAAAGTAATTAAAAATGTATTAAATGGAAAATAATGAAATTTATTTATAAAGAAGGATCAGTCAGAAGCAAATAAAAAGAAAATACTATAAAAAGCATCTTTTATATTTCTACTTAGAGAAATTTCGTAAAACATTGCTTTAAATACAAAAATCAGCACTTAAAAATATAATACTAAATAATCGTTTATATATATTATAGTTTGAAATTAAAATGAAAAGTAAATAATTCTCAATGTAAAATATTTAAAGGATGTAAATTATATTTATTTTATAAATAATTACAAATGACTTGAATTAAAGCAGTTTTTCGTAAGAAAAACACTAGGGAAAAATTTGCGGAATAAATATTGCGGGTTTTTTTTTGGACAGAATAGGCATACTAATTTAATAACATTTAGCAACATCCACATGATAAAATTTATATGAATAAATCTAATACTTGCAGTAAACACTGTGGGCCACAAGATTTCCGACAGTTTAAAAATTTATTCAAACATTGATCTTATTAATGCGTTAATATAATAAAAATATTGATTGAATTCATTTAGATCACATTATACATATTACTGTATATAATAAATCTCCTCCAGATCAATTTATTGAAAACTAGGTACTGCTCCCTGAAGAAAATCATCGATATATTAATATATAAAAAAATTAAAAAATGGTTGTAAATACATGTAATTTATTTAGAGTTAATATTGAAGCAACTTATTTTAAATAAAATTAAATTAAATAATCAATAATAATAAATTTCACTTGCACTTGGAGAATTTCAATTTAGTTTTAAGAATTTATTTTTAGACACCTCGTGTGTCCGTGTGGCCCAATGGATAAGGCGTCTGACTTAGAGTCAGAAGATTGGAGGTTCGAATTCTGTCACGGACGAAGATGACGGAATTTTTCTAGACTGCAGAGCATTGATAATATTAATTTCCTTTAATAATATCTGCGCAAAACAGATGAATATAATTTTTAAAGTTCTAAAATCCTTCTCAAAATTCAGATTTTAGAAATTTTGAAAAACATTTTCCAGTGTTCCAGTGTGATATATACTTTTATTCTGGAGCACCATATTTTTGGGATATAATTGAATTATATATATATATATATATATATATATATATATATATATATATATATATATATATATATATAATTCGATAAAAAATATCACATAAAACCAATTAAATATCTATATCTTTTAGATCAGTGTTAAGATTATTTAACATTTTATATATTTCATCACAGAGGGCACTAATTCTCATGTAAAATCATTTGTAACACACGCATAAAAGAATTTAAATTAGATATTTTATTTTACAATCACAGAATTTTGTAATGTTATATTTTTCTGATTTTTTTAAGAACTGTTGTTATTTTGTTCATGATGTTATCTTACACGATAAAATATTAGAACTTTTTAAGAAAGAGATATTCTTCAGCCAAGTACAGAAAAATCAGTTTAAAATCAATTGCTGTTATAAATAAAATTTGTCAGTAAATAAAAACTCATTAAAGAAAAAAAATATTTCTTACCAGAACCTTGGCCAAAAACACTGATGTTAAAAAAAATTGAAAAACTTTTGTCATGGAACTTATCTTCAAATGGAGAGAAACAGTTTAATAGAGAGAGATATTTGGTACATTCATAGTAGAAATATACTAAAAATAAGAATAAAAAATTAAAAGAAAAATTTTAATGTTGGCGTATGCAAGGAATAAGTCTTAAGATTTAAAAGAGATTATTTATAAATATTGCAATTATTAATTTAGAATTCTATTAGCTACTGAAATCTTTAAAAATATAAATCATGCTTACCAATTTAAACTAAACATATAGTGGATAATTTTTTTTTACTTTTATATTATTCCTTTTCTTTTGTTCTATTGTCCATGTGTTAATGGCTTGAATCATTAGAAAGCAGCTTCTCAAACTGATGCTTTGTTCGTTATATGTAAGAAATTGTTTTACTAAAAAAATGATCTTTGACGAGAACTAGTAATGTAGTTCCCCCATTGGCTACCTCTCCGAATTTTTTTCATCGGAAAGCAATTCTACCACTTTTTCCACTTAAAAAACCAAATACATAACACAAAAAAACCACGTAAAAGACGAAAAAAACAAATTTGGGAACAAAAATTTCGAACTGGCAACATTAAAGGGAAATTCAGAAACACTATAATTAAAGCAAAGGATGTCAAATTAAGCATGAAACCGCTTGGGGGGGATCTTATAATTGACACAAAAGCACGTAAAGCAAGAGAAAAAAACAAAATTTGGAAACAAAAAATTTGAACTGGCAACACCAGAGGGAAATTCAGAAACACTATAATTAAAGCAAAGGACGTCAAATTAGGCTTGAAATCTCCTGGAGGGGGATATATCATACTTATACCCTTCGACAATAAATATTCTCAAACACTAGATGGTGAACTTCGCCTTGTTTCCCGCCATTAGAAGAATGCTATTTGAAGGCAGGAAACAGTTTCATCGACAAGTTTGATTTATGACGCCGTGTCAATACCATGTGGTGTTCATGAAACGTTGGTAAAAGTTACTTACAGATACCCCTTGATTTTCTGGCTATTTTTTGAAGCCAAGAAGGTACCAAAATGTGAATAACAAAATGATAACCCTAACAGTACGTTAGTTTTAGTACTGAAAATACCAGGGTTACCAAATTTTAAATTTTATTCCCAAATTGTAAGCCAAACCAAGGGATACCTAACTCTTTACGATCACGAATCGTTATTTAACGTCATGGATATTTCAAAACAATAGGAATTGTAATAAAGTGGCGTAATGATGATCTCAGCTGGAATGAAAGAAACAATCACTTTATGGTTAAAAGCAAAACAAAAAGTAATGCTTATAAAATAGTTTAATTGCCAAAAAATGACACTCATATAACAGAAAGACTATTTCCGTTTCATTAAATCACTAAATGCTTTGGAAAGAAAACTAAAAGCATTTTCCGAAACAAAGTTACACTCTTTAAAAAAGTATATAAGTAAGTTAGAATGTATAGGAAAATTAGTATCTAATCTGGAAGAAACATTTAGTTTATATATTAGAAGAAGAAGAAATCGAACCATGGTCAAGCAGGGGAAAAAAGAAGATAGGTATTTGCTAGTTGCAATTTTTTTTTTCTGTGGGGGGAAAACATTTTTCACTTAATTACATTTCTCCAAACATTCACAAACTAAAATTCAACCACAAAATCTGCTGCTTGAAAAGAAATTCAGTTATGATAAATATTAATCAATCACTAAGTTCTGAACTAAATTCTGATCATAATTATAAGGCTTGTGTTCTAAAAATAATAAAACAGAAATTCTTATTATTTTTTGTAAATCGTTGCATTATGGAGTTTATAATTTTGGTACTTATATGAAACGCATCATTTCACAGAGTTGTTTTATTTAACACATTTCAAACATAATTTGAATCAATTTATGTACACAAATTAAGAAACAAGACGTACATTTGATTTTATTCCACGTCTAGTAGAAAATGAAGAAATATTTAGTTAATAATGCAAGAACCTGAAAAAAAATTCTTTTAATTTAAGATTAAAAGTAATTTAAAACATTTTTGCGGTTTCGAAGTTAAATATCACCAAATAAAATCAAATTCCTGTCACCAAAAGGAAAGCTCCAAAATATTTTCAAGTGTTCACTACATGCAGCATTAAAAAGTTAGAAAGATCTTATGCACATTAAAATTACGTGAAAGGAAGAAGAGATCGGAATGTGGAAAGGATTAGCATTTCATTACATTCGGGCTGTGCAATAAAGGCAGATGATACCAGGAGAATTACGTAAAAGTTCATTGTACAGTTAATTTCTCATTCAAAAATTGCTTTGCCAGGTCGGATTTTTCATAGATTATCATATTATGCAATAAACACGAAAAAGTTCTTCCTAACATGCTTCAGAATTTGATAGAGGCTGAGTAAATGGTTGTCGAGAGTATGAATCCATATTGTATAGGCAGGCATTAAGTGTACAACACACACATCTTTAATAATATTGAATAAGAATCGACTGTAATTTGAACAGCAATCGATACATTTCTGATATCTTAATATCAATCGTTGTGTCCTATCTTCACTGTTTGCAAAACGCCATCTTTCTAGGAGATAATGAAGGAACACATGTCACGCACGTAGTGTTCTAATTTTCGAATCTAATTTTTCGTTTGAATAACATGGCGACGAAAAAAAATTGCAAAGGTCGCCAAATCGGAGGACATAACCTACTAGTTTTACCTTCTTCAAATGAAAAAAAGAATTCTAAAACGAAGGGGAATTTTGTCACATATTAGAGGCTTCAATAAAAACAAGGAAACAGTTTATAATGAGAGATAATTAATCACAAAAGTAATATAGTGTAAGCAAGTACCTGCGCAGATGACACAACAAGCAAGATTTGCTCAATAATCTGACTTTTCAATTAAATTTTTATAAATTATAAAACGTCATAACATTTTTCTATCCACCAAAAAACATTATGGTAAATAATGAGACAAGCGAAGAGATTATTAATTATCGTAAAACTTATTATTCATTACCTTAAGAATGAATTTTAGAAATAATAATGATGTCTTTAACCTCAGTTAACAAACAGTCAAAAGATAGAATAGAAGAAAAGAAACAATAGCAATTTTATTTCAAGTATATTATCATGCATTATATGGAGAACACATTAATGAGAAATTGCTAGTTCTTTCCCAGATAATTATCGTTAATTTTTGCAATTTGTGCATGTGAAATAAAAATCAATAAATAGGAACTATTAACAATTTATTTTAATTCATTTTGAAATAAATTAAGCGAATAAGAGAGTTTGAAAAAATTCTTTTTTTAACACACAATACAGGTTAATATTTTATAAAATGATTCTAAGGAAATTAAATTTCAAATAAAGGAAACATTGATAAAGTACATTAAAATTTAAGAACTGAATTAATTGAATGAATTTTACAAATGGTCTTTGGAAACAAATCACTTTCCATGTAGGAAATCTGTTTTTAATAATATCGTAATATGTCATTGCAATTTTATTGTAGTTACTTCTTTTAAGTTGCGCTTTCTCGTTTAATTATCTTCACTGAGAGAAATTTATTTTAATTTGTTTTCGATACACATTTATCTCTGACAAAGCAATAATTATTTCCATGGGGTTTTGAAATTTATTACTCATTTATTGATGACGTTTAAAAATTAAAGTATAAAACTTTAAAATATTTTAATGTTATAGTTAAATTTACAAATTCAAGCTACTGCAGGCGAAGAATCTTTGGTCAGGAGGATTTGCAATTTATTGGACACATTTGTTAAATAAAAAGATTTAATGTGAAGGGAAAACCCTAATTCTGCATTGAGTGCTTTATGTTAACTGTGGACTGAAGATTCACGTTTTGTTCCTAAAGCATTTTCAAAAAATTTACAACAATGATAGTGCGTATAAAACTATCAAAATATTCAGCATTTTTTAGCTTGGAACAACAAGCATCTTATTCTCTAGAATATAATATGAGTGGTTTTATTTTTATTGTTGCTTCAACTATAATAATGGTTTAATGATGTCACTCAACGAAAATTTAAACAAACAAATCGAATTATCAATGTGAAACAGTACCATAATATATCATTAATGATATTTAATTGGATCTAAGCAATGCATTAATAACAGTTAAGACATAAAATTGTGGATAATATAATAATAGATACACATTTAAAATTATTTTAAAATGATTTGCATTTTTTAAGTTTTATTTGGATTAAAGTCTAGACAAACTTTACAATTTTATACTTCCTTAAAAATTCACTGCACACATTAAATATAGCATACTATACAAATGTGGTGACTATAAAGATTAATTTGATTGGCTACAATAAATGCCCTTCAGATTGTAAAGATTAGTTTGATAAATCTCATGTAAGGTTCTTTTGACCAACCATTATATATGTGTGATTTGAAAGGCTTTTTGTGATGCAAATAATTTCATTTAAATAATCACCAGTAATAAATGCATAAAATTCATAAATGCTACTCATTATTCAACAACTGTTCATAACAAACTTGAATAATATACTTAGAGGTAAGTATCCTAAGAACCAAAATTCTGAAAACCTCTTTGTATCTGTTGTCGATATATATGGATACAGACTTCAGAAAGACTACATCTTCTGTTATTCAATTGTGGTTTGTGACAAACTTGAATAACATACTTAGAGGTAAGTATCCTAAGCACGAAAATCTTGAAAACTTCTATGTATCTATTGCAGAGAGGTATAAGTACAGAATTTATAGAAATTCTATTATCTCTTGTTATCGGTTTATGTCAAACTTGAATGAGATACTTAGATGTATATATATATAAATATCTTAAGCATCAAAACACTGTATATCTCTGTGTACCTATTGCCGATAGATAAGAATATACAATAAAAAAAATGCCACTATCTCCTGTTATTCAACAGCGGTTTTTGTTGAACTTGAATCATCTAAATAGAAAAAAATACCATTCTTTTAAATGAAGACCTGCTTTTTTGAGGACATAAAATGACGTGGGTCTTACCTCTACAGATGCTTAAGGCTTTCGCAAATATCATACTTTAATTCATGTATTCATGTCATGTTCTTATCATAAACTTAATCAATATTGTTTTTGTGACTTTTTATTTAATACTCCTTGACACTTTTGTGTGTGATAATGTTATATTTAAGAATAAAATATTCCCTAGAGTTCATTAAAAGCTTATATTTGCAAAGTTGAAAATAATAGAGAAATGCCAGTACGAAATCTAATGATTTTAATTTCTCAATATTAATTCTAGCGCAATATATAATACTTTTCACAGCATAATTTGATTTGGTTTATTTTGAATTAGAAAGAAATATTCCGATAATTATTTCCTTCTAATTAATGTCATTTTTCTCTGAGTAAAACTTTGAAAAATGTATGAGAAAAAGCATTCTCTGTCCAATTAGTATTCGATTCACATTCATTTTTTATTCCATTTTAATTCTAAAATTTCAATTTTTATTAAAATTAATTATAAAATTCCTTTCTGTAGTTTAAAGTGTTCTTTTGTGCATAGACTTTTTCTTTTTTATCAAAGAGACACAATAAAAAATCTTTATTCGTTTTGAATGTATTAAGCTTAATCATTATTATATGACTTCAAACATTATTATTGACTTTCCCTTTGTGTATGTGAGTATAAAAATAGATTTTATAGAATTTTTCTATGTCGCACACTACAGCAAACAAAACTATCAAAAATCATTGAAACCGATAGGAACTAGCTTATAAATTTAAAATGTATTTTTATCATTATATATATATATTTCATTATCTTAGAATAGTATGATATATAACTATACAAAAATGTCAATTACTAAAATTAAAACTGTTGGTAATAGTTTGGATTAAATATAAATAACTACTAAAATTAATCATTTTGCTTCGTCATTAAATTAACTAAAACAGCGTTTATCATAAAAAAAGATATTTATATTTAAAACACAGTAAAAATATAAAAATTCCAAATATTTCTAGACGTAAAACAAAGAATTAAAAACTATTTTTAATTCTTTTTGTAATGCAAACTTTAAGAATGATTTCAAAATTGAGATAGATTTAAATATTAACTTTTAAATTAGGAAAAAATTATAGCTATTTATTTGTTTCTATTTTACGTCTAACATAGTAAGGATACTAATGACGATTAGTAAAACACATTTAAATAATTAGGTTATTGACTTTTAAACTTCCTTATCTTGAAAATTGATTTATAAAAACGAATTACTATAAATGCTTTATAAATAAACCATAAGTGTAAAATTATCAAATTATATCAGTTACTCTCCCATTTTAGTTGCTATTCATCCATTATTATAAATTAAGTTACTTTTATCAGAAATTCGAAGGACATTGCAACAACGGGTTATACTCAAAGTACAGCAGTCATTTACAATGGACAGATTTTTCTCATAGAAAATTTATATTCTCTTCACACAGTAGTAAAAAAGATTCAATATTGTTTTATTTAAGAAAACGAAAGTAATTAGAACACTTAAAATGCATTGTTTTAAGCCTAAACTCTAATTGAAAATCGACAAATATTTTGAGATATCGTTATTGTATTATTTCATTCTAAGCCAACACTTGGTGATATTGCAATAATATATCTTTGGAAAAACAGCAATACGATTGCATTTATCGCAACAATTTAATGTTTGAATAAAAAATCTTAAGGCATGTGCATATTCTTATAAATAAAATGAAGTCGCTTAATTAAATAGTTATATCTGATTAATGGATTAACGAGGAAATATTATTAATTTAATAAATAAGAAAATAAAAATTATTTCAAATATAATTGAGTAATATTTGTGTGTGGTTAAATCAAAAGAATATGTACACTGCAATATACAATTCGCAAACACAATTTGTGCTTATGAATCAACAGATAACTATGTCATGACTATGAAGAGATTCTAAAGAAATGGCGCTATAAATTAGAAAGAAAACACAGAAAAGATTTATAATTTTCCCCACATGACAAAATAAAGCATGTTCACAATTTGGTTTTAAAGCTGTAAATAATTTTAAAATAACAGTAGAAATAAACTGTTTATTTATCAATTCAATATTAGTTTCAGACTATTTTATCAATGCATTGTTATCATTAATTCTTCATAAAACAATTACAAGTATAATTGCAGAATTATATATTAATAATAAATAAGAAAATTGAAGCAAAAGTGTTGTTTTAAAATTGACATTTTTATTTCAGATTTTTTCAAATTTCTCCTCTACATATGATTATCAGTTTAAAATAATTGATTTCATGTATTCATTTGATTTTCAGCGTACTTTTTAACTTTATACATATAGTTCTAATAAATACTCAATTTAATTTAAATAAATCCTAAAAACTTGATGTAGTTGTATGTCCTTTCTTAATTTATTTCTTGTCAGATTAAAAGAATCTATTCTAACAATATCAGTAAATAGTCAAAGCTGAATCTTTAGCTTCTAGTGATATAACATCAATTTATATAACATTAATTTAATATTTTTCATAGCAATACAATAATTTACATCATGCAATATAGTTATGATTTGATATCACTAAGCATTTGTGCAATGGTTATTTGAGTACATAAAATGTTATTGAGCACATATGATTAACGATTATTGCACAAGGATTGAGCTGAACATAAATTTATTTTCCCGAGATATAAAATAGTGAACATAATAGGGAAAGACTATATTCATCGAAAAGGAAACAAAAACAAATGTAGACACAAATGTCCATTTGTAATATCAAACATATTGGAGCTTAATGTTAATTTGGTGTTGAGCGTTCTTGAAGTCAATAACTTACAGGCAGCTTTTATTTTCTGAATAAAATTATTTATTAAAGAGAGTGTTATATACATCTTCAGAGATATTTTGATTAACAAATAACACATTTTAAAGATTTTTAACATAAATTGATTGCTTCTTTCTTTACATTTGAGATCCTGACGTCGCTTTATTACGATTCTCATAGGTTTAAAATATCCATGACGTCATCAACGTAAGATAACTTTTCATTCATATCAAATCGTATTGAGAAGGCGTTGTAAATCTGACTTGTCGATGAATTTGCTGCCTGCCTTCAAATCACATTCTTCGAAAGACAGGAAACAAGGCGATGCTCACTATCGAATGTCTGAGAATATTTCTTATGTTCAGTTTGTAAATATAAGGATTTTTATACAAGGATCAAAACATCGGTTTGAGTACCCATCTTCTATTAATTCAAAGCTTTAACGTATAGACAATATAAAAGCAGAAAAAGCAAAACGAAACAATACAAGACTAAACATCCATATTATGATTAGTTTAAATCGGCAAGGACGATTTAAATTTTTTAAAAATTTCATTAATTAATAGGATTGTATATTATTGCAATATTTGTAAGCAATCTCTTTTGAATTTTAATATTATTGTCTTGCTTACGCAATATTAAAAATTTTCTTTTAATTAATATGTCTGAAATAATAAAAATCATATTTGGAAAACATAAGCTCAAAAAGCTCCTTGAATTTTTTAAAATTGTTTTTTTTTAACTTTATTTACATTAGGATCCTTTTTCTTGCAATGTCTATTAATCATAATCCTTAATCTTGCAATGTCTATTAATCATAACACAAGACTGAGATAAAATATTGTCAAATAAGGTATAAATACAAAGTTATTATTTATTCAACAATTAACCATATTTTAGTCCTTTTAAATGTATCGCTCACTTAAAGAAAGAGAGAGAACTTGATGTTGTTAGAACCTAACTATATTACATTATCTAGATCTATTAAATACTGTTCTATAGAATTCTACTATTTTTAAAAAATAATGGATACCTAGAATAACCTATAAAAACTAAGAACTTTCAACATTACTAATCAGTTATTTTCCTGCTTCGCCACCATAGAGAATTTTATTGCTTTTAATTAATTTTGTATTTTTACATTATTGAAAGATGGTTTCTTTCGTTTTTATTTTTCTTTTCTCAAAATATTTCTGAACGAGGAATACTATAAAATCCAACTACAGAAATCAATAGACATTTAAAAAACCTGGCGACAACTTAAGTCATATCTTTTCTATCAGCTTTAAAAGCGTCACCATGAAATAGTTTTATGATAGTTTCTTATACAACTATTTTGTTTCCCAAGAGAAAAGATTTCGTTCTGCCAAAACCAGAGTATTAAAGACCATTCACGGTGAAAGAGCTTATAAGTTTTTGATAGAAAAGTAAACTTTTGCTTTACTTATAGTGTGAGCTTGTTACTTGACTATACTTAAGTTAGTATACGTACTAAATGAGCGCTCAAAAAATAATATGAATTTGTATTCTAAAAACATAACTTCTTGTAAAGAGTGAAGAAAATTATGGATTTTCAACTTCTGAGGTGTATCTAAGACAAGCTTAATTTATAGTAATTTTTATTTAAATTAAAGTAATTGCTTATGTTAAAGAATTAATTAATAAAAATCAGTAAGAAATATATAACAATTCGTCGTTTATCTAAAAATTATGGTGATTTCTAATACTATAAACTTTATATTATTGATTAAAATTTATTATGGCAGAAAAAGAGAGAACGCTATATATTAAAATTCGCTTGCCATTTATAAAAATTAAATTAAAAATTTTGAAGCTAAGATATTTATCACTAGTAAATAGCTGGTGATAGGGAAAATTTATTTCCTTAAATATTTATATCCTTCAAGGTGGTGACGTTAATGTTTTGAATTCCATATATGATAATCATCTCTCTTCTTTTAATCTTAAATAAAACACATAATTTCAACATATAGAAATGGATTGATAATAAATTTTTTAAGGAAAATTTTTACTGGAACTTTATTTTGTCTCGAAATAAAATGTAAATAATTTATATTTTTTAAAAATATATCTCATTAAATATATAAATAGTTTAGTCCGTTTTATGCAAATACATAGTTTATGCTAAATTAAAATTAGAGGTGACATTTGGCTAGAAGATTGTGCATTTAAATTCAGTCACCAAGTGTTACTACTTTAAGAAACGTGGCATAGAATTATAAAATACAATTCTGTTAATTTTTTAAACCAAGTATTACAAAGAATTCCAATAATTGAACGTAATGAAAGAGTTTTTTTTATATGAATTAACTAAAATATTATAATTTTGTTAAAATATCACTGTATGATTTGTAGGTTGAAATGCTTCTATTCTAACATATATTCAGGCAAAGCTTTATGGCCATTTTTCCAATAATATTCACATTTTCAAAATCATCTTCTTCAATGCTTGATTCTCAAATGAAAATTTTTACTAAGGAATATGCAAATATTTAATGATATAGAAAGAAAATATGAAAAATATGTATTTAACGTAATTTAAAAAAAAACATTAAATTAGAAAATAAGATTGGTAGTCTTAACTACTCTTAAGCAAGACTATCGACAAACATTAAATTAAAAAAACATATTTAACTTAATTAATTAAGTTGGCAAAACTATATTCAATTCCAAATTAAATCTATTAATCAGATTTAATTTGAAACTTTTGAATGTAATTGGAATTTAAATTAAACATTTAAATTCCAATTAACATAAAAGACACCAAAATACCAATAATGTCTTAATGATTTAAAATTACTTTAATAAGAAAAAATTTAATTCTTCTTTTATTGAATGACGAGGTTACTCTAAATAATAGTTCTTAAAGTGACTAATTGCGAATTTCTGTATCAGATATACAAAACGCAACAATCATTTAATCAATATTTAAATCACATAATAGAAAATATCAGTAATATAACTTAATGTTGGAAAATTATAAAAATTTTAATTCGTATAAGATATTTACATTCTCTGTGGTATACAGAGTTAAATATAAGACCCCAAAATTTACTCGTAATGTTAGACAGAAAGAAACAATTGATGATGGAAATTTATCGTAAATAAAATTAAAAACTTTCAATATGTATAATTATTATAAGAGGGTTTATAAAATTTGAAAAATGTTTGGGGGAAGTGTAAAAAAAAAAAATTGAAGTAGTTCACGATTCGAAATATTCTAAGTGTGTTTAAAAATATATACACTCTTTGAATGCAAAAAAATTTATGCACCGATCCACAAGGTTCAATTGCTGGAAATGAAAAGCTTAAAGTCTAAATTGAAACACGCATTCCGGCTTGAAAATGCAACACCAACAAGAAGTGGCCAGAAAATATTGCATATATTGCATATTTCAGGGTAGATGCTCCTTACCGAATTATGCAAATGAGAAAAATTCGCAGTTTTTCAGTGCTTATGATAGTATATAGTGTGAGGAACAAATTGGCCAATATTTGTGAGATTATTGCTGCTTGAAAAATAATCGTTAGTTCTTTCAGTTGAAAGTAAGTTCTTGTCGCGAAAAGGACAACTGTAATAGCATAGAATGCCAGGCCATCGCCAGTTTCAGCAGACAGATGAGTTTACGAGGAACATGGTGATTGAACTAAGAAAGGTAGGTTTGTCCTTAACTTCAAATTTCAGCTGACATATACCTGGAGGTATCCACAGTTCACCAGCTTTGGCGAAGATAATTAGAACAAGGAACTGTGGAACATTTTTGGAGTGCCGTTGTAACCAGAGAGATGTCAGCACTCGTCGATTGATGTTTCCAACGGGAGGAGACTTTGGTAGCCCCGTAAAGCATCTCCGCAACAAAACAAAAATATCTAAGAAAACCAAAATGATACCATATCGAGTGTGCCTGTCAGTAATCCATACCCGTTTGCCTATTGATTGGTTGCTAGTGGTCTGTGCTGATAAGGCCCGTTAAGAAGAATGCTATTCACCCCAAGCATAGAATCCAGTCTGGAATGATGCGCGGTTAAAGCGATATGGACCCTGCCATTCTTTCAAAAGATGCACTTTGGCATATGGATATCAGGTAATGAAAATCCATTCCTCAAGACACCATCCTTAATCTCACAGACTCGGTGACGAGACGTGTTATTTAGTATTTTGGTCTCCATGGTGATCCTACTTCATACTGACCTAACCCTCTTCTCGCTCTGTATTATACATATCATTTTGAAATACAAACCACTTATTGTTCGTTGCTGTCTCTCTGTTTGTTGAGTTTCTTCACTTTCTGGCAGCTCCTTCTTGGTGTTGCATTCTCAGTATTGGGAAAGTATAAATGCATTTTATGTGACTGTTGTTCAACATGGTGCCCTTTAGCATCGAAACATTTTTTAATACGACTCACCACTGACTCCGTACGTTGAACCAGCGTATTTATTGTGATTTCTCCGCAGTCCGCATGATTTTTTTTCCAAAGTGTGTCTAGGTTACATGGTTAATATTTGTACACGTCATCTTTTACTGTGCCCCAAAAAAAGAAATCCAATGGTGTAAGGTCTCGGGGACATAGGGAAAACTCGATGTGCATCCTATCCTGTGGTGTGGCAAATTTTGATCCAGGTATGTTCAGGCATCACAATGACAGTGCAGCGGTGGGCCAATGTGTCGGAAATAAATCCTGTCATTACCTTATAATATATGAACATCAGGGAATACAGAATCAGTAAGCATTGTCAGGTACTTTTTGCCTGTTACAAAACATTCAAAACTGAATGTCCCAATAAGTACCCTTGCAGACAAGCCACATTACTTCCTTTATTATCCGAATTCTTGACATTCTTCGAGACATTGAAGCTAGTATTTCCGAAAAATATAGTTTCTATGATGGTTCAAATTGTACATGATGCACCCTGTATTTTAATGTGATTACAAAGCTTGATAAAAATTAATTTTGTATCAACAATATCCTCAGCAAATCAAATACTGAAACTTTTTATAATTGAATTACCATATTACCGAGGAATTTATTCTATTTTATTGAAACTTTTACGCAAAAAAAAAATTAAGTGTTTCATTAAATATATTTTTAAAATTTATTTTTTCCAATATTCATGTATGTAGAATATTTTAAAACATTAACATGAATATTCAAGTTAAAGGCCTTCTGTGGCTGTAATTATTGATTTTGAATTCCAGCCTGAAAGTCTTGTGCTTGGTCCTTGCTTCCAAATTAAGAAGTTTCACGATTGGAACCACGGGGCCACATCCACTGGGTGCCCCACTATATAAGATGTCATCACTTCCACCATTTTTGATACCGAAAAAGGGAAATACAAGACAACAGCATATTTAGGCTAAAAGAGTTTTATTTGAAAAAATGCCACTAATTGAAAATTTGTTTCTTATTAATTGAAATAAAGATACCATGTAAAAATGAAGTTAATGTTTTTGAAAGGTATTAAATCTTCTTATACATATTTCCTTTTCATTGGAAAATATTGTAACAGCTGAGGCATATTCCCAAAGAAATAAAGAAAATCCCAAAATTCCATTGAAAGAAAACCAAAAAATTTCCTATAACATCAGTTCCGAATACTTTTTAAAAAATAACTGAAACATAATATTATCTCATTCCAGTCACTCGACGGCGGTTGTATTCTAACCTAATTTTTATTTCAAAAAGCATGATCTAATCACTAAGGTTAAGTTCCAATGTCAAAATACCATCAAAATTGTTTATTATTATTAATAATTATCATATAAAAATCTCCTCAACTATTGTAACAGGTACTCATAAAGCTCTTTTATAAAAATTGTATTCAATACATATTATTAATTGAATCTAATTTTTACCATGCTCATACCGATAGAGTGGAATAATTTCATATAAAATGCTTAACATGATAAGGGTATAAGAAATCGCTCTGTGGTATATTGTTTGGAAATAACATTTTTTCCATTTATATCGTTATGCACACGTTTACAAGAATATTTGAATTGGAGTTAAAGTGTAGAGGATTATTATTATTATTAATTTGTGTGACAAGATTGTGCTTGCATTTAATATTAAAGGAAATCTTGTTACAAGAATTTCCGTTAAAATAGTGAATAACTAGTTAAATGTATGTGATTTATTGCAAATTTTAAGTATATGTTTTGGTTTTGCATTTTAACTACCATTTTATTTTACTAGAGATATGGAGTTCTCATTTTTTGCAATGAAATGATTTTGTATGAATGATGCTCCTTTTACTACAAAATATATTGCGTATTTGTGGAAATGAGAGAGGGTATGCCCGGGTTATAAGGAGAGCTGTGAGAACTATTCCAACTGATACCGCCCACACCCACAATCAGTTGCATTCGTTCTTAAAAAAGATATATCCAGACTATCTGGAGCACTTCACCTGTTCGTGATAGATACTCTGGTGCTATTTCCGGTAGTTCTATTGCTTTTGTAGGATTCTAGAGCTGAACAGATTATACACTCTAGGATTGCTAGCGGATATACTTGTGGCCTTAAACTTAAGCTTTATATCACCTGTTGTAAACACGATAGTGTTACCAAAGCTAGTCCCTAACACTTTCCTTTGTGTCTGAAATTTACTAAGGAGGATTTCCTTACAAATCCTTTCTGTTTCTTAATTCCATGAAGATTTAGTAGCCTGTGGATCTGGCTTCGCAATGCTACACTTGAAGGGATCATAAAGAAACATCAACAAATATGTTACTATTTATTATTTGCTCCAGAGAAATCATTAAATTATTATAAATTTACTTTAATTTCAAATATTTTGGAAATTTTCCAAAATCGCCAGGTAAGTTTTAAATTTGGATACATTAATATTTTCATAAAAATAAAAATGGACTTTATTGCCTTATCGAGAGGAATAAAAGAGAAATTGAATGAAGAATTATTTTTCTGAGAAAGAAAGAAACACAACTTCTACATATTTTTAACCATATGAATTGCCATTCTGTAAAAATCAGTTGAATTAGAATTTAAGAGAACATTTATCTCTTGCTTATCAAATAAAGATAAAACAAAGGCCTAAAAGTGTACTCAATTTCAGAGTCACACAATCATCAAAGATTTTCCTAGTTTTGCAGCCGTGGCAACGTTTCGTCTTCTGACAGGGCACGATTATTTGAATGCTGATCTTTTCAAAATTGAAATCAAAAACATCAGTCTGCATTTTCTGTAACACTAGACAGTCCATAGATAGGAAGTATTTTGATAAATGACTTGAACAGGTCCAAATTCTTAAGTATTAAAGAGCAAAATCGAGACTAATGTCTGGGGCCATGGTAGCCTAGTGCTTAGGGTATCGGCCTTCCATCCGAAAAAGTGGGGTCCATTCCCAATGAAGCCAAAGACCCACCGAGTACATGCGATATACGTGCTCGTTAAATCTGTGGAATCGAAGTAAGGGAGTAAATCCTCTGGTGCTGCCATCTATCGGAGGATTTGAAGAGGCAAAAGTCGTACTTAAATTCGCATAGCTAAGGCATAGCGAGCTTGCCTTGTCTAAGTGTCATTAGTAACAACAACAACAAGACTAATGTCTTTGTGAACAAATATCTAATATTTACATGAATCAGAGAAGTTAAAATTGTCTTACAGAATTTGAATCTCAGTATTTTCAAAGAATTAAGAAAAGTAATCAGAAATATACTTGTTGTAATTAAAAATGTAAATATAATTGTTAGGGCAGTGGTTTTCGGATAGGAAAGGCTGGGTTCGATTCCTGATGCCTCCAAAGAACCACCGAATGCATGTGATATAAGTACTCATTAAATCTGTGCAATCGGAAGTTTTTCATTCGGTCGTTGAGCAGTTACCATGTGTGTAGTTGTCTGGAGAAAATTTCCTCTCGCTCCAGATCAAAGTCAAAATTGTATGAGTGAATCCTTTCGTTCCCTTCTATCTATGAAAATTCTAATTTATTGTTATTAAATTTTCTAATTTATTCATTAAAGATCTTTCATTTTAATTAAATGTTTTTGAAATTCCTAGAAAGGCTTTCAAAGCTTCAGAAGAGTCTGGTTTATGAATAACGTAATACATGTTATTTATAAGTTATAGCCTGAAAATGGTAGGAATTATCAATGCTAATCCTAGAAATTCACAAAAAAATTGAATTGAATGAAAATTTTTAACTTTTATATGTAAAGGCAATCTGTTACATACGTTTCAAACTCTTACTCAAATAAATTATCGCTGAAGTGATTTCAATGATGCGATGCTTTCATCCCAACTTGCCATAGCCATTTTCTTGATGCGAAGTACTGAAATCTAAAGTGATATAAACTCAAAAAATCAATGCAATTTCCAGACTTATTCCTACTTTTAAAGTAATTAAAGATAAAGAATTTTGAGAAAAAATTTAGGTTGAAATAATATTTATATCGCAAGATATTTGTGTCCGACATTCTAAGTCCAGGCGTCAGAGCACTTTTAGAATTCTTCTAAAATGAGTCCTGAACTACTTTGGCTTAACCATTGTGTTTATAATTACATTTATTATATTTTTAAATTATTTATAATTATATTATATTATTATATATTTTTTAAATTTTAACATTATTTAGATTTTATTGTCTTTAACATATAACGGCTCCCAATTTGGTCTTTAAATATAATAACATAATCATTTTTAAAATTTACTTGCTTAGTGTAGTTTCATATGTAAATTTCATGACATAAGACTCTCAATTTTCCTGCATATTTAAGCGGACAGAAAGCTGAGAATTATCAAAAACCAACAGCACAAACAAGTAATCTAACTTTTTGGAGCGACTTGGTCTTGTAGGACCCTAAGAATAAGGTAACCAGTTCTCTGCTCAACAGAGGCGTAATTGTAATTAAAACTACTCAGCACTAGACGTTTCTGAGTTATGACTATTCCAACAATTTAAATTTCACTAGATTTATTTTGGAATTAAAACCAAATTATTAGGAAATACAACTTATGTCAAAATACGGCATTTAAATGAGGTTATGAACTTCGCTCCATCTCATACTTGACATCCTAATATTAAGTATGAAATGGAGTAAAAAATGCACATAATTGCATTTGATATTTTCCACTGAAATTTTTTTTTATTTTTAATCAAAATATGCACTTATACTATTGATACACTTTTGCCATTTTAGAAGTAGCTCAATTATTCCTTTGATGTAGAAGACGGGATCACTGGACTCGATGAACTCTTGAAGCGCCATTTTGATAGTCTCTGTGGAATGGAATTTTTTCCAGATAAGAGGTTGTTTAAATTTTGAAAGAAATGATTGTCAGTGGGGGCCAAGTCGGCCGAGTACGGTGGGAGACGGAGAGTTTCCAAATTCAACTCCTGTAGCTTTGATATGGTCATTGGTGCAGCATGTGGTCGAGCGTTATTGTTCAGGAGAATTGGAGTCATACGATTAACTAATTATGGGTATTTAATCTCAATATTTCTCATCATTTTTCCTAGTTTATTATCTTAAATCAATTGACAAGTTTCCATTAAGCTGTGGTGGATGAAACATGAGCCGGACTACCAAATAATGACCATCAGCTTTTTCCGGTGGATGTCTCAATTCAAACAGTGTTTTGGTGGTTTATCTTTGTCCAACCATTGTCATTTGAAACCATTTGAATGCTGAATACTATTCATATTGGTGATTTCCTGCCATGTTGTGGTTTCACGTGGAACTCATACTTCATCAGCATGCGAATTTTGCTGATTTCTATGGTCTCGCTTAGTCACCGATAAAAAATCTGCAAATGTTTTTCAATTTCAAGTATGTGTTAAAGGAGGAAAAGATTTACCTTTCACATGAAACACAAATTATGTCAAAATACGGCATCTAAATGAGGTTATGAATTTTGCCCCATTTCATACTTGACATCCTAATACTATTTTTTCCCTGTGTTCCACATTAACTGTTGTTATTTGATGTAATGCTGTTAATTAATTATGGTTAACTTTTCTATTGAGACGTCACTAAATGTTATTATTATGTCGATGTGGTAAGCAGCTGGGTTGTCCTTGGTGGTATATATCGACTGAAATTTTATATTCTCGAAAAACATTTGGCACTATGTAGAGAAAAATCTTAAGTTGTTAGTTAATTTTCTGAAATAGTAGGTTCTATACGGCCATTTCAAAATTTCAGACTTTTAATAGAAACGCCTTTTTATATTTATTACATAAAATATTTCTAGTAAATCAACTGAATACAAAGGAAAGCCCAGGTTAGGCAGGCAGCGTCTATTTTTTATGGGAGCCCATCTGGTATATATTATCCTAAAATTTTCGTAACTTAAAATCCAAGGAGCATTTTATCCTTTAGACACTGTTGATTCTTCATATTTATCAATTTATTACGTAAAAATCTTTATTTTAACTGAACCTATGCATTAATAATTAAAAAAATTTCTAAAAACATTAATGATATTTGCATACATGTAGAAGAGAGTTTGCTTGTTTTTTAATTCCTTTTATTTTAAGTTTTGGATTTACCCAATTTATGTACGATTTTATATTTTTGAAAGTATGAGATTTATTTCATCCTAATCATCCTATATAACTTTATTTTTCTTATTTACAGAATTGCTTACAGCATGGAATCAAAAATAAAAACAAATAAGGTTAAGTAATAAAATAGATAAATTTTCTATGAATAAATAACAAATAATAATATTTATAGGACCTTTATTCTTGTATGATAAAATTTCTAAGTCATTGCCAAAGCCATTGTATAAAAATAAAATTATAAAGATTGAAATTGATGTATTGAATATATTTTTGTACCAAGTCTTTGGAACCACATTAAGGTTGCATTAGAAGGCAATTAAATATTTAATGTAACATCAAAAAAATAAGTTCCTGATCAGTAAAATGCATTTCAATAATCTCTTTATTTTAGAAAAAGTAAACTGTTTTTTTTTTTGATTTAGCAATTTTTTCTTTAAATTTTTCAAGCAATTTTCAATTGAATCCCTTTTTATGCAAAGTTAACCAGGTATCCACCACTCGTTTCATCAATCTTCATTCTTTTTAATCTTCTGTGTTCGAATGGATGCTATCTATTTGGTCCAAGAGTTTACTCTTGCAGATGTAAATGTTTTTCTTGTAAAAAGTTTTATAATTTTGGTTAATGTGTTTTCCTTGTACTGCTTTCTTCCTCTTTTTGGAAATAAGAACCATCACACATGATTTGGATATAAAGACTACTTATGAATTAACATTACTGAAAAAAATGCAAGGGATTTTTACTTATTAAAGAACTGTAGTTTTTACGTTTTCTTATCTTGAAAAAATTATCAATTGTATAATGATATAAATAATATTTGATTTCAAACATTTATATTTTATTTACTTAGGTCGTTTTATTTTTTTCTACTAAAGCCTACTTGCCAATAATTTACTTTAAAATTTCACTGGAAGCAATGGTGAAATCAGTATAACAAAAAATCTTGTTATATTACCATGATACTAAAATACGTCTGAAGGACTTCAAAAACATTGAATTTTTCGTAATAGACTTCAAACAAAAATTCATTCTAAAAATAATTTATGTAACCAGTTTCCATCTTAAAGAATCTATCTAAGGAAATTTATGTATAGTGTCTTTTTTATATTGTATCAAACTCTAATCATTGTTTAGAAAGTAAAATTGTTTATACCTAAAACTGTTTATATTCAATTATTCCTTGTTTATACCAAGTAAGATTGATTGGAGTAAGGGAAAAATTAATCATTACAATAAATTAAATAGAATATGTATAATGTGTGTGTGTGTGTGGCCAGCATCAAGCGAAGTAATTATATGTGCGTCTCTTAGTAGTGGCATGTAACATTTGAATTCTTCATCAAAAACTGAAAGAGAGAGAGATAAAGAAACTCAGCACTGTTTAACTATATTCTTCATAATATAAATTAGCTTCCTATTATATATTAATATAATTAAATGAAACGTGTGAGTGATTTAGACAATTCTCAGCAATAATAAGCCACTAAATAAAAATGAGTAAACCAATTTTAATGAAATTAAGAAAGAGCCTTAAGAAGAATATAATTGATATTTATATTCTTCTTAAGGCGCTTTCTTCTCGATATTTATATTCTTTAGGAAGAATATAAATATCGAATGCCTTGAGAGGTATATACATGTCGAATCCCGTGAAAGAAATATAAATATTGATTAAAATATCAAATGCCTTGAAAGAAATATAAATATCGATAAAAATATCAAATGCCTTGAGAGGAATATATAAATAAGGAATGTCTTGAGAGGAATATAAATATCGAATGCCTTGAAAGAAATGTAAATATAGAATAAAATATTGAGTGCCTTGAGAGGAATGTAAGATCGAATAAAATATTGAATGCCTTGAGAAGAATGTAAGTATCGAATGCCTTGAAAGGAATATAAATATTGAATGCTTTAAGAGGAATTTAAACATTAAATGCCTTGAGAGGAATGTAAGTAGACCATAAACTCTTATCCAAATATAAAATCTTATCCAATCTTAATCTCAGACCATAAAATCTTATTCCAAAAGTCCAATAAATAGAAGTTAATCATATTGTCCCATTGCCTATTCAATTATATGCATAATATTCAGATTGGATATTTAGATTTGATAAGCAACTTTTTTAAAATCAAGTGTGAATAATTTCATTTATTTTTATAGAGTAAAGAATCATGCTACAAAAAAGACAACTAGGAATGCATTGGCTAAATCCAATCATTTTCTTGGGATCGTAGAAGTTAAAATTAAACTGAATCCATGTTGAAAAATTTTAATACTTACTCTTCAGCGTTCAAAATAACTAGTAAGAGATGTGTCTCTGCAAAAGAAGAATGACCAAATCATATAAAGAACTTGATTAATGATAATTGCTTAATCAATGAATTGCTTATGAATCTGTAAACTAACGTACATTCATAAATTAACCAAATACAATATTGACGAATATTATGCCATTAATATACCTGGTATATGAAGTAAATTAATATATTTATTGTAACTTAACATTTCCATTATATTGCTCTCTATTTTACCTGTGTGATACTGTAGATCTAATTGAGTTTAAAAAGTTATTTAATTTCTTTATAATGAGATACAAATATTTTCCAATTGAAAATCCCATTTTTTAAGTGAATAACATCAAATATGCACTTTATTTTTTAAAACATTTACGCATACTCATTTGAGGCAGGCATGTTTTTCAATTGGTTACCTGAGCATGATTTCCATGAAAATATTTTCGTGACATGCTATTTCGCAATATTGTTTTTATACATCTTTTCATTATTTATCAACACTACTTTTACTTCATTAATTTTCAAGACAATACTATATCGTTATGTATCAAAGAAAAATAATGACTTAGCATTTAACACAAAATTTTTACAGTTTAGTAGTTTTTGCATAAACTAGTTTAAGTATGCAATTCTCAGTTACAAATTCGTTCGAAATTAATTCAAATTTATTACAAATAACGCCAAAATGCAAATATTAAATTTTAGCCCATGTTTGATGAAAGCATTTAATTTAACAGAAATATAAATAAAGAGTAAAATTCATTTATCACAGCTTTTCTTTCTTAAAATTTTTTCGCTGTGTAAAAGGAATAATTCAACTACCAAAACTGAAGTTAAACTAATTCAAATAATAAGGTTAAAAGGAGAAATAGATTTGCTTTTCTTTCTATGTTTAATCTGCTATTAGAAGATGTGAAAAATCTAGGTATCTTAGCAACTGTACAAGGAGGTACTTATCAATTATAATAATTAAAAGCAATTAAGTTCAGAAATTCTACTAAATTAATTACATGATTAATTCCGCGTTTTTTTTTCTAAATTTTTCTACAATAATGCAGTTTTTTAAATACCCAATTAAATCAAAGAAAATAATCTTTTCCGATTTTTTTTATGATAAAAGTACGTTTTAATCGATTATTTATACTCGAT